>CM042186.1:24776352-24810646 GCA_023539305.1 Ilex asprella | reverse complement strand
TATCACAATTGATGATCCAACCAGATATGAACGAAATTTGTCTAAGGAAAATACAACAGCAAGTAGTTCTTTTTCTGTGGTTGAATAATTCATTTGTGCATCATTTAGAGTTTTGCTTGCATAATAGATAATGTATGGTTTTTTTTTCTTTTCTTTGTCCTAATACAGCTCCTACTACATAATCACTTGCATAACACATTACTTCAAAAGGAAAGGACCAGTCAGGAGGTTGCATAATTGGCGCGAAAATTAACATGCTTTTAATTTATTAAACGCACTTTGACATTTATCATTCCATTCAAATAAAGTATCCCGACATAAAAGATTACATATTGGTTTATATATTGAGCTAAAATTTTTAATAAATCTTCGATAGAATCCCGCATGACCTAAAAATGAGCGAATATCTTTCACTGTTTTAGGTGGAGGTAAATTAGCTATTAGATCAATCTTAGATTTATCAACTTCGATTCCTTTTGTGGATATGATATGACCTAAAATAATACGTTGTGTAACCATAAAATTACATTTTTCTCAGTTTAAGACAAGGTTTGTTTCTTCACATCTTATAAGTACTTTTTCCAAATTTTCTAGACATATATGAAATGAATCCCCATATATTGAAAAACCATCCATAGAAACTTCTAGATATCATTCTACCATATCACTGAATATACTTAACATACAACATTGAAAAGTAGCTGGGGGCATTACATAGTCCAAAAGGCATTCTTTTATAGGCAAGTGTCAAACGGACATGTAAATGTAGTTTTTTCTTGATCATCTATTGCAATTTCAATTTGATTATAACCAGAATATCCATCTAAAAAGCAATAGTATGCATGACCTGCTATTCTTTCTTGTACTTGATCTAGAAATGGTAAAAGAAAGTGATCTTTTCTGGTCAGAGAGTTTAACTTTCGATAGTCAATACATACTCGCCAGCCTGTGACTGTACGCATTGGAACTAATTCATTTTTCTTATTTTGTATTACAGTGATATCGGATTTTTTGCAACTACTTGTGTAGGACTAACCCATTTATGATCACATATAGGATAGATAATATTATCATCTAACAGTTTAAGTACTTTATTTCGAACTACCGCTTTCAGATGTGGATTTAATCTTCTTTGCATTTGACGAGATGGTTTGGCATTTTCTTCTAAATATATACAATGAGTACACATAAGTGGGCTTATTCCTTTTATATCAGTTATTGTCATTCCAAGAACATTTTGATATTTTTTCAATACACTTGTTAACTCTTTTTCTTGAGTTTTAGATAAATCTGATGATATAATTACGGGATGAATTTCATTTTTTTCTAGAAAAACATATTTCAGATTGGTAGGAAGTGGTTTTAAATCTGGTTTAATGATCTTGACATTAGATTCTACAGATTTAGGCAACAAGTCTTTGCATGGTAGATTCTCTACAAATGTATCTTCAGATTCAGTATCAGATATTGATTGTAATTCAAATAAGTTGTCTTGTTTTAGAAAAGTGTTTTCAAAGAAACTTTGACTTAGTGTTTCAACACAATTTACTTCAAAAGGTTCTTCTTCATCACTGTCTTCTTCTCTAAGTCGTTTTGCCCCATGGAATATATTTAATTCTAAAGTCATATTTCCAAATGAGATTTTCATAATTCCATTCCTACAATTAATTAATGCATTTGATGTAGCTAGGAATGGTCGACCGAGGATAAGAGGTATGTATTGAGTGGTACATATCTGACAACTTGGTTGTGTATCTATAACAATAAAATCTGCCGGAAAATAGAATTGATCAACTTGAACAATAACATCTTCCACAATTCCTCATGGAGTTTTTATTGATCGATCTGTTAGTTGTAATTTTGTGTTAGTAGGTTTTAATTCATTTAATCCCAGTTGTGTGTATATGGAATATGACATTAAGTTACAACTGGATCCCAGATCTAACAGAGCTTGTTCAACTCTATAATTTCTAATAAAACATGTAACTGTAGGACTACCAAGATCTTTATATTTAAGGACCGTATCTTGTTGTATTATGGTATTAACTTGTTCTGTTGCAAATGCTTTCTTTGGTATATTGGTTTTTCTCTTTATTGTGCATAGATCTTTTAAAAATTTAGCATAAACAGGTACTCTTTTGATTGCATCCAATAAAGGGATATTAATCTTTAGTTGTTTAAATAGCTCGTGAATATCAGCTTGATCTTTTTCAGTTTGAAGTTGCTTGATCCTTTGAGGAAAAGATAAAGGAATAGGACATGGAGGTTCTTTTTCACTTTGTAGTTCTTTTTGTTTTCTAATTAATGGTTCAGATTCAAGTTCATGTTCTAGTGGTTCATTTACCGGAATTGATTCACGTATCTTTTTCAGAATTTTGGGTTTAATGGTCTTATCAATTTTCTTACCACTTCTTAATGTTATAATTGCTTGTACTTCACTTATAAAGGCTTCAGATATAGCATTGGCTTGACTTTGTGGAGGTTTCGGTTGAGAAGGAAATTTTTCTTTTTCTGGTATACTGAGGGACTGAGTCAATTTAGCGAGATGACTCTTAATATCTTCAATACTCTGAGAAGTTTGGGTTTAAAACTCATTAAAAGTTTGAGTTGTTTGAGTATTAAAATTCATTTGACTCTAAATAAATTGATTCATAGTATCTTCCAGAGTTCTTTAATGTGGGGGTTGATAAGGTTGATATTGTTCTTGGTTCTGTGGTTGTGCTAGACCTTGTGTTTGATTTGTGGGTTGTGTATTTCTCCAACTAAAATTCGGATGATTCCTCCATCCTAGATTATAAGTTTCAGAATAAGGATTTAGATAAGGCTTATTATTGTTATAAGTTGGAACTGCATTTGATTGTTCAATCAGAACTTCTTTAAAAGCAGGAATAGTTGGCCATTCTCCAGCAGAGTGTCCTGACAAAGCACAAATTTCACAAGTTTGATCAGTAGCAGAAATAAGATTTACTTGCTTAAGTTTTTTCATTTCTTAGGCTTCTAGTTTTCGAGATAAACTAGTCATTTTAGCTCTTAAATCATCATCTTCTCTTAAAACATATTTTCCTTTTTCAGATGTAGATGGCTTATTTTTCACAATATTTGAAGAAGTTGAGTCCCATATCTAGAAATTGTATCAAAAAATTGGAATGTTTCTTCCGGATTTTTATTCATAAATTCTCCTTGAGCCATCATTTAAACAAATTGTCGCATTGCTGAAGGAAGAGCATCATAAAAGAAACCAACTAAAGTCCAGTTTTCGAATGCATGATGTGGACAAGCTTGGAGAAGTTCTTTAAATCTTTCCCAACATTGATAAAAAAAAATTTCTTTTACAGTAAAATTCATTATTTGACGTCTTAATATATTAGTACGATGCACGGGAAAAAAACTTTTTAAAAAACTCAGTTTGTAAAGCTTGCCAACTATTAATAGAATTTGCTCGTAAAGCGTTAAGCCATAGTTTAGCTTTATCTTTCAAAGAAAACTGAAAAAGTTTTAATTTGATTATTTCAGAGTTATCTTGCAACATTTGATAGACTTCTTCATATTCGTTTATATGAACATAAGGGTTTTCATCTTCTAAACCATGAAATTGTGGTAGTAATTGTATGGTTCATGGCTTAATATTAAGAATTGGAGTATCTGTTGGAAAAGCAAAACACAACGGGACATCAGTTCTTGTAGGATGTAGGTATTCTTTTAATGGTCGAGTATTTTGAACTACTTCCTGTTCTCGGGCTTCTTGCTCCCTAGGTATGTTTTGAGCCATACTTATGTCGAATGATTCTTGTGCAGATTTAGATGATGAAGATGAAGGAGTTGATTGATTTACAGAACCTACTGATGAATGCACAGATATAGACTATTGAAAATAAACAAATAAAAACAAACTAGAAACATATAAAACTAATTCGGCTTTATTTATACTTCTAATTTACAACTAATTGATGTCAATCAATAGCCAACACTTCTCATTTGTAGTTCTTTTAATTGTTTTAGTTTTATTTCTTTGTTAGAGAGTGGGGAAGTTCAAGTTCCCATTCCTTTTCTTTCTGTTAATGCTTACATTTACATTTGCTTAAGAGTTGTAATTCCTTTATTTATATTTAGTCTTTACATTTATGTTCTTGATTTACATTTAGTCTTTACATTTATATCTTTATATACTTCTAGTCTTTACATTTATGCTTTTACATACATGCTTTTAATTATGTCTTGCACTTTCATTATTTGACCTCCCTTCTTGGTTAGAGGAGTGAAACTCTTCCACTTTTCTAAAGCTTTACCAAAGTCGTGAAGGGTGGAACGTGATTCACTCATTCTTTGTTGAAGATTAGCTCCTCGTTACCTGTACTTTTGGTTTGTGGAGTCCTCTACTTAGAGGGATGAGCATCACTCACTTTTCTAGCATTACCAAAGCTATGAAGAGTAAGTAGTTTCTCATTCACTCTTTAGTAAGAGGTGAAGGGCATGTATTGATTATCCAGAGGTTATATTATGTATTGTTATAATGCTTAATGTTCATATCCCCTTGCTTATTGGATGATTGATTGCATCTAGCAAAGCTAAGGTATTTTGTATAATCGAAAGTCTTTTTATAACACAGATAACTCTTGCATGGAAAGACTCCTCGTTTGGAGGCAAGTACCCCGGCTAGATCGTCATGACTACCCTTGAATAATCCCCATTATCAAACTTTATTTAAAAGGATAAAATATTAAAGTCATGGTTGGATGTCATGAAGACATACTTGCTTATTTGTAGGCACGATAACTGTCGGTGCAAATAATTCTTGTAAACTTCTAGTAAGATATCGAAACCATGACCTTAATAGGCCATCTTTATCTTCCGACTAACTCGCTGTTGACATGGGAGTTAGTTGAGTTATCGAGCATAATTACAATGAACCGGATAATTATATACATGTCCCAATTCTTGAGCTAAAGAGTGACTTTATTTCCATTTACCTTGTAAACTTTCTTGAAGAGGATTCAAAATTATTTTCAGGAAATCACCCACATCTCACCATCCCAAAAATCTCAAGGTTACAATCAATTGGTCTCCTTTACTGATCACTTTGAAACACCAACACAACAAGTTCCATGTGGATTTGACTCTGGACTCAAACCAGATTATTACTATAACTTGACCGCCTGCACTTGGGTGTACACATTTCGGATCAAGTCAAGTTTTTAGCACCGTTGCCGGGGAACTTATTAAAAAAGTGTTTTTAAGAAAAAAGGTAAGAAGACCTTTTCTGTGAATAATTGTGAATAACTTTGTTTTATTTTTCTTTTCTTTTTTATGTCTTAGAATGCTCCTCACTACAAAAATTTTTCAACAAAATCTTCTGGGTCTGTGAACCAATCTGAACCAAATTCACCTAGACCAATAGCAGACTGTTGTGAGAGTATAATGGCAAACAAATGAAAGAAAACGGAGACGTTCCTCCAAGGGATGAAGAAGTGCCTAATGTTCGAAGTTTGCGGGATTACTTGAATCCCACAAGAAACATTGTACCCTCATATTTTGTATTTCCTCTAGATGCTCCCACCTTTACTGTAAAGCCGGGGACAACACAGCTATTACCTCTTTTTCATGGGTTAGAGACAGAAAATCCATACCTACATATGAAGGATTTCGAAGAAGTATGTGGAACATTTCAAGATAATTCTGAACTGGCCAAAATGAAACTTTTCCCTTTCCATGTAAGGGATAAAACTAAACAATGACTAAATTATTTAAAAGCTTTTTCCATGCCCAATTGGCAGACTTTCCAGAATGAATTTTTTAGAAAGTTTTTTCCCTTACACCGGACTAATACACTCAAAAGATAAATCATGAATTTTTTGGTAAAAGAATGAGATACTTTTTATCAAAGTTATGAGAGATTCAAAGATCTACTCCAAGACTGCCCCCACCACTCTTTTGAAAATTAGACTTTGGTAGGATTTTTCTATGACTCCTTGCCAACTAGACTACGTCAGTTTGTTGAAATGATGGCGCAAGGAGAATTTATGGGTAAAAGTCCAGAGGAGGCATTTAATTTCTTTGACACTATATCTGATAGTTCTCAGATGTGGGACTCAACCGCTCCTACCACTATCGAGTTTGGACCATTCATTTCCCAATGTGAAAAATATTTCTTAAGAGAAGATGATGACCTGAGAGCAAAAATGTCCACTTTATCTCGAAAGCTTGAAGTTTTAGAGATGAAAAAAATTCATCAAGTTGAATTGGGCCCGCCCACAGAACAAGTGTGTGGGATTTGTTCATTGACAGGACATCCTACTAGGGAATGTCCTACCATACCTGCATTCAAAGAAGTCTTGTTGGAACAAAAAAATGCAATCTCCAATTTCAACAAGCCTTACCCCAACCCATACTCTGAAACCTACAATTCAGGGTGGCAAAATCACCCAAACTTCAGTTGGAGGAACACACAACCAATTCCCATGAACGAAACACAAAACACACAACTACCATCTCAAGGAGCTTTTGCATATCAACCATACCAACCACCATACAAAAGGAACCTTGAAGACACATTGAACCAGTTCATGCAGACTCAAATGAACTTCAATGCACATTCCACCCAATCTTTCACTGAGTTCAAAGCACAGACCACCCACTCCTTTGAAGATCTTAAAAGCCACATCCAAAGATTGACCCAATCCATGAGCATACAAGAAAAGGGCAAGTTTTCTGCCCAATCAAGCTCAAGTTATCACTACACTGAGAAGTGGAAGGTGATAGACAAAACAGTCAGAGATATGTTATTTCCCAAATCAAAATCTGATGGCATGCTAGTCAACTCATCAATTGAGCTGAAACTTGTAATTGAAAAAGAGCCTGAGCCTGTGATAGAACAAGAGCCAGAACCTTCCTGGGAAAAAGAAGCTTTTGTCCAATTCTCGCTCCATTCTCGCATAGACTCAATGCTATCACAAAGATGAACCAACAGCCTGAAATTTACGAGCTTTTCAAGCAAGTAAAAATCAACATCCCACTTTTGGCTGCAATCCAACAAGTACCATCTTATGCCAAGTTTCTAAAAGACTTGTGCACAGTTAAGAGAAGCTAGAACGTTCAAAAAAAAGCCTTTCTAACAGAACAAGCCAGTGCCTTACTGTAATGCAAAATCCCTCCAAAATACAAGAACCCTAGATGTCCAACTGTCTCATGTATCATTGGAGATTTCAAGATATATCAAGCACTGTTAGACTTTGGAGCTAGTGTGAATCTGCTACCTTATTCTGTCTACCAACAGTTGGGTCTGGGTGAACTCAAACCCACTAGTGTCACACTCCAGTCAGCGGATAGATCTGTTAAAATTCCAAGGGGCATTGTTGAAGATGTGCTTGTCCACGTGGATAATTTTATCTTCCCAGTTGACTTCATTGTTCTAGATACTCAACCAGCATCACATTCAGAGAATCAAATTCCTGTCATCCTTGGTCGACCCTTCCTAGCAACTTCTAATGCACTAATCAATTGCAGGAATGGAGTCATGAAATTAAATTTTGGGGATTTGACTCTTGAACTAAATATTTTCAATATTGCTAAACACCCAAGAGAGAATGAGGACAAAGGGGAAGTGAACTCCATTGAATCTTTGATACAAGAACATCTGAGCAACATGTTTTGTGAAGCTCCGACTGACTCACCTCTGATAGAGTCTGACTCATCAAAGTCAAATCCACAAAGTTGCCCTACTCATACTTTTGAGACATGAGCGCCCAAATTTGAGGAACTTTCATCAAACGAAACAAAGCCAATCTCAATAAGTGACAGGCCACCAATGCCTGAATTAAAACCTCACCCATCTGATCTCAAGTATGAATATTTGGAAGAAAACAAGTAATAACCAGGGGTAATCTCATTTAAGCTCACAGACTTGTAAGAGTCTAAACTAATTGAAGTTCTAAAAAAACATAAAAGCACCATTGGGTGGACCATCTCTGACTTGAAAGGTATAAGTCCGTTAGTCTACAATCATGCAATATATATTGAAGAGGACTCAAAACCCTTCCGTCAAATGCAGAGACGCCTTAACCCTTACTTGAAGGAAGTCGTGAGAATGGAGGTACTCAAACTCTTAGATGCAGGAATAATCTTTCCCATCTCCGATAGCAAGTGGGTAAGTCCAACCCAAGTTGTACCCAAAAAGTCTGGGGTCACAGTGGTAAAAAATGATGACAATGAACTAGTGCCAACTCAAGTCGTCACTGGATGGCGAATGTGCATTGATTACCCAAAATTGAATTTGGTAACTAGAAAATACCATTTTCCCCTCCCATTCCTTGACCAAGTTCTAGAAAGAATAGCAGGCCATGAATTTTACTGTTTCTTGGATGGGTATTCCGAGTATAATCAAATTGAGATTGCCTTAGATGATCAGGAGAAAACCACATTCAAATGTCACTTTGGCACCTTTGCATTTAAAAGATGCCTTTTGGACTTTGTAACGCTTCTGCAACATTTTCAAGGTGAATGCTAAGTTTGTTTAGTGACATGGTTGAAAAAATTTTAGAAATATTTATGGAAGATTTCTCTGTCTATGGTGACTCATTTGACCTATGTCTGGCAAACTTAGACAAAGTTTTAATAAGGTGTAAATAAACTAATTTGGTGCTTAATTGAAAAAAATGTCATTTCATGGTAACACAAGGCATTGTCTTGGGTCACATTGTGTCGTCTGAGGGCATGAAAGTTGATAAGGCAAAAATTAATCTCATTGGAAATTTGCCAGCACCCAAGACTGTAAAGGATGTCCGATCATTCCGGGGACATGCAGGTTTTTACAGGATATTCATAAAAGACTTCAGTACTATAGTCAGACCCATGGGTCATCTCCTAAGTCAGGATGTAACATTTGACTGGAATGAAGCTATCCAGGAAGCTTTCGAGAAGCTAAAGGGCATGTTAGTTTTTGCCCCAATAATGCAACCCCCTAACTGGACTCTATCCTTTGAACTAATGTGTGATGCAAGTGATTAGGTTGTAGGTGTTGTATTGGGGCAAAGAAAAGATAAGAAACCCCACGTAATTTACTATGCAAGCAAAACTTTGAATGATGCTCAAATGAATTATTCAACAACTGAAAAAGAATTGCTTGCTGCAGTTTTTGCTTTGGAAAAGTTCCGTTCTTATCTAGTTGGGTCTTCTGTTACTATTTTCACTGACCATGCAACCCTAAAATTCTTGCTCACAAAGAAAGATGCCAAACCAAGGCACTTAAGATGGATACTCTTACTTTAAGAGTTTGATCTTGTCATTAAAGATAAGAAAGGGTCGAAAATGTGCTGGCACACCATCTGTCCAGATTAACTTATGAATTCCAATAGGATGGACTGCCAATCAATAAGAAATTCCCTGATGAACAACTGTTCATAATTGATGAAACTCTATAGTATGCAGACATTGCTAACTTCCTAGCTACTGGAACACTCCCTCCGTCATTCACTCCTATGGACAAAAAGAAATTTTTGAGGGAGGTTCGTAGCTTCTTTTGCGAAGATCCCTATGTATTCAAATACTATAAGGATTAGATCATAAAACGTTACATCCCAGCTCATGAAAGTGGACAGGTAATATCATTTTGTTATTCTGAAGCATGTGGTAGTCACTTTTCATCAAAGAAAACTGCTGTAAAAATCTTGCAGTGTTAATTTTACTGGCCTACACTTTTTAAAGATGTCCATGTCTTTTGTTTAACATGTGATCGATGCCAAAGATTAGGAAATATTTCAAAAAGAAAAATGATGCCCTTAAACCCAATTTTGGTGACTGAAAATTTTGACTACTGAAGCAACGATTTTATGGGACCATTCCCACATTCCTTTGGCTATCTATACATTTTAGTGGTAGTAGACTATGTATCCAAATGGGTTAAGGCAATTCCATGCTAAAATAATGATCACCAAACAGTGATAAAATTTTTAAAAGAAAATATTTTGTCCCGATTTGGAATTCCTAAAGCAATCATAAGTGATGAGGGTTTTCATTTTTGCAATCGTCCCTTTTGGAATTTGATGACAAAATATTAGATTTTTCACAAAGTTGCAACCCCTTTTCACCCGCAGACTAGTGGACAGGCCGAATTAGCTAATCGGGAGATTAAAATAATTTTAGAAAAAATGGTAAACCCAGATCGCAAAGATTGGTCTTCAAGACTGACTGATGCACTCTGGGCATATCGTACTGCTTTTAAAACAATTTTGGGCATGTCTCTCTATCGATTAGTCTATGAAAAACCTTGTCACCTACCGGTGGAATTGGAACATAGGGAATACTCGGCCATTAAAGCAATGAATTTTGACTTGGACAAGGCCGGACTTTCAAGAAAACTTCAGATGAATGAATTGGAAGAATTGAGAAATGAAGCTTATGAAAATGCTAAAATTGCAAAGAACATGTTGAAACTTTTCCATGACAAGAACATTGTATGAAAATCTTTTGAACCTTCCCAAAAGGTCCTGTTGTTTAATTCAAGACTCCACCTCTTCCCTGGTAAGTTAAAATCAAGATGGACTGGACCTTACATTGTCAAAAAGGTGTTTGAACATAGGGCAATAGAATTGGAAAACCCATCAAACGGTAATATCTTTACTGTTAATGGCCAGAGGTTGAAATCATTTTTGGAGGACTTTGTTAAAAATGTCGAAACCATTATATTAATGGAACCCGAATATCCCTCCAAGAATCACGTTTGCCGACACTCAAAAGGATCGGATCACGTAAAAACCCGACCCGAGGAGACACCATCATGAGACCCTCACCAATTTTTTTCTACCTTTCCCATCTGTCTCCATTGAGCCCCCCACCACCACCTTTTTCTTTCTTTGCCTTTTCTTTTTATTCTTCTTCTTCCTGCTTAATTTGTGTCTCGCTTCGTTCTTTCTTTTCCTTTTTAATTCTCTCCCCCCTTTTGTCTGCAAAACAGACCATAACCAAGCGAAATCATGTCCATGTACCCCGAAGAGCAAATCCCTATTCTAATGTTGTACATTATTTTACTCTAGTTGTGTATGGGTATATTGCTACTTGACGCAATCACATACAAGCCTTACAAGGCTAACCGAGGCCAAGATCTGAACCGAAAGGATTAACGGTTGCATTTAGATTTATAGGTATCTGAAGAGGCATAGGTCCCTGAACCATGCTGGTAAAATCAAAACATTGGCGACAATGTTCAATTCTGGTTGGGGGGTGTGAGAACTTGAAGTTCGTATTTTGCATGTATTTTGTTTTCGTACCCATGCCATAAAATTTTTAAAATTTTTGTTGTTGTTGCCTTGCTATATCTATGGGTCAGTTTAAATTTTCTTTGTGACTGGTAGACGTTAAAGAACTGGATAGTGAGTCTTAAAGCTTAGGAATCATGGATGTTAAACTTTTTTGGTTTAGTCTAGGAGCTCTACGCACTTTTCCATCAGATGTGCATAATGTGATCATGAGAAAAGCAAGACTGGTAAGGAAAAATGAGATCTGAGAACAACAAGTAAAACCTCTCTGTGGCAGAAGCACTTTTGCTAAACGCCGTCATGCCAAGAGACTTGGTGCCTATAAATAGTGTGGCCGGGTATTTCATGATAAAAGATACAATTAGTGTTCTGAATCGATTTCTGGTCGCGCACTCGATCGATTAGAATGGATAGTGAATGGACAGAGTAAAGATTATCCTAACACGTCATCCTATTTCGGTGCTTTGCTTAACCGGTTTGTGCGACAAGAGATTGGAAGAGTCATTGGTAGTTCAAGCTACACTGAAGATGACTCAAATTAAGATTGCATCCTGATAAGCTGTGAAAATTTTGTGTTTCAAGGAATGAAAGCCAATGGTCCAAATTTTGGAAAATAGTGTGCAATTCCTTTCTATTTTTGTACATATTTTTCTATATATTGAAAATATGGGCCGAGTAAGGAATGTCCCAAAATACCAACCTCAAGCGTGGATGGGAATTTATCCGGAGACGCCATAAATTTTTGTTTTGAATTTGTGATGTTTAACCTTCTCTGAGCATATGTAGTGTAGTAGAGGAACATTTGATTTTTGGTTTAACGTTCGAACGCCATTTACTGTTCGAATGCATAATACCTGCAGTACGTTGTGACTGATGACCTCTCTGATGGAAACACTGTTGAAAACACAAAGTACTGGGAGCAACACATTTTATTTTTGATCCACTGTTCGAACGTTAGTTCCGTTCGAACTGTTGCTGCTCGCAGTACTTTGCCTCTGATGAACTCTCTGCTAAAAACACTGTTGAAAACACAAAGTACTGGGAGCTAGCACCGTTCGAAAGTCCCTTTACCGTTCGAATGATAGTTTAAAATTCTCCATTTTACGTTCGAACGTTTATTGCGTTCGAACGGTATGACGCAGAGTAAAAATACCTGAACATCTGATTCATTTCAAAATTCCCAAAACCTCTCCAAACCCTAGAGCTCGTTTTTCACTTCCCATTCAGATATCTACACTCAAGCCCTAAGGAACCCTAAGTCAACTTACCCCAACCCATCTCCAGCTAAAAAACATCATCCCCAAACATCAAACCCAAAGTTTCAGACCTTCTTCCAGGCTGCCACCGTTCGAACGCAATGCCTCGGATGAAGATTCCTACTAAACGTAAGCCACCAGTGAACCAAGAACCCGACTGGGTTGAGGACGTGATCCAAGACGAACAAGGCAGGGAGAAGAGAAAGAGGTACGATCGTACCAGGTTTTCAAATGCTATGAAAGCACAAAGGTACGAACACTTCTTTAGAAATCAAGCGGTGGTGTGTGAGAGAGACATTATAGTCTCTGATTTTGCTTATTTGGGTCTGTTGGAGGAGATGGAGAAAGAGAATGGGTGTTACATTTGAGTAATGGAGGGAGAGCCGTTGTTGATTTGTTACAGGAGTTTTCTCCAACGCCGAAATCATCAATAGATCTATATGGACCTATGTACGGGGAAACAACATCAATGTGGATGAGGCGTATCTCAAGGAGATTAGACTGGAATTGCCTCGAGTGGAAAACCCCATTTAACCCCCTAAAAAAAATGTTGAGCTGGATATGGTAGGAAGGGAGTTGACTGGGGATGCGGACTTTTCATGGGGTGGGAGAAATTTTTTGAAACAAGGAGAGTTGACTGACAAATATAGAATGCTCAATTTAATTGTGGTCTTCAATTTAGCCCCTCTCAAAAGAAAAAAATGAGATTTTGCCAAAAATGACTCTCCTTCTGTATGCTATAGGGAGAGGACATAGCATTGACCTCCATTCTCTCATCCAAACTAAAATAAAAAAAGGATGTAATGTGAAGAAAAGTGCATTGCCCTCTGACACTTTTGTGATAGAAATTTGTCTGGAAAATGGAGTGTGGGAGAGGCCCGAAATGGAGATACAGTTACTAATGAGGAAACTTAACAAGGGCTCATTCAAGAGAAGCAATGAGAACAACAATCCCTCGGCAAGAAGGCAAGAAAGGCCACCAGCCCAAGGAGGGGATGAAGTACAAGAAGAGCTTGACCGAGTGGAAGAGAGGGAGTTAGAGAGAGAGATAGAGGAGGAGAGAGCACAGCCTAATCAGGCAGGACCTAGCTCTAGTACTCGGAGGTCTCTTAGGGATGAGATAAAGGTGATTGAGAGCAATCAAGCTGAGATTCTTCGACACCAAGCAGAGATCTTCAAACAATAGGAGGAGATTCTTAGCTACTTAGGGCTGGAGCTAGAGGAGATTGAGATGATATATTTTTTTTGTTTTTTGTGGATTGTCTTTTGTGTGTTTAGTTTGTTTGGGTGTTTTGATAGATATTTTTAAAAGTTTTGTGTGGTTATGTTATTTTTGTTGCTTCTTTTGGATGGATTGAATCATTGATGAATGATGTACCGAATGATCATATTTTGTGAATGGAATGATTCAGTTAATCAATTGTTATCTGGTTAAAAGCTTTTGTAAAATGAGCACTTTAGCAATTCTTGTTGATAAAAACACATGTGGATTTTGAGATTGCTTGTTAAAGTAAGTAATCACACGATCCGTTTGACACACATCTTGGCAATCTTGACCTCAGGTCACAACTCTGTTAACTGATATTATTTCTATGCTTACATTATCAAATGAACATGAGTATTTGTTGTTCTCAAAGTACACAGTGATAAAACTCGAAAATGGAATCGGTATATAACCAACATTCCCTGAAAAACCTGACATGATCAGTGGAGACTACAAAGGATACCATGGTAAGTTTTGAACCTTGCGATGCTTCAGAGGGAACACCCATATTTACTCAAGAAATGTTTTCTTTCACCACCCATCTTTCAGTAATCTCATTAATTTTGTTTGATTGATACAACTATTGTGATCTATTGACATATTTTGTAATAAATACAGGCAAGACGACACATACGTATGCACATACTTGAGAAGGATCTTAGGCCATCTTTGGAACAATTTTGTGCCTTAGCCAATCCTTTCACAAAAGTATGACCCTAGTTATCCATGATTGAAACTTCAAAGTATAAATTCTTTTCCAAAAAGCCCATATGATGACCAAGCCATAAGGAAAAATACTTGACCTACCTTGCTATCTAATTTTTACACCCTCGTATAAATCAGAATGATACAAGAAAAGCAAGGAAATTAGAAAAGATACTCGAGGCTACGGTTCCATGAAAAGAAAAGCGGTGAAAACAACCGAAAAAAGAAAAAGAGGTAGAGAAACAGGGAATTGCCAAGAAAGTGAAAAATGGGAAAAAAAGAAGAAAGAAATCTCATTCCCAAAAGAAATATCGAAAAGCCAACTAGAGGCGTGCTAAAATGCATAAAAGAGATAGCAATTTCGAAACTCATTTGACGTCATTTCGTTAGCCACTGACCTTTGGCCATATTACAACCTATGAAAGCCCTAATTGATCTCAAGTCTGATGCATATGCACGTAGTTAATCACAAGTTGGCGTATGTTATATAGCATTTCGTTATTTGCATTCGTTATTTGCATGAATATTCTTCCATGAGGTTCTGTCAAGAACATGATGAGTTTATTTGCAATAAAGTTTCACTCCTTTACTAAATTATGCATGCAATTTCTAATTGGCCATCTTCTGATTACATGCTCAGTGAGAAACAAGTCACCACAGTTAGAGTGAATCTTTTGCTGAGAGCATCCCTATGAGAGATATGGGAAGTCAAAAATATCCATGAAGGGTGATTAAAATGGAATATTTGTTGTTCACCAATTCTTATTTCTAGAATGATCATCCTACTACAAAGGAAATTTCAAATGCTAA
The DNA here is from genome assembly GCA_023539305.1 of Ilex asprella. Taxonomy (NCBI): domain Eukaryota; kingdom Viridiplantae; phylum Streptophyta; class Magnoliopsida; order Aquifoliales; family Aquifoliaceae; genus Ilex; species Ilex asprella. Next base: position 24,795,365 of record CM042186.1, on the reverse strand, counting down.
TATGTCAAATGCTAATTTTTGCATACTGATACCAATGGTGAAGAGCGTGCAGACCTTAAAGTCAAAATTAAGGGATGGGTATCTCAATGACCATGATGATAATTTACTTTAATCAACAATCTCACATTTACATTTTTTCAACCGAAGTTTTTGGGTAGCTTCACTGAAAACCCTCACATGACCACACTCGTCCTCTAGGGTAAACCTAGAGGTTTAACGGCTTGTTGCCTAAGCTAAATGCAACCGGATAACCTACGAAAAAGGTGTTAGAAATAGATTTGCATTTAATTAATAGTTGTATTACTAGGGACTAGCAATATCTAGGTTGGGGGTGTGATTAATACTCAAATATAGCATATTTTTATGCCATGTTTTGGACTAATTGTGCTTTGGTGGAGTTAAAGTGATGTTGTTTCTGGTCTTAAAGTGAACAAGGGTTCAAAGGCACCAAAAAGAACCTTAGCAGGCAATCACAACTTTTTAAGAAACAAATTGTAGAAGCTTTGAATAAGGAAGCAACGTTCGAACATTAAATACCGTTCGAACGGTCATGAGAAACCAGCCCAGATATTATAATTTGTATTGCAGGCAAGACCCAAGGCCCTGGAGATTCAAGTACTACGTTCGAACGGTCATGAATGTTCGAACGTCCACTAGAGCTAGGACAAGATCAGACTGACTGAAGACATGGCGTGTTGCAGACTTGCAGTCAGAAGGCCCAGGCACTTGAGCACCACGTTCAAACCACAACCACCGTTGGAACGCACCTGAAATTATAGGGAAGACCAGTCAAGATTCTGCAAGGACCTGGAGGAAGATTTTTGCAGGGAACCACATGCCTTCTGACATAACTAGCAAGCACTAATTCCATCTGACGTTTGAACGATAGAGAGCAAAGACAAAGAAACCGTTTAAACGCCATTTACCATTCGAACAGTATTGACAGACTGCCTACAAAGTGGTTGACTTTTCACTTTGACTTTGACGCCCAGCTCTACTCTTTTACCCCTCCCTGCCTTATCCTTGCCTATATATACCCTTAGTTTGTAGAGCAAGAGGAGTAGGAGGATTTGGCACTCAACATTTAGTAGCAAACACTTGCCATTTGTAGTTCTTCTAATTGTCTTCGTATTATTTCTTTGTTAGAGAGTGGGGAAGTTTGAGTTCCCATTCCTTTTCTTTCCATTAATGCTTACATTTACATTTGCTTAAGAGTTGTAATTCCTTTATTTACATTTAGTCTTTACATTTATGTTCTTAATTTACATTTAGTCTTTTATATTTATGTCTTTATTTACTTCTAGTCTTTACATACATGTTTTTAAATATGTCTTGCACTTTCATTATTTGAGCTCCCTTCTTGCTTGGACGAGTGAATCTCTTCCACTTTTCTAAAGCTTTACCAAAGCCGTGAAGGGTGGAACGTGATTCACTCATTCTTTGTTGAAGATTTGCTCCTCGTTTCCTGTACTTTTGGTTTGTGGAGTCCTGTACTTAGAGGGATGAGCATCACTCACTTTTCTAGCTTTACCAAAGCTATGAAGAGTGAGTAGTTTATCATTCACTCTTTAGTAAGACGTGAAGGGCATGTATTGATTACCCATAGGTTACATTATGTATTGTTCTAATGCTTAATGTTCATATCCCCTTGCTTATTGAATGATTAATTGCATCTGGCAAAGCAAAGGTAGTTTGTATAATCAAAAGTCTTTCTATGACACGGGTGACTCTTGCATGGAAAGACTCCTCATTCCAAGGCGAGTACCCCGGCTAGATCTTCATGACTACCCTTGAATCATCCCCATTATCAAACTTCATTTAAAAGGATGAAATATTAAAGCCATGGTTGGATGTCATGAAGAAATACTTGCTTATTTGTAGGCGCGATAACTCTCGGTGCAAATAATTCTTGTAAACTTCTAGTAAGACATCAAAACCATGACCTTAATATGCCATCTTTATCTTCCGACTAACTCGCCGTTGGCACGTGAGTTAGTTGATTTATCGAGCATAATTATAATGAACCGGATAATTAAATACATGTCCCGGTCCTAGAGCTAAAAAGTGACATTATTTCCATTTACCTTGTAAACTTTCTTGAAGAGGATTCAAAATTCTTTTCATGAAATCTCCCACATCTCACCATCCTAAAAATATCAAGGTTACAATCAATTGGTCTCCTTTACTAATCACTTTGAAACACCAATAGAACAAGTTCCCTGTGGATTTTACTTCGGACTCAAACCGGATTATTACTACAACTTGACCGCCTGCGCTTGGGTGTACACATTTCGGATCGAGTCAAGTATTGGTACAAAAAACTCTCTGGACCTTGGGGTACTGGTACACAGTACCAGTACGGTATAGTACCAGTACGTTGTACCGGTACGGTTTGTCCAATTTTGCATATTTCTGTTGTTTTTCATTTCCAATCTTTTCCAAACCGTTCCTAAACCAACCTAAACTTATAAAACATACATTTTTGCATCAAACATAGTTGGTCTAAGTTCGATTACAAACTATTTCATATATTCACATTATAAAACTAAGTTTTTAGCTAATATTTACAATGTTAGCATTTCCTACGTTTATATCCTAAATGGTTCATTCCTACCCCATTACATATATTAAATTACTAAACAATTTTATCATTATATCAGTAAAACACACATGGGAGTTTACATGATCACACTAGATTTTTTCTTGCTGCCTGTAGGCTGCTTACAATTGGTTTTCTGTTGTTTTTCTACTTCAGTTATTTTCCTATAGTTTACAATATCAGTTTAATTCCACAAATTACACATTAAACTACTGACATTCCAAAATTGCCTACTTACATTCTACTTTATTTCCTAATTATCTATTTACAATTATAAAAATCTAAATTTGTCCATTCCTTGATCGCAATTAATTTAATCAGAATCTTTTAAATTTAGGGCATCATTAAACTAATTAATCTCTCGTCTCACTTATTTTGAAAACATGGGACTAGAATAAGATAGTTCAATCAAGACGATCTAACACTCAAACTAAACTTAGTTCTGCACATTGATTTTATTCTCTCAAATGCATTAAATGACCACATTTTACACAACCACTTAGACGATTTGCTTGTCGGTGTTTGGCAAAGGAACTTTTCCCCACAAGGGTTTTGCTTGATTGTCTACAATTTCCAACTTTCTAATGACCCTTGATTTTGTTATGATCAAATAATGTATATCTTTTGGGAAAATGCATAGCTTGCCCAGACTGAACCAAACAATTGCTCATCCATATTTTTAAAAATTTTGAAGATTTTTTAAAATTGATTCGTTATCCGATTCTTTAATATTTACCAGTCACAAAGATGAATATGGATTGTTCCCTCCCCCAACCTAAATTTTACATTGTCCTCTATGTATAGCATAATAAAATAGAATTATAGACAATTGTTAATAAGATTTGGAGGCGAGACAAATTCATAGTGCAAAACCTAATTAGTACGACAAATAACAAACGATTATTACTACAATTTACAATCAAACACTTATAAAAAAATTTAAAGCACATGCACAGGTTCAATTAACTGAATGAAACTCACATTTAGAGAAAATCCATCATGATACTGTTTAAGCCTTTGACCATTTAATTGGAAGAAATTATCAGATAATGGATTCTCAATTTCAACTGCCTTGTGATCTAAAACTTGTTTAACAATGTAGGGGCATGTCCATCTTGATCTTAACTTTCCATGAAATAAACGGAGTCTTGAGTTATATAACATAACTTTCTAAGAAGGTTCAAAAGACTTCTGCACAATATTTTTATTTAATTCTGGACTTAGCAATCTTTGCATTCTCATATGCTTCTTTTATTAGTTCTTCTAATTCATTAATTTGAAGTTTTAGGGATGCACTTGTTGTGTCAATATCAAAGTTCATCATTTTGATTGCCCCGTATGCTCGATTTTCCAATTCCAAAGGCAAGTGAAAGGGTTCTTCGTAAACTTACAGAAAAATAGTTTTGTATACTGTATGGTAAGCCCAAAATGCATCATTCTGTCTCAAAGACCAATCCTTAGGGTTCGGATTTTCTATTTTTTCTAAAAAGTATTTGATCTCCATATTGGCCAATTTAGATTGTCCACTTCTCTGGGATAATAAGGGGCAAATATCTTGAAAGAAATCAACTATTTTTTCACATGGTTTTCAAAAAATTTGCTGCAAAAATGTGTTCCCCTGTTGTTGACAATGGTCTCTAGGAATCCAAAATCTTGACAAAATATTTTATTTTTAAAACTTGATCATTACACGATGATCATTATTTCGACACGGGATTGTCTCGTCCCATTTGAAAACATAATAAACAACAACCAAAATGTACAGATAATCAAAGGATTGGAAAAATGGTAACATAAAATTGATGCCCCAAAAATAAAAAATTTTAATGACCAAAATATGGTTTAAAGGCATCATGTTTATTTTTAAAATTTTGTCCATTCTTTGACATCTATCATAATTTAGACAAAGACATGCACATCTTTAAAAAGAGTGGGCCAATAAAATCTACACTGTAAAATTTTAGCAGCGGTTTTCTTTGAAGAAAAATGCCCTCCGCAAGCTTCGGAATGTCAAAATGAGATGACCTGACCGATTTCATGATTGAGTACACAACGTCTTATTATTCGATCTTTATAGTACTTAAAAACGTAGGGATCGTCCCAAAAGAAATTGTGTACCTCTCCCAAAAATTTCAATATGTCAGTCTAGGTATATTGAAAAGGAATAGTACATGTGGCTAAATAATTGGCTATATCAGAATACCATGATACTTCTGTTATTATAAATAACTGTTCTTCTGGAAAAGTTTCTTTGATTGCCATGGATTCTTCCTTTGTAACATAAGTCAACCTTGAAAAATGATTAGCCACCACATTTTCAACTCCTTTCTTATCTTTGATAATTAGATCAAATTCTTGAAGCAATAGTTTCCAACGTAGGAGACGTGGTTTAACATCTTTCTTGTTAAGTAAATATTTCAAGGCTGCATGAATAGTAAATACAATGATTGAGGATCTAACAAAATATGAATGAAATTTTTGTAAGCCAAACACAACAGCAAGCAATTCTTTTTATGTGGTAGGATAATTCATTTGTGCATTGTTCAAAGTCTTGTTTGCTTAGTAAATCACATATGGTTTCTTTTCTTTTCTCTGGTCTAAAATAGCTCCTATTGAATAGTCATTGGCTTCGCACATTACTTCAAAAGTTGAAGGCAAGTTAAGTGGTTGCATAATTAGTGCAAAAATCAGCATGCTTTTCAATCTATCAAAAGCTATTCGACATGCATAATTTCAATCAAATGGCATATCCTGACATATAGGATTACACATAGGCCTAGATATCGAACTAAAATCCTTAATGAATTTTCTGTAGAATCCTGCATGACCTAGAAAGGATTGAACATCTTTCACAGTCATGGATAAAGGGAGATTGGCTATTCGATCAATTTTAGCCTTATCAATTTCAATTCCCTCTACAGTAACTACATGGCCTAAAACATACCCTGTGTGACCATGAAATTACATTTTTTCCAATTCAACACAAGATTTGTTTCTTCACATTGGGTAAGAACTTTTTCAAGATTTTCTATACACTGAAAAATCATCAATGAAAACTTCTAAAAACCGCTACACCATATCATTGAAAATAATTAACATACAACACTGAGATGTAGCTGGATAGTTACTCAATCCCAAAGACATTTTTTTGTAAGCAAAAGTGCCGAAGGGACATGTGGAAGTGGTTTTCTCTTGATCATAAATTGTAATTTCAATCTGATTATAGCATGAATAACAATCTAAAAGACAATAATATACATGGCTGACTATTCTTTCTATGACTTGATCTAAGAATGGTAGGGGAAAAGGATATTTTATGGTGAGTGAATTCAACTTCTGAGAGTCAATACACATACGCCAACTATTGACTATATGCATAGGGACTAATTCATTTTCTTGATTTTGTATGACAGTAACACCAGATTTTTTAGGCACTACTAGGGTGTGGCTGACCCCTTTACTCTTGGTGACAGTAACACCCGAAGGTCACCCAACCTACACAAAATTTATGGACTTCCACCAATGGTTCTGCATACACGACACAGTTTATGGGCTCTTATATCAACGGAGTGTGTGTCCAATCTTTGGGTCTCTCACCCGAGTGATCTTCTAGTCCCCTCTTGCTACCCCAAGTGTAGTGTTGACAACAACCAGGCACACACCATGCACACACCCATGTGATGAGATGTTTCCGTGCATATGCAATGTGATTCACCATTGCAATAACAATCATGTTCCATATGTATGAATGCCAATGAATCATTTAGACCACATATTAACATATTCCATGGAAATTTATATCATATGCATATAACTTCCACAAATCATCGTTATGCTCAACATTTCAATAAGCATATGGCCATATTTAGCAGCAACCTCAAACATGTTATTGCAATTGCAATTACATTAAAATAACAACATGCAATTATCCAAGGCATTAAATCTAACACTTTTAAGGCACAATTTATGAAACACATAACATGCTTCAAAATTCACCATGTTACAAGAATAAACACAAGTAAATTTCATGTACCAAATTCAAGCAAGAATTAGTCTTTGGAAATTTCAATACCAATTTCCTTTTTTCATGACCATAGATACACCTTAGGTCAATTTCAATATTAAACCCTTTTCCATATAATCAAAGGTTACACATAAAACTCAAGTAGGAAAACCCCTACCTCAATAGAGGTGTAGAAAAGTTCTACAACACCAAACAAGCTCAAAGCTCTTGATTTCCCTAATTTTCCTCTTTGGATCTTTAGTGAAATCTCTCGTTCTTGGTATGGCTACGTAGCCCTCATTGAGGAGATGAACTTTAACTGTTGGCTCGACTGATTTCTACCGATGGAAGTTCGAGAATCGGCGAAAGAGCTCTTGTTTTCGCTCTTTTTTCCCTCTTTTTCCCACACAATGACGACCAGCAGAGTTAGGGAAGATATTTGTGCTAAAAATCTGATTTTTATCCCAATTTATAATTTCTGATACTCGGCCCACATCGCGCAACACGCTCCTCACTTGTTTGGGTCTATTTTTGCCCCAAAACTATTTATTTCATCCTAGTTTAAGTTTAAATTAATTTTATTTAAAATTTTATTCAATTATAAAGAAATTTTAAAATTTTATTTTTTTGGTGACCTTTGTGAGGTCAGTCTCCCCCAATCACTTCGAACGACGTGCAAAATCTGACTATATCAGAATTTGATTAAATTAGTTTGGGTGACTAGATTTCACGATACGAATTCAATGGCAAAGTTCGTTGTGTCATAAGAGCTCTATAGAGTACGTATTTTAGCTCCGCACTATAGTGATAAAATGACCATTTTGCCATTTTTTAAAAAAATTCAATTTTTTCCAGTTTTTACATTCTTCCACCCTTAAAAGAATTTTGTCCTCAAAATTCACACACACATATACACATAACCACCTGCATATGTAACAGTCATTTAATATTGAATGACTACAAAGATGTACCTCCATCCTCGAATAAGAATGGATAACTGGTACGTGTAGTGTTCACATGCTCCCATGTTGCCTCCTCCACTCCTCGATGCTGCCACAACACCTTTACTAGCCTCACGGTCTTGTCTCGCAAAATCTGATCTCGACTATCCATGATATGCACCAATCCTTATTCGAAGTTGCCATCCGCATCAACCATCAACTCACTCCAATCCACCACTTCTGTCGAATCTGGAGTATACTTCTGGAGCATTGAGACATAGAATACTGCGTCAACACCCATTAGATTTGGTGGTAACGCCAACCTGTAAGCAACTGTGCCTACTCTCTCTAGTACCTCGAATGGTCTGATATACCTTTGCCGCAGCTTTCCCCATTTCCCGAACCTGACCACTCCTATTTTAAGCATCACCTTTAAGAAGACGTGATCTCCCACCTCAAACTCTAGAGGTCACCACCGTCTGTCGGCTTTGAGCCATGAGAAGACGCTTTTATATCAAGTCCACCTTCTCGAAGGTGTCTTTAACCAAATTCAAACCCGTAGAGGGTCTCTCTCCTACCTCTATCCAACAAATTGGAGATCGACAAGGCCTCTTATATAATACCTCATAGGATTCCATCTGTATGCTCGCCTAATAATTATTGTTGTAGACGAACTCCACTAAGGGTAAATGCTCTTCCCAGCTACCCTTGAGATCTAGACACAGGCCCGTAGAATGTCCTCTAATGACTGAATAGTCCTCTCCGACTGACCTTTTGTCTGGGGATGAAAAGTAGTGCTCATCATTAACTGTGTCCCCATAGCTCGCTGGAAACTTTCCCAAAAATGAGTCGGGAACCTAGGATCCCAATCTGATACTATAGATACGGGTACCCCATGCAACCGAACAATCTCACATACATATAACCTACAGAATTCCTCCAAAGTGAAGGTCATCTGCACTGCCAAAAAGTATGCTGATTTTGTAAGCTGGTCTACAATCACCCATACCACATCATGTCTATGCGATGTCCATCGTAAGTGGGTCACTAAATCCATCGTGATATGTTCCCGCTTCCACTCAGCTACCTCTAGAGGCTGGAGTAACCCCGCTGGTCTCTAGTGCTCATCCTTGACCTGCTGACATGTGAGACATCTATTGATAAAGTCTCCAACGTGTTTCTTCATCCCATTCCAATAGTATTTGCAACGAAGATAATGATACATCTTCGTACCGCTTGGACGTATAGCAAAACAGACACAATGGAACTCCCTAAGGATCTCTTCTCTCAGCCCTACAGACTGGGGAATGACAATCCTTCCCCTACCATCCGAGTGAATGGTCCAGCTCTCATCACTTGTCTCTGACTGTTCCCGATCCATGATATACAATATCTCAGTGTCCTGTCCTTGGGACTCAATCACTCTACTCAATAAGGAAGGCATAACCATCAAACTTCCCAAAGTTCCCTGAGTCTGCCCCATCTAGCGTAGCCTAAAATATCCCACAGTGTCGAGCATCTACCACTCCCGGGAAGCCATACTATCCAAGACTTCCCGTGATTTTTGACTAAGTGTATTAGCCATCACATTTGCCTTACCAGTATGGTAATGCAAAGTGAAGTCATAGTCCTCCAGATACTCCATCCACCTGTGTTGCCTTATGTTAAGGTCTCAATGTGTAAATATGTACTTTAGACTTTTGTGGTCCAAAAATACCTCAAGTTGCTCACTATATAGATAATGACACCAAACCTTCAAGGAAAAGACTATAGGTACCAACTTCATGTCATATGTAGGGTAATTCTGCTCATGGTTCTTTAACTACTGAGAACCATAAGCCACTACCCTCTCGAACTGCATCAAAATGTACCTAAGTCCGTCCTTAGAGGCATCACAATACACTGTGTACCTCTGTCCCCTTTTCGGAACAATCAGAGTAGGGGCAGAAGTAAGCCTCCACTTCAACTTCTGGAATGCCTTGTTACACGAGTCATTCCACTCAAACTTGACCTTCTACCGGGTCAATCTTGTCATAAACGTAGCTAATCGGAAGAAGTCCTCGATGAACCGTCGATAATACCCTACCAATTCCAAGATAATACGCATCTAGAAGACTGACTTTGGTCTCTGCCAATTCATGATTGCCTCAACCTTCTCTGGGTCCACGTATACACCCAAAGTTGACACCACATGTCCCAAAAATTTCACCTAAGTAAGACAAAATTCACATTTGCTAAACTTGGCGTACAACTGGTGGTCTCTCAAGGTCTGTAGAACAATCCTCAAGTGACCCTCATGCTCCTCCTCAGACTTGGAGTAGATCAAGATGTCGTCAATAAAGACTACAACGAACTGATCTAGATAGGATTAGAACACCCTAAGCATGCAATCTATGAATGCCGCTAGGGCATTCGTCAATCCGAATGGCATCACTGTGAACTGAAAATGCCTATACCGCATCTTAAACGTTGTCTTGGGGATATCACTCTCCCTAACCCTCAACTAATGGTAACTGGTGTAAATATCTACCTTGGAGTAGACTCGTGCTCCTCTTAGTTGATCAACCAAATCATCTATCTGTGGTGAAGGGTACCTATTCTTGATAGTGACCCTATTCAATTGTAGATAGTCCATGCATTGTCGAATTCTTTTGTCCTTCTTCTAGGCAAACAACATCGGAGCACCCCATGGTGAGGTGCTCGATCTAATAAAGCCCTTGTCCAACAATTCCTACAGTTGGACATTGAGTTCTTGTAACTTAGCAGGTGCCATTCTATGTGGAGTCATAAAAATGGGCGATGTACCGGGGTGCAACTCAATGGTGAAGTCTACATGCCTACGTGGAGGTAATCCCAATAGTTCATCCAAAAAAATATCCTCATACTCACAAACTATCCAAGGTAGACCCAACTCCTGTTACGCCTCGTCCTCCACGATAAAGCTTGCTAGCCAACCAGTCAACTGCGCATGCCATCAAGAGTCCTGCACTGCTTGAGGTAAAGCACTGTGCTTTTTCCCTTAGAACTTGAAATAAACACCATCTGGCATATAAGTAGTGACCCTCTTGTGAGCATAATCTATAACCACACGGTGCGCCATCAACCAGTCCATCCAAAGGATAACATCAAACTCTAACAAGTCCACTACCCTAAGGTCCACGGTGAGTAAAATCCCTAAGATTTCTAACTCACAACCCCGACATACCGGCTTAATCCTCACCCTAGCTCCTAGGGGAGAACTCACATGCAAGGGTTCTTCCAAGGTTTTGACCTCCAAGCCTAAAACATTCACACATGATGTTGCAATAAAAGAATTAGATACACCAGAGTCAAATAATATCCTTGCACATAAGTGAGAGAGTAGAAATGTATCCTAAATAACTGACTGATCCACTAACCCAGTCTGAGGTGTGATGGTGTATACACGCCCTTGGGTCCTGAAATTCCTGGCCTGTCAACCATGCCATCGGTCTCGACCGATGCCCTGTCCCATTCGGCCTGATTGAGGAGTCCCCGCTCAAAAAATAAAAGGCACTTGTGTAGCACCCTATAACTATTTTCGGTTGGGTAAGGAGGAACAAAATGTGACTATGGTTGCCCCACGGAAGACTGGGATTGAGATGTCCCATAACCCTGGGATCCCTGCCTTTGAGGGCAATCCTGCTTCATATGGCCCGATGGGTGACAATTGAAGCAAGTCTTCTGACCTACCTAATAGGTGGTTCTGAAGTTTCCACCGCCTTGGGAGGATTGACCTTGGCCTTGGCTTTGATATTCGCGGCCCTGACCTTGGTGTCCCTATAAAAAAGAAGTCATTTGCTTCTTCCCCAAACTAGAAGAAGAGGATTGACCCTCATTCTTCTTATATTTAACACCAGCTTCTCCGATGTTCTGTGCGTCCTCCACCTCTCTCCCAATGGCCATACTTGTCTTGACCATCAAGTCAAAGTCTTAAAGAAGAAGACCCATAATTTTACCCCAAATGGATAATTTCAGCCCATCCACAAACTTTCGCACATTGGCCATATTTGTGGCGACATAATCATCATCAAAATAGGCTAATTTTGTGAACTTAGCCACGTATTCTAACACTGCCATAGTCCCTTGTATTAGATTCAAGAACTTCTGAGTCTTTGCTTGTCGGAAAGACGCCAGAAAATATTTGCCCATGAAGATCTCTTAGAACTCTCCCAAATCATTGCCTCCAAGTTCCTCGAGGCTTTTACCCAATCCCAATATAATTAGGATTCTCCGTTTAGCTAAAAAGTAGCTAGCGTGACCCTAGTGGCATTGGAGGCGATCTCCATAGCCTCTAAGATCTTTTCAACCATTCAAAACCAACGGTCAGCTACCATCAGGTTCGCCCATTCCATAAAAGTAGGATGATGGTATGCCTTGAATTTCTAGAGGTTACTTGAGCGTCTGTGGCCCACATTTGCACCTGTCTGTGCAATAGTAGCAGCTGTAGCACTAGCCTATGCAATAATAGCTACCACCTCACCAATAGCCTCTACAAAGGCTTGGTGATCAAAGGCACGTGGTGGTTGGTTGCTCCACCCACCACCTCGGCGTCCTTTCCCTATATTTGTCTTCTACACACAAGTAAGATAACAATAGAGCCTCACATAGTATCCCATGATTGGGATCAACATTTAAACATTGAGAATTTTATCCATTGAGCCTCACTAGTAGTGCGTATGTCACCAACTAGTAGACATTTACACCGTGAACTATCCCGTTCATCTCTTTTTTCGAATATAAGGTTATATTTTCTAAACCTAGTGTTCCTCTTTTCGTATACATTTCTATCATGCATATAATTCACATAACACATAGTACATAATCATGTAGCATGTAAAACACATAACATGAAATGCACAATGAATGCAATGGTCTAGACCCAATGCCCATCAAGCCCTAGGTAATTTGTATACCTATGCTCTAATACCAAGCAGTGAGGCCCTAAAATTTAGGGGTCATTAGGCAACCGTTGACTACCCATCAACCTGTGGAAGTAGCTGTGGACGTTGCTTAACCCAACACCGCGTCGATAACAATTCCCCATAGCCGGAATTACTGTCCACAATTGTGACCCATGTTCCTTTAATCATTTAATTAAACTGAGGTGCAATGTACCTTAATATACCTCATTTAAGGCTCATTTGTATCATTGGGACTAAAGAAATCAAAGTCCAAAAGCATAGCAAATGGACCTTAAAATTTTAGAATTTTTGAAATCGTACCAATACGATTAACTCTCGGGACAACAACGTATCTGTACGCGTACCAGTACACTCTGTTGATATTTACCTGTTTCAGCTGCTTTTCATTTCCAACCCATTCCAAACCATATCCAAATCATCAAACACATGTTTAACACCCTTTCTCACATAAAACTTGATATGTACAAGTTCTATTACATTTATTTACAAATATTTACATCCCAAAACATCATTTTCACAAATTATTACAAAATATGATTTTAAAGGCTACATGTCGGCCCTCTTCATTTTTAAGACTTGAAATGTGAGCCATCCACCGGTGTATGACCCGCACCTAAAATATTTTTTCGTATAGTGTGAGTCATGCTCAATAGAATAATTCCTAAAGAGGCTATTCCCCTACTAGATGCACATGAAATGCACATATGCAACGTTCAACAATACATCACATTCCAAGCAACAATATGCATTCAATGTTAGAATTTTTTATGTCATGTCATGAAATGAGATGAAACTCACTTAAGCAATTCACCTTGAGCCCTCTCTAGCTCCTCAACAGATGTAGGTGCCAATGTGTATGAATCTGTCACGCATGTTACACATCAAATGATATTTACAATATAGGGTCTTTCTTGGGGTGGATATAGATGAACTTACACCCAAGGTCGCCCAAACTACACGAAATTCATGGACTTCCACTAACGGTTTTGCATACACCGGCACAATTTATGGGCTCTTATACCTACGGAGTGCATGTCCAATCACCGGGTCACTCAGCCGAGGGATCTTCTAGTCCCTTCTTGTTACCCCAACCTAATTTATCATGCAACAATACGGCTTAGCTAGGCCTTTTTCCTAACTTTTTCAATCCTTCCGTCAATCACCAAGTGTGGTGTTAACAACAACAATGCACACACCCATGTGATGAGATGTTTCTAAGCATATGCAATGTGATGCACCATTGCAATAACAATCATCTCCCATATGTATAAATGTCATATGGATCAATAAACCACATATCAATATATTCCATGAAAAATTATTTTAAATGCATATAACTTCCATAAATCATCATTATGCTCAACATAACAATAAGCATATGTCCACATATAGCAACAATCTTAAACATGTTATTTCAATTACATTAAATAACAACATGTAATTATCCAAGACATATCAAACACCTTCATGGCACAATTTATGAAACACATAACATTTCTCAAATTTCATCAAGTTACAAGAATAAACACAAGTAACCTTTATGTACTAAATTCTAGCAAGAATTGGTCTTTAGACATTTCAATACCAAATTTTCTCATTCCATTACCATAGATACACCTTAGGTATATTTCAATATTAAACCCTTTTCCATAACATCAAAGGTTAGGAATAAAACCCATGTTGGAAAAACTCTACCTCAATAGAAGTGTAGAAAACTTCTATAACACCAAACAAGCTCATAGCTCTTGATTTACCAAATTTTCCTCTTCGAATCTTTGGTGAAATCTCTCATTCTTGGTATGGCTGCATAGCACTCGTCGAGGAGATGAACTTTAAGTCTTGGCTCAATGGATTTAAACCGATGGAAGTTTGAGAATCGACGAAAGAGCTCTTATTTTCTATCCTTTCTCCCTCTTTCTCCCACATGTTGAAGACCAGCTGATTTAGGGAAGATATTTGTGCTAAAAAACTTATTTTTAGCCCTATTTATAATTTCTGATACTCGTCCCACACGCGCCACACGCCTCTCACTAGTTCGGGTCCCTTTTTTACCTAAAATGATTTATTTCATCTGGTTTAAGTTTAAATTAATTTTATTTGAAATTTTATTCAATTATAAGGAAAATTTAAAATTTTCACTTTGGGGAGCCTTTGTGAGGTCAATCTTCTCTCAGTCACCTCGAACGACGTGTAAAATCTGACTATCTCTGAATTCAATGAAATTTATCTGAGTGATTAGATTTCACAATACGAATTCCATAGCGAAGTCCGTTGTGTCATTCGAGCTCTAGAGAGTACGTATTTTAATTCCACACTATAGTTGCAAAACGAACATTTTTGCCCCTTTTTTGGAAAAAATTTCAAAATTTCCCGATTTTTTCAATTTAGCCCTGACTATTTCTTTCAAATGTGGATTCAATCTTTTTTGAGGCTGTCGGGTGGTTTAGAATCTTCTTCTAAGTATATGCAATGACTATATGGAAGATGACTTATTCTCCTTATATTTGTTATTGACCAACTGATACTAGTTTTATGATTCTTTATGACTTCTGTCAATTTCTTTTCTTGGGCTTCAAACAATTTTGAAAATATTATCACTAGCTGAATTCCATCCTCCCCCACGAAGACAAATTTCAAGTCAGTTAGGAGAGGTTTCAATTTTGGTTTAATAACTTCCAACATTGGGCTTTATAGGCTTGGGTTCAGTAGGCAGTAATTTTTCAAATTTAGGACTCCATGCTTCAATAACTGACATATCTACAGACTCATCATTTTGTACAGGCTCTAATGCATGTGACTGCTTCTTTGTACACACTTTTTCAAACGGACTTTGAGTTAGAAACTCAACACAATTTACTTCACCTATCACTTCCTCTTCCTTAGGTTGTTTTGTAATGTTAAACACATTCAATTCCAAAGCAATGTTTCCAAATGAAAGGTTCATGATTCCATTCCTATAATTAATTAATGCAATTGACATGGAAAGGAATGGTCAACCTAGAATGACAAGAATGTATGTAGAAGTATGCAGAACTAACTGAGTATCTAAAATAATGAATTCCACTACGAAATATAATTTATCGACTTGAACAAGTACATCGTCCACAACTCCTCATGGGGTTTTCACAGATCGGTCTGCCAATTACAATGTTACATTGATGGGTTTCAACTCACCCAACCCTAACTATTTATAGATTGAGTATGGAAACAAATTAATATTGGCTCCTATATCAAGCAGGGCTTGCTCGATCCATAAATTTTTGATTATGCATGACTTTGTAGGACTTCTAGGATCTTTGTACTTAAGAGGGGACTAGTGTTGGTTTATAGTACTAACCTACTCAATTAAAAATGCTCTTTTCTATATTTGATCATTCTTTTGACTATGCAAAGGTCCTTTAAAAACTTAGCATAAGATGGGACTTACTTAATTGCATCCAATTTGGGGATGTGACATTTTACATGCCTAAACAACTCAAAGATTTCAGAATGATTGGTTTGAGATTTAGGTTTCTTGACACTTTAAGGAAAATGTAATGAATAGGACATGAAGGCTCTTTTTCATTTGGCTGTTTTGGTTCCTCTCTAGTCACATGTTCAGGCCCAACTATTTCATTTACTGGGATCGACTCAGGTTTTGGATTAGGAATTAACATATCTTTAATGGATTTGACAATCACCTTACCATTTCTTAATGTTGTAATTTCTTACACCTCAGTCGAAGATGCTTTGGAAGACACAACATTAGCCTGGTTTTGACTCTGTGGGTTTTTGGGTTGAGATGAGAATTTTTCCTTCTTTGATGTGCTCAAGGACTGGGTCAATTGGGCTAGATGACTCTTGAAATCTTCAATACTCTGTGAAGTTTCAGCTTTAAATATTCTATTGCTTCTTAGATGAATACTTCGGCTACAATCAAATCAAATTTTCATTGGAAGACCAAGAGAAGACCTCATTCAATTGTCTCTACAATACCTTCACTTACCGTCGCATGCCTTTTGGACTATGTAATGCCCCACGAACATTTCAACGTTGCATCATAGAAATTTTCAGTGATATGATGGAAAATATTGTTGAGGTATTTATGGATGACTTCTCGATCTTTGATGATTCTTTTTGTCAGTGCTTGAAAATTTAGAGAAAGTTCTAGAGAGATGTGAAGAGAAGAACTTAGTATTAACTTAGGATAAGTGTCACTTTATTGTGACATAAGGAATTTTTCTCAAGCACATCATTTTGGCAAAAGGGATTGAATTTGAAAAATCAAAGGTGGAGGCCATCTCCAACCTCCCTACGCCGAGATTCGTCAAAGATATCAGGTCGTTTCTAGGCCATGCTAGATTTTACCTTCGTTTTATAAAAAAATTTAGTGCATTAGCCCGAACTTTGACCAACTTATTGTCTATAGATGTTCCATTTGTGTTGTCGGATGATTGTGTGGCACCTTTTACAAAACTCAAAAGCATGCTTATCACACCTCTAATTATGCGACTACCCAAGTGGAATTTACCCTTTAAGCTTATGTGCAACGCGAGTGATTATGCGGTCGGCACAGTGCTCGGTGAAAGGGAGAAGAATAGATCTGATGTAATATACTACGCTAGCAAAATGCTCAATGAAGCCCAAATGAATTACACCACCACCAAAAAAGAGTTTCTAGTGTTAGTATTTGCATTAGATAAATTTCGGTCCTACTTCATGGGTTCATCTATTATTGTTTATCCTGATCATTATACTTTAAAGTATTTGTTATCTAAGTATGATGCAAAACCAAGACTTATCTGGTGGATTCTCCCACTCTAAGAGTTCAATCTGATAGTTAAAGACAAGAAGGGAATGAAGAACGTGGTGGAAGATCATTTATCTCGATTGGTGGTGCAAGAGGCTGATGAGAACATTTCTATTCCAGATTTCTTTTCTGATAAGAAATTGCTTTCAATTCATTATGTGTGTCCTTGGTATGCTGACATATGTAATTATCTTACAATGGGACAAATACCACCGTAGTGGAGCCTAAAGGATCGAAGGAGATTCATAGCGGATGTGAAGTACTTTTACTTTGACAACCCATACTTGTTTAAGTAATGCCCTGACCAAGTCTTGTAGACATACGTGCCTGAAAATGAACAGTCGGACATCCTTGCATTCTGCCATTCAGAAGCATGCGGTGGCCATTTCTCAGCAAGAAAGACTTCGACAAAAATTCTTTAATCAGGTTTTTAATGGCCCTCATCAAGTCCAACCAAGTCCAATGACCACCGGGTTGTGGTCAAGTTTCTCAAGGAGAATATTTTTTTAAGGTTTAAAATGTCTCATGCAATGAAAAGCGATGGTGGATCACATTTCTATAATAGGCCATTTGCATCTATAATGTTTAAATATGGCATCACTCATAAGGTATCCACTACATACTGATTGAGTGAAAATAATGTTGTTCCCTACCTCTCAACACCACCCTCAAATGTGTATGGCTTATGTGTGAAGGGAGTGCACTCTCCCTCGGGATGACACAAGAGATAGGAAACAACGGAATGATGGGGATGGTGGGAAATGGATGAACAAAATATGTGTGAAATGAAATATGGAATGTACACAAAAGCGCTCCCCAATCGCAAGGAGTCTTTCGTGGTCAGTGTTTTACTTGGAAGAGTATTCTAAGGTCGTCTCCTCAGGGAATGAAAGGGAGTTTTGTGAAAGTGATTTTACAAAAAGGTAAAAAAAAAGTAAAATCTTTAATTTATGTTTTGGGGTTGTGTTTGTAAATGAAAATGCAAGAAAACAAGTGTTGGCTAATCCAAAGGATTCATTCCAATGGGAATACCAAAACAACTCAAAGCCTTCCTCCGATTGAGCATGAATGAACAATTGATTCGGGGGAAACTAGGGACGAGATTGGTGAGTATCTAAGCATAACCCCTGACTAGGCTTACAGGATATCAAAGGCTCACCAACTCATCCACTCTCAACCCCGTCAAACCGAATCATTTGACTCAAAAGGGAGGAATGAAGAAGAGTTGAAATGGAATGCCCAAGATGAGGTCTTCCCTTGGATTAACCAACTTAAAATCTACCTACTCATGCTAAAATGAAAGACAAGCTTAACATAAATGGACATAATGAAGAAATGAAGCATGGAACTTAACTAAATGCAAGAAAACAAAAACTAAAACAAAATATTCAATACCCATTTTAAACTAAGAATTGAAGAAAACTTGAAAAGATAAATGGTGAAAGCTAAGAAACTAAACTAAACTTGCAAAGCAATGGAATTAAATGACATTGAAAGTAAATAAGGAAGCTTACACAAGTCTTACAGCAATGAAAATGGTGAAGAACAAGCAAAAAAGAAATTTACATTACACTATTCATTGTCTTCCTCTTTGGAGCTTTCTATATCTACTCCTAAGCTTAGGTAGCCACTCACTCTCTAATGTTGAATAATGCTTAATGTATTGGAGTGTGTGTTGCTGGATAGCCTTGAATTTCATCCATGAGGGTCCTCTAGCTGTGAGAGAAGACCTCCCATC
>CM042186.1:24746611-24775952 GCA_023539305.1 Ilex asprella | reverse complement strand
TTGGCTATCCAAATTAAGTTTTGATGCAAAACTCACCAAGGGTGTCTGTCATAATTGAATCACTCAATGATTATCATGGCATGCACCCCATGTGTATATGTGAGATGGAATCTTGTGCACAAAACAAAGTAAGCTCACATATAATCCAAAAATGAAGTATGCATAGAAATGAAACAACCTTGGCATAATCTCATGAAAGGAATGCTAGGGCATTAGATTGCAAAATCAACTCCTCTTTTTCTTTAAAAGTATGCATCCCCCATGCTTCTTTAGATCATTTAGGACTTTCAAGGGTTATAATGGGGCCTTATGGTGATATCTAGGTAAAAGAAATGAAGGATATAGTGTAACAAAGAGAGTTGTTCCGAGTGAGAGACTTTTAATCATGGACAAACACTTCCCTTTTAATGGGATTTTGATTTTCACACCATCACAACACCCTTTATTTCTTTTCTTTCTCTTCCTCCTTTTTTTTTCTTTTTCTTTTGATCACTCTTTCATTCATTCACCCATTTTTTTCCTTTCCTTGGATTTTCATTCTCTTCCTTTGAACTCTTTTGAGTTTCAACATCATTCATCCCTTTTGTTTGAATTTTCACACCATACTTCCTTCTTTTTTATCATCACTCATACTTAACACTAGGAACAACCAAGGTAAGGTAGATATTTGTCATTTTCATTGGCTTGGTTAAATGTATGGCATAGAAACGAATTCAAGTAAGGCTCAATCATAGCACTAGGGATAAATTTTTTCAAGAAAAAGGCAAAGGCTTAAAGCATTTAACGATGGCCTAAGATCATTTCTAAATAAGCATGGGAGAACATTGTATATATCAGGACAAAGTCAATTAACTACCCAAATGCACCTAACCAAAGTAAGCATAATGAGATTATTGAACAAATTTGGAAATTGAAAAATTGTTCCTTGCGTACATGTGAGTTCCCTCCAAATAAGAATTGGCATTAAAGCTCACAAGGGTTTTTACCCATCTCCACTATTCATGTCAAGCACTCAAATGTGAACTCAATCCGTAAATTATCCAAATTACACATTCAAGGTGCACAATGGTTGAGTTTGAAAGAAAACACATATGTGATACTCTTGACAATAGGATAAACTTCTATAATGTGCTCATGTATTCAAAGTTCAAATTAAAAATCAAGTAATCACAAATCCCATAACCATTAGGATAGGTGAATATAGTTCAATATTGGAACCAAAATTTTCAAAATTTTTACATTTTCCATTATTCTATACAAAAAGTGGTTGAACATGTGAATGGTGCACCTCACCCCCTAACTTAAACCATGCATTGTCCTCAATGTCCAAAGAGTCATGCAATGAAAACAATGAAGGTAAAATGAGAAATGATATACCCCCATTTTTTCTTTTTTTTTTCTTTTTTTTTTCGCAGAATTTAGGCATGTCAGGAAAACAGTACAGGTACTGGGTTTCCGGTACCATATGGTACCGGTACCTCGTTTCCAGTAGGTTTTGTGTACCGGTACCCAGTATTGGTACTGTTTCTACTGTTTTTTATTTATAAACATAAAAGAGAAAATGAAACACACAAAACTTATTTACACCCCCCAACATAGACTAGAATATGATACCCAATAAGATTTTCTACAATGATGCTCAAGTGAAATGAGTCCAAATTAGAGAAAAGTAAACAAACTTCATGTTAAAATCTACACTACAAAGCTATGAAAATAAAAATATAGCAATAAAAGAAATCTAACTACTATGTACATGGAAACAAAACAACAAGGGCTCATGTCAATCCGGCTTTAATTCGGATATGAGCTTGCGCCCATGGATTTTTTTGATTTTAAAATTTTTTTGTTGCATCAATGCCCTTTCTAACCAATTTATCCAATAATATAAGGGTTAAGAAGTCAAAAATCTCAACCAAAAAAGACGTGTAGGCAAGTCTATGCAATACCAATAATGGAGTATACAATTTCTCTTTACAAGTTTCAACACTTGACTCCATTGTAATGCCCTTCCCAAGTTGAGAAATGTAACTCTCAACACCATTCTTAGATGGAAAAATGACCTTGGGCTCATTAGCCTCATGTGAGATAATAATATCTTCATTAAACTTTTCATAATCAAGAGTGGTGGGAGATTCAACATCAATATGCAATTCATTGGGAAGATCACACTCAATACATTGACTATGCTCAAAATGTTGTTCATCATGCATAATTAATGCATTGGTCAATGTATTAAGTTGATCTCCAATTTCAGAAATTTGTTGGGCTACTTGGGCATTGAATTCCATTTGGTATTGCATAAACGCATAAAAAAGTATTTTCCAATGCTTGTTCGGTTGAGTCCTCATATGTTGGATAGTGGGAGAATTCATTTGGTGGTGTGAGATTG
Source organism: Ilex asprella (assembly GCA_023539305.1). NCBI lineage: Eukaryota > Viridiplantae > Streptophyta > Magnoliopsida > Aquifoliales > Aquifoliaceae > Ilex > Ilex asprella. The sequence continues at coordinate 24,773,563 of CM042186.1, read as the reverse complement.
GATGGAAAATTATACAGTTCATTCTCCCAACCATGACTCGGATGACTCGGTGTAACGTAATGGTTGGGGTAAAAATTTTCGGAGGCCAAATTTGAATTTGAACCTTCGCATTCAAAGGGTTGAACCGAATAATTTAATGGACATTCACTAATGAGATGTCCATTCTCACCACAAATTTCGCAAATGTTTTCAAAATAAGGGGCATTTATAGGGCACTCACTAGTGATGAGTCTATATTTACCACAAATTTTGCAAATGTTTTCAAAATAAGAGGCCATTCTTGGGTATTCACTAGTAACATGCCCATACTCATTGCAAATCTCACACACATTTTCATAATAAGAGGCATTTGATACTTTTGCATAAAAATTATAAGACATAAAAAAAACACAAACTAAAACAAAATATTTACAAATTAAACGACATACCTTGGCCCATGATGAAAATCACGAGACTTACCCATCCAAAATCACCTTCGAACTCAACGCTTAGCCTTCCCTGGCAACGACGCCAAAATGATTGATTGATAACGGTTGTTGTTCCCTACCTCTCAACACCACCCTCAAATGTGTATGGCTTATGTGTGAAGGGAGTGTCACTCTCCCTCGGGATGATACAAGAGATAGGAAACAACGGATGTGAATGGTGGGAAATGGATGAACAAAATATACGTGAAATAAAATGTGGAATGTGCACAAAAGTGCTCCCCAATCGCAAGGAGTATTTCATGGTCGGTGTTTTATTTGGAAGAGTATTCCAAGGTCGTCTCCTCAGGGAAGGAAAGGGAGTTTTATGAAAGTGATTTTGCAAAAACGGAAAGAAAATGTAAATTCTTTTATTTATGTTTTGGGGTTGTGTTTGTAAATGAAAATGCAAGAAAACAAGTGTTGCCTAATCCAAAGGATTCATTCCAATGGGAATACCAAATCAACTCAAAGCCTTCCTCCGATTGAGCATGAATGAACGATTGATTCGGGGGAAGCTAGGGAGGAGATTGGTGAGTATCTAAGCATAACCCGTGACTAGCCCTACGGGATATCAAAGGCTCACCAACTCATCCACTCTCAATCCCGTTAAACCGAACCATTTGACTCAAAAGAGAGGAATGAAGAAGAGTTGAAATGGAATGCCCAAGAGGAGGTCTTCCCTTGGATTAACCAACTTAAAATCTAGCTACTCTTGATAAAAAGAAAGACAAGCATAATATAAATGAACATAATGAAGAAATGAAGCATGGAATTTAACTAAATGCAAGAAAACAAAAACTAAAAAGAAAAATATTCAATTCCCATTTTAAACTAAGAATTGAAGAAAACTTGAAAAGATAAATGGTGAAAGCTAAGAAACTAAACTAAACTTGCCAAGCAATGAAATTAAATGACATTGAAAGAAAATAAGGAAGCTTGCACAAGTCTTACAGCAATAAAAATAGTGAAGAACAAGCAAAAACGAAATTTACATTACACTATTCATTGTCTTCCTCCTTGGAGCTTTCTATATCTACTCCTGAGCTTAGTAGCCACTCACTCTCTAATGTTGAATAATGCTTAATGTATTGGAGTGTGTGTTGCTGGATAGCCTTGAATTTCATCCATGAGGGTCCTCTAGCTGTGAGAGAAGACCTCCCATCTTTGGCAGGTGATTTGGATGGGTCACACAGGCTAGGAGGAGCTTAGCCTGCAACCCACATGTCAGCCCTCTTCTTTTCCATCCTCCATAAATGTCAAGCCTCAAAAGTCTTCCCAATGTGTAAGGGATGCCTGCACTTGGGTAAGAAAATGTTGGGGGGCAAGTGGGGGAAGTGTAGGTGGGACCCCAAAGCCTCAAAGTTGAGTTACAGGCTGTTTTTCGGCCAGAAGGTTCGTGGTACCGGTACTATTTTTTTACTCTAGACCTCCTTCAGTATAAATGACATAACTCTTGATCTAACCGTTGAATTGAGCTGTAAGTTTGACACGATACAGAAGACATCCAGATCTACAAATTTTAGCTTTTGAACTTTTTCAGATTCTGAGTAGATCATGGTCAAAATGGAGGATAGCCGTGGTAGTGCTTCCCAATGATGTGGCAGCTGGTGCCTTTGTTCCAAAACACCAATACCTCCTTGATTTCTTCACTTTTAAGCCTCCAATTCTTCATGTATTGTGTCCATGCCATTACCACACATCCAACATAGTTTCAAAGTCGTAAAATCCAACATTTAAGCTATCAAAACATGCAACATCGAGAATTCAACATTATTCATAAAATAGGCTAACACTAAGTAATTAAATGCAAAAGTTGAGTTATAATGAATGTAATGAGGCCATAAAATGTGTTGTATTATCTGCTCATCACATACCACCCACAAATTAATAGCCAAGACGATTTGGCTAATAGAGTTATCAAGAAAATTTTAGAGAAAATGGTTAATCCAAATAGGAAAGATTGGTCAAACAGACTAATCGATGCCCTATGGGTGTTCCGTAGGACCTATAAAACTGTCTTAGGCATGTCTCCCTATTGGCTTATCGTTAGAAAGGCTTGTTATTTGCCAGAAGAGATGGAACACAAGGCCTATTGGACTATAAAGACTTTAAATTTTAATTTGAAAAAGGCCGGAGAGCATAGGAAGCTAGAACTAAATGAGTTCGAAGAAATTAGAAGAGATGCGTATGAGAGCTCTAAAATTTCAAAAGAGCGGACAAAAACTTTCTTGATAAATCCATTGTACAGAAGTCATTCAAGCCCGATCAAAAAGTGCTATTATACAACTCTTGTCTCTCAAATTTTCAAAGAAAACTTTGATCCCATTGGGATGACCACTATCTTGTAAAGGTGGCTTACCCCAACGGAGTTATGGATGTCACAAACTCCAAGAATGCCCATACATTCAAGGTCATTGGCAAAAGAATTAAGTCATTTTTCGAGCGTTTTGAAGGACAAGGAGAGGAGGAGGACTTGACGGATCCGGTGTATCCAGACTTAGTGGTGGAATAACCAATTTTCTATTTTTTAGTGTACAGTTGCTTTTATTTATTCACTTTAATTGTATTTCATGTTACTTATGTTCTTTTGTTGTATACCATTATTTTTCCTAGTTTCATATATTGGTGCGTCAGTCAAAAGCTCAAAATCGAGGTGTTCTCTAATCCTTCTTATCTTTTTATTTTCCTTCATTGCATATCATTTCATTTTTGTTGCACTGAGGACAATGCATGAATCAAGTTGGGGGGTGAGGTGCACCATTTGCATGTTACACCATCGTTTGTAGAATTTTTTGTGGATTATACCAATTTTTTGTTATTTTAGTGCAAATTATATGAAAATTTTGAAAATATTTGTGAAAAAATATCTAAATGTTGATATGTATTCCTTTATTAAGAGTGTTTGGGTTAGATGAAATCTTGATCTTTGTTTTGAACTTTGAGCACCTAAGCATACTATAGAAGTGAATCTTATGCGTAAGTATCACATATGTATCTGTTTTTGAGCTCAAACACATGTTCTTCTTGAATGTGTAATTTTAGTAATTCGCGGATTGGATTCATATTTTAGGCTAGACATAAATAGCGAAGATGAGTAAGGACCCATAAGAGCTTTAGTGCAAATCTTTTTTGGAAGGGAACTTAAATTTACTTAAAGAAAAATTTTTCAATGTCAAATTTGTTCGATAATCTCATTATGTTTGTCTGGGCTAGGTGCATTTGGGTTGTAGACTGATGTTGTCTTTTTATGTACAATGCCCTCCCATGCGTATTTGGTAGTGATCTTAGGTCAATTTTGAATAATTTGAGCCTTTGTCTTATTCTTGAGAAAATATTATCCCTAGTGTCGTGATCGAGCCTATATTGAAATTCGTTTCTATGCCAAAAAATTAGCCAAGCATGTGTAAAATGAAAAATCTACCTTACCTTGGTTTTTCCTAAAAGCTAAATATGAGTAATCGTGAAAGAGAAGGAAGTGTGGAGTGGAAATTGCCACAAAAGGGATGAATGGAAGTGAAACTCAAGGAGTTCATTAGAAAACGAATGACGATCCAAGAAAAGGAGGAAAAGGGGTGAGAAAAATAAGGAATGATCAAGAGAAAAATAAAATGTTAAGGAAAATAAAGCAAAGAAGCAAAGAGTGTGGTAATGGTGCAAAGAATGTAAATCCCAATAAAAAGGAGACGTTTTTGAAATAAAAGTCTTTCACTTGGAACAACCCTCTTTGTTAATCTATATCCTTCATTTCTTTTGCCTCAATATCACCCCAAGGCCCCATTATAACCTTCAAAATCTTAAATGATCTAGTAAAGCATGGAGATGCAAAATCTTAAAGAAAATGATGAGTTAGTTTTGCTACCAAATACTCTAGTATTCTTTTCATGAAATTATGCCCAAGTCGCTTCACTTTGATACATGAACTTCATTTTTTGATTACTTGTGAGCACACTTTGTTTTGAACACAATATTCTATCTCACATGTACACATGGAGTGCATATTAGGATTACTAGAGTGGATTTCATTGTTACAAGTGACCATTGGTGAGTTTAGCATTAAAGCTGAATTTGGCTAGCCATTCGAATGTGAATTCTGTTTTGAAAATGCTCAAATTACTTGGCCAATTCACATACACGCGAGTCCAAAAATAAATGTGTAGGTGCATACTTTAGACTAGTATTTAAGGCTGTAGTGATGCTCATGTATGCTTAGTTCGACCATTTGAACAATTTGTCATATTGCTCTATGCTTGTAGAATGAGGGAATATTGCTCAAGTTTTTTATATTCGAATGAATCAGGAATGCCATTGTTGATTGCATGTGTGTTTTATTTTGGGGTGTTCATTTTGGTATTTAAAATTAGAAATCCATGCCTTGTGTGTCGAACACACTAAATTTTAAATCGTATTGCAATTTCAGTAATGAGTTGGGCATTGTGGTTCAAATTTTGGTTTACAAGTGGAGTACATGATTAGAGAGGAGTAGATCATAATTTGAGAGTTAGAATGATAAGGAATAGAAATAAAATGGAAAGGAAAAGGTTTAGGCAGTAGAGGGGTTTTGTGCAAATAAAGCAAAACCTACCAGTAGGCCATACCGGTAGATTTGGGCGACTGGTTTGCACCTACCGCAAAACTATAGGTATTTTTTACCTACTAGAGTAAAACCTACCAATAGGTTTTCCGTGATCTACCAGTAGGTTTCATCTTAAATGCTGGAATTAGGGCTTTTAATTAACTATTTTTGGTGAAGCCTTTCATTGCTCTCCTAAATCACTAACTCTAGGCCTTTCCTCTCCCACTCAAAGCCCTCTCAAGCCTCAAAATACCTCCTCCTCCTTTAATCTCTTTAATCTTCATTTCTTGTGTTGTAATTTGTTGGAGTGCAGCCCTTTTGAAACCCTCATTGCCAAAAATCTTGCAAACCCAAATCCTCTATTTTTTCTTTAACTGTCTCAAAATCTCTCGAATGGCTAGGCATGTGGAGATTACTCATGAGGCCATGGACCCGATTGAGGGTCTTTTCTTGATCTTGTTCACATTTTTGTCTATGGGGGCACTGTTGCTTTGCATGGCCTAAACCAAAAGGTCCTAACCTGACACCCCTCAACCCGATGAGCCCAATAGTCGTAAGAGGAGTGGGGAAGGGTCAAGCAGGGACCGTAATGAACAAAGAAAAAAGGCATGAATTGAGGAAAGGATCAAATTGATCTAGGTAAAGAATGTAACATGTGAGCGACACCTTGACCATATATCACTTGGTTCGGGGAACGAGTTGATTAGACTCATTAAGGCTCATAGGATAAAATTTTGGTTCAGTATACCTTTTCCATGTGTCGAGAGTTCTACCAGACACTCAAGGTGGTTGAGGTAAATGAAGTTAAGATTTTAAGGGCAAACGTCAGGGCTAAGATAGTTGATGTGACTCTGGATGTCATTGCCACTCTCCTATAGAAGTATGAGAGACCACCCTCCTCCATGCCTATGTATCCCCTTAACATCACTCGTGCTAAGACCATCACTGCTTTGTAGCTTTGATGTATAAGGATCCTAGTGAATTAAAGGGGACGGTTCAAAGTAAAGGATTAAAACAGTCTTATTGGCTTTTTAACAAGCTTCTCCACTATAATATGCTTCCGAAAGGCTCTAAAAAAATGCCCAATATGGAGAAGTTGGCCCTTTTGGATGATGTGATGTCGGGCAAGGCAGTTGATTTTGCACTTTTTCATTTAAAAGTGATGTAATATTTTGCCTAAGAAAAGAAACCTAAGGCCAATCTACCATTTGTCAATTTGGGTTGTGTACACAAATCAAGGTGAATGCCTTTATATTAGTTAAGCACACACCTCCAAGTTTTGGAGCTATTAGCAAATCCAGTAGCTTGAAAATTTCAGCAATGACCCAAGGGGAGCGAGTTAAGGTTTTGGGGCAAGAGTCTGAGACCACTGATCTTGAGCGCTCACTATCTCAGCGCATTGATGCTTGATTTATTTCAAAGCTATTCCTAACCACCTAACATCACCCTCAATGTATGTTTATGATATGTGTGAAAAGGGGAACGCCATTCTTCTTTACGGATGATGTCAAAAGAAAGGGCAACGAAATGAGGAAATGGAATGTTAAAAAGTGTGGGATGTGAATGAACAAAAGTGCTTCTAAAACGCAAGAAGACTTTTGCAGGTCGTGCTTTACTTGGAGGTATTTCAAGATCGTTTCCTCTGGGAAAGATGTGAATCGTGTAGAAGGTGATTTTTGTAAAAGAAAGTGTAAAGTATTTTGTTGTTGGAATTGATTTGTGGTTTGTTTTGTGATGAACTTAGAATGGGAAATAAGTGTTGGCTAATCCAATGGGTCACTCCAATAGGAATACCAATTTCAACTCAACTAATTCCTCTGACAGAGCATAGGTGAACGATTGATTCATGAGAAGCTAGAGACGAGAATGAGTGAGAATTTAAGCATCAACTGTGACAAGTTTACGGAATATCAAAGACTCATGATCTCATCCACTTTCTACCCAGTCAATCCGAACTACCGTACTCTTAGAGAAGAAGAGAACAAGAGTTGAAATGGCATACTGATTAGCATAAAACTTTGTATATTTTGTTTGTGTTAATCATCTTTCTTTATGTGCTTTTTATAGATTAAATGTTAGGAGTTATCTTAATTGAAATCTCAACATGAATATTTTGTGTTTGCAGTTGAAAAGGGTTAAACATGGCTTTTGAAGGCCTTCCCATGCCACTTAAGATGAATGAGGATGAAAAGATAACAAGGGGATAGCTCAAGAGAGGAGAAAATCAGAAAAAGCAGCCAAACCGTAACAGTACATGATGATTACATAATATTGCATATTTGAAGGCCTCATTATAAGCATTTTAACGCATCTAAGTAGTTAGAGTTAGCCGATTCTATAAAAAATGTTGAATTTCGATGTTGCATGTATTTATAGCTTAAATGATGGCTTTTAGGACATTGCAACTATGTTGGATATGTGGTGAAGGCATGGACACAATAAATGAAGATTTGGAGGCTTTAAAGTGAAGAAATCAAGGAGGTATTGGTGCTTGGGAACAAAGCCACCAGCTGCCACATCATTTGGAAGCCTAACCTCGATTTTCCTCTATTTTGACCATGATCTACTTCGAATCTAAAAAATTTCAAAACATGAAAGTTGTAGATCTGGATATCTTTTATATTTTGTCAAAATTTCAGCTTAATCCAACATTTGGATCAAAAGTTATGCTGATTCTACAAAGAATGGTCTAGAGCAAAAACATTACCGGTGAGGAGTACTAGTACCGGGACTGCATACCCGTATGCCCGACTCCCGAAGGTTTAGTGTACCGATACGCAGTACCGGTATGCTCCCCTGAACAGCTCCAAACCTCCTGCAACTCAGCTCCACTTGTTTGGGGGACCCACCTACACTTCTGCCACTTGCCCCCAACATTTCCTTACACATTTACATGCCTCCCTTAAACAATTTGAAGACTTTGAAGACCATTGCATCAATGAAGATGGGAGAGGAAGTGGGCTACCAAGTGGATTGCTGGGTAGGATGTCTTAGCATGTCAAGACCCATCCATTCAGCCTTCCATTGTGAGGAAGCCTGCACACACCTTGGGGGGACCACCATGCATGAAAATGAATGGTACACACTCCATATATTCAAATTTCAACAAGCGTTGAAGGGTGGCAACCTAAGTTTAGGCGTACTTCATGGAAAAAGAAGATAAATAGTGCTAGAAGTTTATATTTTGCATTTTCTTCATTCCAATGACTTGTAATCTGTTGTAAGGATCTTTTAAACTTTGTTTAAAGTCTTTAATGTTATTTATTGCAAGTTCATTTCTAGTTTAATCCTTTAATCTAGCTTTCACCATTGTTGTATTAAGTTTTTCTTCATTTCTAGCTTAAACTGGGTATTGAATATTTTTCTTCTTAGTTTATGTTTTCTTGCATTTAGCTAAGTTCCATGCTTCATTTCTTCATTAAGTCCATTTACATTATGCTTGTTTTTCATTTAATCATGAGTAGCTAGATTTTAAGTTGGATAATCCAAGGGAGACCTGCCTTTGAGGATTCTATTTTAACTCTTTTTCTTTCCTCTCTTGGTGTACGGTGGTTCGGATTGACTGTGTTGAGAGTGGATGTGGTTGTGAGTCTTTGATATTTTGTAGGCCTAGTCACAGTTTATTCTTGGATCCTCACCATTTCATCCCTAGCTTCTCATGAATCAATCGTTCATCTATAAACCCTCGGAGGAAGGTTTCGAGTTGATTGGGCATTATCATTGGAGTGACCTCTTGGATTAGCCAACACTTGTTTTCTTGCATTTTCCTTAAGAACACAAAACACCAAAAACTCAACCTCAAAGATTTTATACTTTCTCTTTTTGACAAAATCACCTTCACACACTTGAACTTTCCTTCCCTAAGGAGACGACCTTGGAATACTCTTCCAAGTAAAACACCGACATTCAAAAGACTCCTTGTGATTGGGGAGCACTTTTGTTCATCACGCACACATTTCATTTCATTGTACATTTTGTTCATTTCGTCACCACCATTCTGTTGCCCTTTCTCTTGGAAGAATCCGAGTGAGAGTGAAACTCACCCACGTATATAAGCCATATACATATTTGAGGGTTCATGTTAGGAGCTTAGGACCAACAATGTTTTCAAAAAATTGGTACGCCGAGGTTACTGGAGTTCACCGTACCGGTACGTTAAATGTACTGGAGTTCGTCGTACCGATACGCATACAAGTACTCGTTGACTGATGCTTCCCATATTTCATTAAGCGATCTTTTGTTGCTCTGTGGGGCCCACCAACTGATCTCCCATGCTTCCCTGACATGCCTAACACACAGAACATCCCCTCATGTACTTCTCTTGGACTTTGGAGTGTAAATCATAAATCTGGAGAATGGAGAGAGAAGCAGCTGGGTGAAGGGGTAGGGCCTGCACCAGCCCACCTTAATTCAAGGTCCTATGTTGGGAATCACATCAAGGGGGCTACAGGGCTTCTCTCATTCATGTTTTTTGGGAAGGGGAAGGCTCCATCATTCCAAATTAGGAGGATAGGCAGAGATATAGTGAGTGAAGCTCTAGGTAGAAGATGATGAATAGTGTTCTAGTGTGAGAAATTGAGATTTTTACGTTTTCTTCATGGCATTGTTGTGTAACCTCCTGTAAGTCTCTTTAGAACTACATTCAATGTGATTAATGTTGTTCTCCTTCATGTTCATTGATAGTTTAATGTTCTCTTTAAGTTTTTACCATTAATGCATCGAAGTCCTTCATTTTCTTAGTTTTAAATGGGTTGTAAATGCATTTACTTTTAGCGTATGATTTATTGCATTTAGTTATTCTAGAACTCCATACATCTGCAATATACTCTCATTACCTAGTCTTTTTCATTTCAAGTATGAGTAGCCAAATCTTTTAGTTGGAAAAAATAAGGGAAACCTCTACTTGGGAATACAATTTCAACTCATTCTCCTTCCTCCCTTATGAGTTCAATGGTTCGGTTTGACGGGGTTGAGGGTGGATAAGTTGGTGAGCCTTTGAAATTCCGCAGGCCTAGTCACAGTTTATGCTTAGATACTCACCAACCTTGTCTGGTTTACTTCCTTCCCCATGGAAATGACCTTGGAATACCATCAAGTAAAACACGACCCACGAAAGTCTCCTTGCGATTGGGGAGCATTTTTCTGCATTCACATCTCACATTTCAACCGTCTTATTTTCCTTTCACCTTGCCCTTTCTTTTGACACTATCCCAAAGAAAAGTGACATTTCCTTTCATCCATACACTATACATATTCTAGTGAATAGTAATTAGGGGTTAAGGGAAAGCAAGGCTTTCAAACAATAACATATAGAAATGGAGGTCTACTTTTGGACTAGCCAACTAAAAAGCTTAGCTACTCATGATTAAGTTAAAACTAACAATGAAATGGAAAGACATTTTGAAGAAATGAAGATTCTAGCTAAATAAATGCAGGAAAATATAAGCTAAAAGAGAGTGCAATTAATACCCATTTACCACTAATAAATTAAAGAACTAGAGTGCATTAATGGTGAAACCTTGAATGGAAGACTAAACTTGCAAACAACTTGAAATGAATGACATTCAAAGCATTAAAGGAAGCTTAGAAGATTCTTACATCAAAATGGAAGACAATGCATGGAAGAAAATGTAAAAATCTCAACTTATCTCTCTAAAAACTATTCATCATCTTCCCTACACTATCTCTCCCTATATTATAATGTGTATTGCATAATAATCTGTGTATTGTCTCTTGGAAGCTTAAAAAACATGCATGTAGTCCTCCCCTAGCCTGTAGATGTGATCTCCATCCATGGGGCTGCAGGGAGGTGGGCTGGAATAGGGTGGTGCAGACCTTGCGTGCACACCCAACATCACCCTTCTTCTCTCTCTTCGTTGATCACCAAGGCTCCAAAAATCCAATGCTAAGTATGAGAGGGGTGAACAGTGTGTTGGGCATTTCAGAGAAGTGTGGTTGACATGATTGGTGGGACCCTCCCAACAGTAGAGAAGGCCCTGCAAAATCTGGGCTATTTCAGTAGTGAGTACTGTGATTGCTGGTATAATCTCACCTCTGTTAACCCCTAAATATTATCCCTCAAACTATGCAAAGTATGTGCGAAGGGAAGGATTTCTCTCCCTTGGGTTAGTGTCAAAAGAAAGGGCAAGGAGAAAGGGAAATGGGATGATGTTAATATGAGATGTTAATGCACAAAAATGCTCCCAAATTGCAAGGAGACTTTCGTGGGTCGTGTTTTACTTGGTAGAGTATTCCAAGGTCGTATCCACGGGGAAGGAAGTAAACCATTGTGAAGGTGATTTGATGAAAATGAAAGTGTAAAAATCTTTGTGGATAGAAATTGTTTGATGGAGTGTGTATCAATGAGAATGTAATGAGAAAACAAGTGTTGGCAACTCCAAGAGGTTACTCTACTCGGTATACAATCTCAACTCAAACCATTCCTCCGATTGAGCATGAATGAACGATTGATTTGTGGGAAGCCGAGGATGAGGCCGGTGAGTATTTAAGCATAAACCGTGATTAGGCCTATAGTTTATCAAAGACTCACCGAATCATCCACCTTCAACCTAGTCAAACCGAGCCATTGGTATTTGAAGAGAGGAATAAAAATGATTTGAAATCATATACCCAAGAAGAGGTTCCCCTTGGTTTTGCCAACTAAGAAAGTTAGTTACTCATACTTAAAATGGAAATAACAACGAAATGGAAGTGCATTGTAATGAAATGAAGATCTAAAGTAATTAAATGCAATAACTCATAATCTAGGAATGAAAGAGATGCAAAACCATTTTTTTAGATCTATGGGGAATGAAGAACTTGAAACATTAATGGTGAAGCATTAATGAGAGTATTAAACTAAGAACCAACATAAAGAAACTAGCATTAATGACATTAAATGAAGTTTTAAAGATCCTTACAAGAGATTACAAGCCAATGCAATGAACAACACTAGAAAAACGTAACTTTCTCTCTCTAGAAACTACTATTTATCATCATCTACCCTGGAGCTTCTCTCTCTATATTCCATATAATGCAATACATAATAATTCTGCAGTCCCCCTTCTCTTGCCTCCAAAACGTGCCTCCATAGCTCTGGGGTAGCCTGGGGTGTCCCTTCCAACCAGGGGTTGCAGGGGCATGGGTTGGACAGGGGTGTGCAGAGCTTGTCTGCACACCCAGGTTCTTCCTCTCTCTTTCTTCATTGATGAGCCAAGCTCCAAACATCCAATCCATGGTATGAATAAGGTGAATACTGTTGTAGGCGTGTCAAGGGATTAGGGGAGAGCTGATGGTTGGGTCCACAAAGTAGTTTGAGAAGATATGTAAAATTTTGGGTCTGTCAGGCGGATCGTACCGGTACGACAAACACCAATAGGTTTAGCGTATCGGTATGCGTACCGGCACGGAGAACTCTAGTAGCCTCATCGTACCGATATGCATACCGGTACAGTCAACACTAGTAGCATCAGCATACCGGTACGGTCTACACCAGTAGCATCAGCGTACCAGTACGGTTCAACTGGTTTTCTGATTTTATGTTCTTCTCCTCTCCTGAGCTATCTCCATGCTAGCTTTTTCCTCCTCATTGCACTCAACTGGGTTGGGGGGGCCTTAAGAAGGCTACTTTGCACATCCTTTACCTGCAAACATCCACTACCATAGTTAAGAAAACATTTAGTCAAACTCCTATCCTTTAATCACAAAAATTACACAACTAATCAGTGATTAGCACATTGAATCATACAATATTTTGTGCTAATCATATTGGTACTGCTTACCAGTACACTTTCCCATGTTTTCTGATTTCTTGATTTCTTCACCTTCTGAACTATCCTTAACCCTTCCTTTCATCCACATTCACTTTAAATCATACAAGAAGGCTTTAAGAAGCTCCATTTAGCATCTTTTATTTGAAAATGCAACAAATCTTCATTAATAGCTCAAATATCACAATTCCACATATTTAATCCCCAAAAACAAGTGAAAAATGAATGTATTGGCACATGGAATATGCAATATTTTGTGGTAATCACACCCCCCAACTTGAGCTTTGCTAGTCTCTAGCAAAGTTTACACAAAACAATTCCATTTAAATAAAAAATTTTCCAAAACAATTAAAATACATAAATCATAATGCAATTGTAAAAATAAACTTGGGCAAGATTGAACATAAATTATGGTTTTTCAATAATGTGCTTCAAGGTCAGAGTTCATGGAGTCAAACATCAAAAAGAAACAAATTTGCTTACAACCAAAGGATTCTTCTACTAGGCTAACGACTCCGTCCTAATTACGTACACACCAACATAAAAGAAAGAACAGACACTACAACAACCTACTCATCATCCCCATCCCCATCAACATCACTGCCGTCATCCTCAACAAAATCACTATCTCCCTCTACACCCTCATTAGAATCTTCATCATCTTCATCTACCTCAACCATTGTAGAGGTAGAGGGGATAGGTGTAAAAGGACCAGGAACTGGGGGTATGGGTCCTTTGGGGATGGGCCTCTCTGGGAAAGTATGCATGTACAACTCTTTCATCATTTCCATCATCCCATGCATTGATGCCTCGATCCTATGTACTGATGCCTCCAAAGCAATCAGGTGCTGAGGCATCGAGCATTCTGGTGCGCGGATGTGGACGTGGATGTGGATGAGCCAGTAGCAAGGGCAAATGCAGAACGTACAAGGGCCTTAGAATTCGAGCCCACAACTCTAGCTTGCTGCCACCGACGCATTGCCTTTCTTTTCTTTCTACAGGACTTGCCAATAGCCCCAAATTCAAGGGGAGTGAGCTTTACAAAGGCATATGCCTTAACCTTTAAATATAGCCACATCCTGATCACCAAACACCTGAATGGCAATTGGATCATGGGCTTATGTGTCCCAACAAATTCTTTCATTTCCTCCCAAATGAGAAGAACAAAGTCAACCAAATCTCCTGATATGACTACATCTACAATGGCAAACTTCTCAATATTTGATTTCTTTTCCACGCCCCTCGGTAAAAGATTGTAATAGAGAAGCTTATTCAATAGCCCGTACGAGCACTTCAACCCCCCTTAGAACATGAATTTACTAGGGTCCTCATACATCAACTCTACAAATTCAGAAATTTTCTTGGCTCATGTGATGCTATGAGGATAAACTAGTATGGTAGAGAGTGGTCTCTCATAATTCCCAAGGAGGGTGGCAATGGCATCACGGGTTGTCAAAGTAAAAGTACTTCACAACTGCCGTGAATCTCCTTCGTTCCTCTAGGCTCCACTGCGGTGGTATTTGTCTTATTGCGAGATAATTACATATATCAGCATACCAAGGACACGTAGAATGAATTAAAAGCAATTTCTCATCAGGGCAAAAGTTTACGATAAGAATGTGCTCATCGACCTCTTGCACCACTAGTCTACATAAATGATCTGCCACTACGTTTTCCACTCCCTTCTTTCTTTAATTATCAAATTGAACTGTTAGAGTCGGAGGATCCACCTAATAAGTCTTGGTTTAGGATCCTGCTTAGACAACAAATACTTTAGAGTAGATTGATTAGTATAAACAACTATAGGTGAACCAATGATGTAAGAACAGAAATTATCTAATATAAACAATACTGCTAGCAGCTTCTTTTTAGTGGTAGTATAATTCATTTGTGCTTCATTGAGCATTTTGCTAGCGTAGTATATCACATAGGGTCTATTATCCTCCCGTTGACCGAGCACTACGCCAACAACATAATCACTCAATTCGCACATAAGCTCAAAAGTTAAATCCCATTTGAGTGGTCGTATAAATGGAGGTGTGACAAGCATGATTTTGAGTTTTGTAAAAGATGCCTCACAATCATCTGACCAAACAAATGGGATGGCCAATGCACAAATTTTTTTTACGAATCGACGGTAAAACCAAGCATGGCCCATAAACGACCTGATATCCTTGACAACTCTCAGTGTACAAAGGTCAGAGATGGCCTCCACCTTAGATTTGTCAACTTCAATACCTTTCACCAAGGTGATGTGCCCGAGAACAATTCCTTGTGTCACGATGAAGTGACATTTCACCTAATTCAAGATTAGGCTCTTCTCTTTGCCTCTCTTTCAAACTTTCTCCAAGTTTTCCAAACACCAATTGAAAGAATCACTAAAGATCGAGAATTCATCAATAAACACCTCAAAAATCTTCTCCACCATATCACTAAATATCCCATCATGCAACGTTAAAAGGTTCCTAGGGCATTACATAGCCCAAAAGGTATGCGACGGTGAGCAAAAGTACCGTAGGGACAAGTAAAAGTGGTCTTCTCTTAGTCTTCGAATGCAATTTCAATTTGATTATAGCTAGAGTACCCATCTAAAAAGTAATAGAATATATGCCCCGCTACTATTTCCAACACTTGATCGAGGAATGGCATTGAGAAGTGATATTTTCTTATGCAAATATTAAGTTTCTGGTGGTCAATGCAAACTCTCCACCTGGTGATAACTCGTCGTTATAAGCTTATTCTCATCATTCTCCACCACTGTGACTACAGATTTCTTGGGAATTACTTGCGTGGGGCTAACCCACTTACTATCAGCAATCAAGAAAATGATGTCCACGTCAAGTAGTTTCAATACCTTATCCCTCACCACATCCCTCATGTTGGGATTCAACCTTCGGTATGGTGGTCGGTAAGGTTTGGCGCCATCCTCAAGCTAAATACGGTGGGTGCAAATGAGAGGGCTTATGTCGGCAATTGTCCACCAAATTTCTCCTTTATGCCTTCTTAATACCTTCAAGAGTTCTTCTTTTTTTTCAACATTCAGTGTTGAGCTAATAACCATCGAAAATATTTCACCTTACCCAAGAAAGCATACTTCAAATGGAAAGGTATTGGTTTCAATTCCAGGTTTGTCTTTTGTATGTCCGACGGAAAGATTTTCTTTTCTTGATAAGGAAGCTTGTTGAATGTAGGGATCCACCTTTCCACCCCTTTCAACATTATAACCCCTCTAGCTCATCAAATTTCTCTAGATCAAAATTTTCTTATTCCTTGAACTTTCACATCCCCTCAAGCTCCAATTGTTCTCCCACCAACGTGTCAATCCTATTGACCTCATTTGCTTCTTCATCATCACCCGGTTGCTTGGCCAAGTTGAATACATTGAGATCCATTTTCATATTCCCAAATGCTAGCTTTATGAGACCGTTCCTGCAATTTATCACAATATTAGATGTAGCAAGGAAAGATATACCAAGTATAACAGGGATTTGGGAGCAAGGGTTAACAACAGGGTTAGTTTCAAGTACAATGAAATAAACAGGAAAATAATAGTTTTCCACTTGAACCAAAACATCCTTAACCACCCCTTTTGGTGTTCGAATGCTTCGATCGGCCAACTAAAGAGGAATAAGGTTGGCTTCAACCCTTCAAGTTCGAGTTTCTTGTATATTGTATAAGGTAGAAGATTAACACTAGCCCTCAAGTCAAGCAATGCTTTCTCCACCTAAAAATTTTCTATTGTGACGGCAATGGTAAAGAAGCCGAGGGTCTTTAAACATTGGTGGGGTGTTTGTCTTAAGCATTGAGCTCACTTGCTCAGTGAGGAATACCTTCTTGTGGACATTCAATCTCCTTTTCACCATGTATGAGTCCTTTAAATTTTTAGCACAAGATGGAATTTTCTTGATGGCATCAAGGAGTGGGATGTTGATCTTTGGCTGCTTAAATATTTCAAGAATATCAACATAGTTAGCCACCTTGGCGGATGGCTTCAAACGATTAGGAAATAGAGCAAGCATGGGAGAAATATGCACACTTTCTTCAATCAATTTTTCTTTTTCAACTACCTTTTTACTCACCTTACCCTCTCATTGTCACCCTTGGTCTCTTTTTCTTTTGGCAATGTGGCCTTAGGTGAGACCTTTGGCACAATAGTTTTTATCAATTTTCTTGCCACTTCGAAGGGTGGTGACCGCCTTAAGTTGCTCACAACTTGTATTGTAGGGTTCAGAGGACTCAATGTAATGTTGGCCTCTATGGTTTTCTTAGGGTTGGGCGTGAAATTTTCTCTTCTCTTGTTGTGATGTCCCCATGGAGTTTGTCAATTTTGTAAGTAGTTAGGTCCTAAGGTCATTGAAAGTTGTGGCATTTTGATTGTTGATGGTGGTTTGATTTTGATTGAAAGTAATTTGTCTTTGAATGAAAACATGAATCATATCCTCCTGATTCCTTTTGTAAGGAGGTTGGTATATGGGAGTATTGGATAGACCTTGATGGGAGGAGCTTTGGGGAGGTGAATTTTATGGAAAATTTTATGGTTGTGGGTTTGACGAATACCCTTGCGAATTTGACCGGGGGTACTGGGAGCTAGACACTTGCCCTTGACCTTGGTATTGATTTTTCCTTGAAGGTGCGGTTGATGAATATGCATTTGACCCATGAGGAATAAGATTCTCATTTCTCAAACTAAAGTTCGGGTGACTGTTCCAACCCAAATTATAAGTGTTTGAGTGTGGAGAGAATGATTACCTCGTTTGGTTAAGGCATGCACTTGTCATGATACACTTCCTTAAGTGCCAGAATGTTGGGGCACTCCGATATGGAATGCTCAACATTGACACAGATCGAGCAAAACTCATCAACCTTTGAAATATTAGAGATCTCATGTCTCTTATTCACTTCATGACTTTCTAGTTTCCAATACAACTTAGAAATTTTGGAAAGGAAGTTTTCCCAGTCTCTCAAATCTTAAATCCCTCTACCTTGAGTTTGATTAACCCTTGAGTTGAAGACCTTGGTATATCTATTGGATCCGTAATGTTTCATGATTGTGCATTTTGTGCCAATATATCAAAGTAATCAAAGGCCTCAATAGGGTCTTTGCTCAAAAACTCGTCATTGCACATCATGTCAACCACTTGTCTATGGCTTGGTGTAATTCCCTCACAAAAGAAACTAACTATTTTGCCACGACTCAAAGCCATTATGTGGGATGGATTGCAATAACTCCTTGTCACTCTCCTAAAATTGGTAGAATTGCTTATTGGACTTCTCCGAAAAGTTTTAAATTTATTTTTTCAAAGTGGTGGTTCTATGAAGCAGAAAAATTATGTTTAAAAATTTAGAGAGCGTTTGGTTCCAAGATATTATAGAACGAGGTCTCAAGGCATACAACCATGGTTTGGCTATATCTCTAAGGGAGAATTGAAACAATTTTAAGCGAGGTATGTCCTTCACAACATAGTTAGCATAGAATGTGGCAACTATATCCTCATATTCCATTATAAGTAAGTACGGGTTTTCATTTTCAACTCTATGTCTATCTATATTCTTTCATGTCCCTGGTAATTTGAATCATGGAGAGCTTTTCTTGCCAAAAACATGCTTGGAGAGGTGACCTAGCATCCAAAAGTGACCTCCATCAATAGGCTGCAGAAGGAATTTCATGGACAAGGGGAGTGCAGACCTTGTCAGCACACCCTACTTCTCTTCTCTCTCTCTCCTCATTAATCACCATGGCTCCAAATTCCAAAGGAAAGAGAAATGTTGGTGGGACCCTCAAGGAAGCAAAGCAACTTCTTTAGAATTTGGGCATGTCAGGCAGAGCGTAACGGTACTTCAAACTCCAGTAAGCGTACTAGTACAGTTTACTCCAGTAGCCTTAGCGTGGCGGTACACGTACCGGTACAGTTTGGCTGCTTTTTTGATTTTCTAATTTCGTCCTCTCCAGTGCTATCCCCAAGCTATCTTTTTATCCCCATTCATCTCAAGTGGTTTAGGAATGCATTAAGAAGCCAAATTTAGCTCTTTTTAACTACAAACACAAAATATCATCGTTAAAAATTCAATTAACATAACTCCTACCATTTAATCTCCAAAAGCAGTTAAAAATTTGATGAATAGCACCTAAAAATATGCAAAATTTTAGGCTAATCAGTCAACCAACTACAATGTGACATTTATGGGTTTCAACTCACCTAATCCGAATTGCTCATTGCCTGTATATGGGAGTAAATTAACACTCGCTGCAAGGTCAAACTAAGCTTGCTCAATCTTGAAATTTCCAATTATGTATGAGACACTGGGACTCCCAGGATTTTTGTAGTTTAGAGGGCTTGGTACTGGATGACAACACTAGCATTTTTAGTCAAAAATAATTTTTTTATACAATAATCTTTCTTTTCATTGTGCAAAGGTCTTTTGAAATCTTAGCATATGATGTGAATTTCTTGATTGCATCCAATAGGAGGATGTTAGTCTTTACTTGCTTTAACAACTCACAAACTTTAGCATGATTGTTCAATGGTTGAGATTTCTTGACTCGTTGAAAAAAGGTAAAGGAACAAGATTTGATTTGTCTTTTTTGTTACGTAACTTTGTTTCCTTCAGAATAATTCTTTTGGACTTAATTGGTTCAAGGATTTTAGTTTTGATGGTCTTGTCAATCTCTAGATCACTGCTCAATGTGGTAACTTATTGGACTTGGCCCTAAGAAGATTCAAATGATCAAACATTAGCATAAGTTTTACCTTGAAGAGGTTTAGGTTGAGATGAGAATTTTTCCTTCTCTGGTGTGCTCAATGACTAGGTCAACTTTGCCATGTGACTTATGTCATCATTAGTTTGTGATGTTTGGGCCTTGAAGTCATTAGATACATGAGTTGCTTGAGTATTGAAACTCATCTAACTTTAAATGAACTGAGTCCTGGTATCTTCCAGACTTCTTTAGTATAGGGTTGGTAAGGTTGACATTGTTGTTAGGCTTGAGGTTATGGTGGAGGTGGACCTTGTTGTTGATTTACAGGCTATGTGTTTTTCTAGCTAAAGTTTGGGTGATTATGCTACCTTGGATTATAGGTCTCAAAATATTGATTGGAATAAGGCTTGTTAAAGTTGGAAATGGCATTGGACTATTCCTTCAAGACTTCTTTAAATGCTAGGATGGTAGGACACTCCCCTGTGAGATGTCCTAACAAAGTACAAATTCCACACAACTAGTTAGTATGAGACATTACAAAAACTTCATTGACCTTTTTTAGCTTTACAACCACTAGCATTTGAAATAGAGTAGTCATTATAGCCCTTTGGTTGTCATCCTCTTTTAACACAAATTCCCTTCCTGGGATATGGATGGTCTAGTTTCAACAATGTTTGGTGAGGTCGAGTCTTACATTTGGGAACTCTAAAAAATGGTGTCAATAAAATGGACGGCCTCATCGGGACTCTTTCTCATGAATTCACCCTTGGTCATCATTTCTACAAACTAATACAATCCAAAGGAAAGGACATCATAAAATAAACCAACAAGGGTCCAACTCACAAATGCATGACAAGGGCAAGCTTGGAGAAGATCCTTAATTCTCATCTGCTGTAACTCCCTGGAAAAGGCACCAAAACTTTGACTTGACCTCAATTGTACACACCCAAGTGTAAGTGGTCAAGTTGTAATATTTCTCAGTGAAGTATGAGGTCGGATTCATAGGGAGTTATCTATTTAAAAATTGGAATCGAAAAGATTGAATGAAACCTAGAAAAAGATTGTGAAACTGTGGATTGTGGTGTGAGCTTAGTAATTTGAAAACAACTTGTTTGAATACACTTATTTCCAACAATTTGAAAAAGGCACTCTTTAGTTCGTGGATTAAGACATGCATGTCATTGCTTAAGATTATGATATTGTTGTCATACTACAATTATCCCCCATGTTCATGTTAAGTTAATCAGTAGGTAAAACCATAACAACAACTGTTAGCTTTACTGGAAGGTATATGCACTATACCACAACCAATTACCCTACCAAACCTGAAGGTATACAACCGTTAAAAATTTTAGTTGAATAATTGATCAAAATGTTTATGGTTTAATGAAAAACGTAGCTCTAGTTTATGCAACAAACCAAAAGCATGGGATATGGCAAGACTTAACCCATCTATAATCAATCTCTTGACTTTACATAAAACCCAGCATAATAATTCATTAAATCATGTATGAAATACAAAATAAAAGGATGGAATGGAAATAACAATAAACCCTAGCTCGGTACTTGCATGAACCATGAGCTTAACCTAAGTTACCCATTAAGAATACAAAATACAAAACATTAAAGATAGTGTCATCGATCAATTAAGGGAGGTATATAACAATAAAGTGTAACTAAAAACTGCAATTATCTTAACTCAAGTAATTTTACACAAGTCCTTCCTCCTCACTAAAAAGCTAATGAAAAACTACCCACTCTTCATAGTCATTGACAACTCAGAAAAGTTGGTGATCTTCATTCCTCCAAGTAAGATCGGAATTAAAATACAACACAACAAAATTACAAACTCTTTTCCAAGGTTAGATTGGAACACCACCACCTTTCCTTTTTCAGGGCAAGGCTGGGAGAAGTGAAAGTGGTTCAACCCGTCTAGGTAAGAATATGTCTTTAACAAATGTAGAAGAGAGACTAGGCTAGGGAAGACTTAAAATAAAAACCGAAAGAGGAAGAATGAAAAATATAATGATTTGAAAATCTGGCGGGATGGGGTATGTATAGAAGGGCTAGTGGGCGGCAGCTGCTGGGAATAACCAATCAGATTCTAGGTTGCATCATCAAACCAATGAGACGGCAGCTACTTTAAGTCGGTTTAAGTATCATCTGGACGCTAGCTTCCACTATCTAAACAGTGGATTTTCTTTGGAGTTTTGGCATTCTATCTATAGATTTGTGTTGATGCGGGCTTCACCCTCTAGATGGTCTTCAAGGTCCGGATGCTAGTGCACCTTCGAATATTTCTTCTTTTTTGTACATTTGGTCCTCCAACTTTCCAAAATTTCCCCTTAGTCCCTAGATTTTTAATATATTCAAGTCTCATCTATTAGTAGTAATGTCATTTAATTTAAACCCTTTAATTATTAAATTGATGTAATTTACCCTCTAAACATAATAAAAAGGTCACTTTTTGGGAGTAATCACATGTCAAGGATTAGGCTTCACAAAAAATCCGATTCTCTAATGAAACTTGGGCACTGAATTTAAAACCGTGCATTTGGACTACACTTCTTGCTTCTAGACAAAGGAAATTCATTGGAATTCACAACTTCCAA
Organism: Ilex asprella; assembly: GCA_023539305.1. Taxonomy (NCBI): domain Eukaryota; kingdom Viridiplantae; phylum Streptophyta; class Magnoliopsida; order Aquifoliales; family Aquifoliaceae; genus Ilex; species Ilex asprella. The sequence continues at coordinate 24,751,445 of CM042186.1, read as the reverse complement.
GTTTTTTTCATATGGTGATGGCCGTGTCCAAATAGTTCAAGTCCACATCGTCAAGTTAGGTTCGGATACAGTTAATAGTCTCTCGAATTGTTTCTTTTATACTTGCGTCCGGACTATAGTCTTTCTCCTTATATTTTCACTTTGGATTGATAAATAAGTAAACTCTATTTTGAACTTTGTCTTCAATCAATGCGCCTAGATAGTGAATGGCATATATATCCACTTTGCTCCAATTCTCGACCCATGCTCAAAATTAGGATTTTTCCCCTAGAGTCCGATTTATTATTTCATAGCAACTGATTCATCAAGTATATCTAATTTTACTCCATTTCTTTTATTTTACCTGGTAAATAAACCATTCACAAAAAAACTAGATTTAAAGTAAAAACCCAATAGTCAATCTTATAAGCTCCAACAATATGCAATTAACTTTGGAGCCATCTTGACATGGTCGTGGGAATGGTGGAGACAATGTAATCACTTGAGACAATATAGGAAGTTTGAATTATATTATTCAATCATTGTCTGTACTTAAATCATTATACTTTTTGTTGACTTTTATTTATTTTGGTATTTTTCGTTGGTTATAACATGCTCTTATTACTTGTTTTTAGATGCTTTATCATTTAGATTTTAAGTTATATGCCTTATTTTTCATTTGCTTTCCTTGCATGCCTATTTCATCCAGTTGGTTTCTATTTATAACTTCTTGTTATACCATGTCACTTGCTATGATTTGTTCTGGGTGGAATCTTGTGACAAATAGGAAAGAATGTGTTGGGATAGCTTAATTTGTACCTGGATTGTTATGATATGTCATTGGTTTGGTATTTTGTGACAAAAAGGGGGAGAATATTTTAGTTACATATGGGAGAATTCAGTGAGATATTCTCTTGGCTAGGTTAGCTAAGTCACATGTGAATAGAGTAAGGGGGAGTTTATTCTATTACTCAAGGGGAGTACACTTGCAAATTTTGCATGAAGTCACCTATTTTGCTTTGTTTATTTTACATTTGTTATTTTAACCAACTAAGGGAGGAACTAGTTGTGCATTGTCAGGTTATATCTTAAGGTTCTCAAGCATATTGGGCAAGTGAGTTCTTACATATGTTACATGTTTGCACTTGCATACTGTTAGCATGAATCTGTCCTATGCTTAACTTGGTGATGTTCGTACTTGTGATTATGTTATGGTTTCTATACATAATATGCTTTTCACAAGGTTTTGGTTTATTGGTGATTTAAAGAACTATGATCTTCACACTAGATTTAAAGAAATAGTTCTTGTACTTAGAGATTAGGGACATAGACATGAACATTGCGACTAGTTTACAATTTGTTTTGTTCAAAATTTTGTGGGTTGTAATCTTAATTTCTTACTTGTGTATTTTGTCAAGAATTTGCAAAAGGGAGAGATTGTTAGATCATGTTTTGTTATTAGCTAATTTCGTGGAGTCCTTTGTGAATCTCAACCAATTCCAGGGTGAATTTGGTATAACGATGTAGATATGAAAGCATTATTTGAAGGGAGGAGGTTATGCGTCAAAGTCACATCAAAAGAACTTTGTACACACATTCTTGCTTAGGACAAGGTAATGACCTAGATATTTATGAAGATTAGAGTAAAAATGGAATCATTATTAGATCCGAGAACAGCTCCCCTGTGTTCTAAAAAGAAATGTTTTTCTAACCTCTTTTGCGTTTTTAAACCATAAAATTGAGCCATCATCGGATCCCTCTTGAGCAACACCCTTTACTATTCAAGAGGACAAGGTTTTTGCTTAGTTTTAGCCTTAGAAAATCAGTAGGGACCACTCTGTGCTTGCTAGCCTTTACTAGATTGGTATATTCATGACTAAGGGAAAAGACAGGGAAAGAATAAATAAAGGATGACAGGGGTTGTCCGATCCGTCTTTCTTTTTTAGGTCAGTTAGAAATTATTTTTCCTTTCTAGCGACCAGTACCTTATGACCGCCCTGCCACAACCAGAGCGGTTGTTCACGAATCTGAGTTTTCTTGTTGATCAATAATGCTCTTAGTTAGACCTACAAATAGGGAAAACATTCATTACACCAAGGGTAAGCCTCTTGTCATTAGTTTCAGAGATAAATCTTATCTTCTACCTAGAGAGCTTTTACCACAACCCTAGTGTTGGAACTATAGTCCTAAGATCTTTTAACGTCATTATAATCGAATAAAAAAAATTATTCATCTACTAACCCTAAAAGGTGGAATTATCGTCTACCTTAGACGAGTAGAACAGCACGAATGAAGACAAAGACAGATCAAATAGTCGGCTCGATGGACCTCACGATCTTCTATTGCATGTCTTTCCATGCCAAAATTCGAATCCAGTGTGGGTTGTAATCCTCTAAATTTTCTTCCTTATCTTTTTCTCTCTCTTTCCCTTTCTTTCTCTTTTTGTATTTTCTAAATATGAATACAAAGGTATGATTGAGAGATTCTGAAAGTGTTTGTATATATAAGCAATATGTAAAAATCGAGAAAATTTGAATTTTTTTCCAAAAATGGCAAATGGCCATTTTGCCACTATAATACGGAATTAAAATACGTACTCTCTATAGCTCATATGACACAACGGACATCTCCATTGAATTCGTATCACGAAATCTAGTCATCCGGACTAATTTCATTGAATTCTAATATAGTTAGATTTTGCACGTTGTTCGAGATGACTGGGTAGAGATTGACTCACAAAAGTCCCCAAAAATAAAATTTTGATTTTTTTAATTGAATAAAATTTCAAATAAAATTAATTTGAACTTAAACCAAGATGAAGTAAATCGTTTCAGTGCAAAAATGAACTTGAACAAGTGAGGAGCATGTGGCGCGAAGTGGGCTGAGTATCAAAAATTATAAATAGGGATAAAAATCAGATTTTTAGCGCAATTACTTTCCCTAAATCAGCTGGTCTTCAACGTGTGGGAGAAAGAGGCAGAAAAGACCAAGAATAAGAGCTCTTTCACCAATTCTCTAACTTGCATCGGTCGGAATCCGTTGAGCCAAGACTTAAAATTCATCTCCTCGACGGGGGCTACGTAGCCATACCAAGAACGAGAGATTTAACTGAAAATCCATAGAGGAAAATTTGAGAAATTCATAGCTTTCAGCTTCTTTGGTGTTATAGAAGTTTTCTACACTTTTATTGAGGTAGGGTTTTTCCTACTGTAGTTTTATTCCTAATCTTTGATGTTATGGAAAAGGGTTTAATACTCAAATTGAACTAAAGTGTATCTATGGTCATGGAATGAGAAAATTTGGTATTGAAATGTCTAAAGACCAATTCTTGCTTTAATTTGGTACATGACAGTTGCTTGTGTTTATTCTTGTAACTTGGTGAAATTTCAGGCATGTTATGTGTTTCATAATTGTGCACTGAAGGTGTTTGATTCAATGCCTTGGATAATTACATGTAATTGAAATAACATGTTTGAGGTTGCTGCTATAAGTGGACATATGCTTATTGTTATGTTGAGCATATTGATGATTTATAGAAGTTATATGTATATGATATAAAATTCCATGGTATATGTTGATAAGTGGTTTAATTGATCCATATGGCTTTCATACGTATGGGACATGGTTGTTATTGCAATGGTGCATCACATTGCATAAGCATGAAAACATCTCATCGCATGGGTGTGTGCATCGTTGATATCAACACCACACTTGGTGATTGACGGAAAGCTGGGGAAAGTTAGGCCTAAGGCCTAGCTAAGCTGTATGTGTAACACCCCAAAATACACCCTGGACGGCATTACATTCAATAACCATTTACAATCATGAGAGCAACTACATAACTTCATATCCAAAAAGAATTTACTTCATCATTCAGGCATATACAATAATATCCAAAAGAATATGCCCAACAATGGCATTTACATCTCCAAAAGAATATCCAAGTAAGTCTTGCAGCGGAAATACAAACTAAACTAGACTACACAATGTTTCAAGATAATACCCTAGTCTAGAACAAAATATGGGGTCCAGCTAAGAGTCCTCCCCGGGATCCACACTCCCGTCTTGCTGAATCTCCCAGGGTACAGGCTCCTCGAGTCCTAACTCCTCCTCATGAGAAAAATCTGAAATGTTTGTAGGTAAGGGGGGTGAGTACAAGACTCTGTAGGAAAATCCTTCCAAACCCATTCAAGGTTTTGAAATCAAGCAAAACAGGTAGGTCACATTTCGAACATACATATTGATGAAATTTGAAAGAAAATAAGGACATTTTAAAAGAGATCTCAAGTTTGTACAATAATAAAGAATTAAAAGAGAATAAAATCAACTTTCATTGACAAATAATTTCCAATATAATCCAATCCACCATATACCATTTCCACAAGTTATCGCGGCATCCCATACTACCCGAAACTCTTGGGGAAATAATATGTGGTACAATGAACAATAATTTCTATTTGGTACCACTCAAGTAGGCTGTCGCTTCTCATGAATCTACCCAACGATTCTACCTCGTTCACCCATATATAATCACAATCACAGTCTAATTTAGGAAGGGCGTGTACCGTCTCATACGGCATTGACGAAATCCTTCCAAGGTGTCTAGTATACGAACCCTTTTTCCCGGTATCCGTGAACAATAGTGGTCATTGTCACAACAATGATCCACTACGAGCATTAGGCAACCATCTCATCCCCCATTGGGATAGACTAACCTCTAACGCTCTACGACAGTTTTCGAAGGTAATCCAAGTCCCTCACAACACCATAAACAAGAGTGACATACCAACAATATACTCAACCTCATCTACAAGCAAATTCCATGATTTTCCCCAATTTTCACAAGCAAGATACA
>CM042186.1:24730365-24741611 GCA_023539305.1 Ilex asprella | reverse complement strand
GTGTTCCGCAATACGAAGCACACAACCCTTGCAGACTCGGCTAGTACACAACTGTTCTCCCGTAGGCAAATCAACAGTCAAGGCATGTTCTAACTTCTAGAAACTCAATCCCAAATTCATAACATATGTAGTACGTATAAAAGAATGAGTAGCACCGGGATCGAATAAGATTCGGGCCCAAGAATTGTAGAGAAGAACGATACCTTCCACAACGGCATTGGAGGCATCCTCCTCCGGTTGGGTTAAGGCAAATACCCTCCCCGGATTGGCATCACCGGGGGCTTGAGCTCTCAATGGTCTCGATGGTGGAGGGGGCCTATTTGAATTTGATGGCCCGGCTGATTGATTGGTCTTGGGTGGAAGCGACGGGCAGTTGCTTCGAAAGTGCCCTACACCTCCACATGCAAAGCATTGACGAGGGTCAGCGCTGAGTCTAGTCGGGGCATGCCCCTCTCCTCGGATTGTAGGAGGTCTCTGTCCCACCGCCTGATCAGGGCGACGGTATGGTAACGCCCTCGGTGCTCCACTACTACTGGCACCTGTACGGATCGGGCCTCCTCTAGCATAGCTCTGTCTCCTCTGAGAGTCATCAATGTCTCTCTCCACCAATGACCCTCTGTCAACCAAATCTCGATACTCCCGGATTCTGAGTGCCACAAGCTTCTCTCTGATGATCGGTCTCAAACCCTGCTCGAAGCGCTTGGCCTTCCTATCCTCAGTGGATATAAACTCAGACGCATAACGGGATAGCTCATCGAACCTCCTCTCATACTCAGCTACGGTCATACTACCCTGCCGCAAGGCTAGAAAGTCTGCACTCATCTTATCTCTGATAGACTCTGGAAAATTCTTGTCGTTGAAGCTTTGCACAAACTCCTCCCAAGTGAGCATATCAGTGTTCCTCCTCTTCTTCACTTACTCCCACCAGTAGTCCGCCTCCCCTTCTAACAAATAGGTAGCCAAGCCCGCTCGAAGATCCCCGGCGATCCCCATACCATCACAAATCTTTTTCACCCGGCGGATCCATCTATCCGCATCTAAGGGGTTGGGGCTCCCTTGGAAGGTGGGTGGGTGTTGCCGTAGAAATTCTCGGAGAGCCACCATCCTTTGGTTCTCATCTCCATTGCCCGGCACTTGAACCAACGGACGAACTCCATCGTTGTGGTGGTTGTTCCCGCCTTGTTGTTGTACTAGGGTGGTGAGTTCCCTTAAGCATTGGTAAATGCCATTTATGGCATCGGGAGGTGGTGGGTATGCTTGATCACCACGTCCCCATCCACGGCCACGTCCACGTCCTCCTTCTCCTTCTCCTTCCATCCTGCACATCAATTCACAATTAAGTTTAATTGATGTACAAGAGCACCTGACTATAACTTTAACTAAGGCATAAGACTAGGGAAACATTAAATAATAAGTATTTTCACCCAAGACCTAACTCCCCTAGTGGGCATCCATAACCTACAGCTCCCATGTAAGACCTAAAGCCTTGGCTCTGATACCAACTTTGTAACACCCCAAAATACACCCTGGACGGCATTACATTCAATAACCATTTACAATCATGAGAGCAACTACATAACTTCATATCCAAAAAGAATTTACTTCATCATTCAGGCATATACAATAATATCCAAAAGAATATGCCCAACAATGGCATTTACATCTCCAAAAGAATATCCAAGTAAGTTTTGCAGCGGAAATACAAACTAAACTAGACTACACAATGTTTCAAGATAATACCCTAGTCTAGAACAAAATATGGGGTCCAGCTAAGAGTCCTCCCCGGGATCCACACTCCCGTCTTGCTGAATCTCCCTGGGTACGGGCTCCTCAAGTCCTAACTCCTCCTCATGAGAAAAATCTGAAATGTTTGTAGGTAAGGGGGTGAGTACAAGACTCTGTAGGAAAATCCTTCCAAACCCATTCAAGGTTTTGAAATCAAGCAAAACAGGTAGGTCACATTTCGAACATACATATTGATGAAATTCGAAAGAAAATAAGGACATTTTAAAAGAGATCTCAAGTTTGTACAATAATAAAGAATTAAAAGAGAATAAAATCGACTTTCATTGACAAATAATTTCCAATATAATCCAATCCACCATATACCATTTCCACAAGTTATCGCGGCATCCCATACTACCCGAAACTCTTGGAGAAATAATATGTGGTACAATGAACAATAATTTCTATTTGGTACCACTCAAGTAGGCGGTCGCTTCTCATGAATCTACCCAATGATTCTACCTCGTTCACCCATATATAATCACAATCACAGTCCAATTTAGGAAGGGCGTGTACCGTCTCATACGGCATTGACGAAATTCTTCCAAGGTGTCTAGTATACTAACCCTTTTCCCAGGTATCCGTGAATAATAGTGGTCATTATCACAACAATGATCCACTACGAGCATTAGGCAACCATCTCATCCCCCATTGGGATAGACCAACCTCTAACGCTCTACGGCTGTTTTCGAAGGTAATCCAAGTCCCTCACAACCCCATAAACAAGAGTGACATACCAACAATATACTCAACCTCATCTACAAGCAAATTCCATGATTTTCCCCAATTTTCACAAGCAAGATACATAATAGAACAATTTAAGAATACCTACTCATTTCGCAATTCATGTTACAAGAGACAAGTTTAAAGAAAATAAGCATGAGATCATCAATACAATCATTTTACTACCCAACACAAAGTTCTAGAATTTTAGAAATCAAGATGATGTGAAGATATAGAGAAAAATCCATATTTCCCCCATAAACTAGGGTTTGATGAATTTCAAACCATTATTTTGTTCAAATCATGTGTATGTTGGTACAAAGACTAAGAAACAATGAACCCATAACAATTACATACTACTTAGAGTCAAAATGTACATATATAATAACCCTAACATCATTGGATGAAAATGGAAGAAAACCCCTACCTTAAATCTTGAAGAACTAGGGCTTGGATTCTTGAATATACCCTTAATCTCTTGTTTTTCTCTTTGACCTTGAGTTCTCTCCTTCTCTCTCAAGTTATCTATGGTTTAGAATGAGGTATGGACAACTAAGGAGGCGGCCTCAAGTATTTATAGGCCCAAAAGTTGGACCAACGTCGCGATTTAAAACATTCAGATTTTTATCGGGTGTACCGGTACCATTTGGTACCGGTACCATAAACCTTCTGGAATCGGGGTACTGGTACCCAGTACCGGTACCAAAAACCTTCTGGAATCGGGGTACAGGTACCCGGTACCGGTACCACTCAGCAGACAGAGTCTTCCTCCGTCTTCCAAGTTTCCAATGCACTTCCTATTACCTTTTCCAAGGTTTTTCGACCTTCCGGATTCAATGGAAACTTTATCTTGACCTAAAAGTATTTAGAAATTCATCAAATCCCCATTTTTCATGTTTCAACGTCTTTAAAACTCAAACTTTCCAATCAATATGCGTCTCTAGTATTTATCCTAGTATTAAAAATCTATATGGTTTATCCTTACCTTATTATACATATCCACACATTCACAACAATATTTTATTTTATATATATCTATACAAATATATAAAAAAAATACGGGGTGTTACAGTATGGTTGCATGATAAAGTAGGTTGGGCAAGCAAGAAAGGGCTAGAAGATCCCTCGAGTGAGAGACTCGGTGAGTGGATACGCACTCTGTTGGTATAAGAGCCCATAAAGTGTGTAGGTGTACGTGCAACCGCTAGTGGAAGTCCAAGAATTCCATGTAGGTTGGGTGACCTTTGAGATAAACCCATGAATATCCAACCCAAGAAAGATCCTAGATTGTAAATATCATTCGATGTGTAACATGGATGACGAATTCATACATATTAACATTTGTATGTGTTGAAGAGCTGCGAAGGGCTTGGGTTGAATTGCATGAATGAGTGTCATCTCATTTAATGGTATGTCATAAAAAATTCCAACATTGAATGCCTATTCTTGTTTTGAATGTGATGTATTGTTGAATGTTCCATACGTGAATTCCATGTGCATCTCGGTGGGGAGTAGTCTCTGTAGGAATTATTTTATTAAGCGTGACTCATCCTATACGGGAAAAACATTTTAGGTGCGGGTCATACACCAATGTACAACTCCCATTTCGAGCCTCAAGAATGAAGAGGGCCGACATGTGACCTTTAAAACCATATTTTCTAATCATTTGTGAAATTCATGTTTTAGGCATGTAAATATGTGTAAATAAATGCAATAGAACTTGTACATATCATGTTTTATGTGAGAAAGGGTGTTAAACATGTGTTTGGTAATTTGGTTATGGTTTTGGAATGGGTTGAAAATGAAAAAAAGTGAAACTGGTGAATATCGGTAGAGTGTACCGGTACATGTACCGATATGCTACTGTCCTAAGAGTTAATCATAGTGGTTAACTTAACTCCAGTGAGCAACCCGTACTGGTACGCATATTTGTACGGTTTCAAAAATTCTTAAATTTTAAGGTCTTTTTGCTATGCTTTTGGAATTTGTTTTCTTTAGTCCCAATGATACAAATGGGCCTTAAATGAGGTATATTGAGGTACGTTGGACATCAGTTGAATTAAATGATTATAGGAACACGGATCATAATTGTGGACAATAATTTCGGCTATTGGGAATGTTATCAACGTGGGGTCAGGTTAATCGACATCCACAACTACTTTCGCGGGTTGACGGGCCGTCAACGGTTAACAAAAGACACCCAAATTTTTGGGTGTCATAGTTTAGTATCAGAGCCGAGGTATACAATTTACCTATGGCTTGATGAACATGAGTCTACACCATTGCATTCATTGTGCATTACATGTTATGTGCTTAAACTGCTACATGTTATGTGATATATGTTATGTGAATTACATGTATAGAAAAATGTGTACAGAAGGAGAAACACTAGGGTTAGAAAACATAACCTTGGGTTTGGGGAAAGGATGATTTAGGGTTTAAATGTCTACTAGTGGGTGACATACGCCCTACTATTCAGACAATTAGATGATTCTCAATGTTTTGATGTTGATCCCTATCTTTGGACACTAAGTTAGTGTGCCATTGCCACTTGACATGTGTTTAGATGGCAAGCAGAAGGAGAGGGTGCCGAGGCAGTGGGCAGAACAATAATCAACCACCACCAACCTTCGATCAACAAGGTTTTACAAAAATTATGGGCATGATGGTGGCTACTGTTGCACAAGCTAGCACCAATGCAAACCCGGGAGGTACGAGTAACCTCTAACAATTTATAGCACACAAATCTCTAGTTTTCATGGGAGGGCCAAACCAGATGGTGGTCGACCATTGGTTCCGACAAGTCAATAAGATCTTAGGGGCAATGGAAATTACCTCAGATGCCACCAAGGTGATACTAGTTGCATTCCAGCTAGAGGGAGAAGCTCAATTAAGGTGGGATTGGGTAACAACCTCGAAGAACTTAGAGGCTATGACATGGGAAGAGTTTTGAGAGCTCTTCATGGGCAAGTACTTTCCAACAGCCGTTTGACATGCAAAGGCCCGAGAACTTTTAGATTTCAAACAAGGCACAATGATTATGATGGAATATGTGGCTAAGTTAACTGATCTAGCCCACTTCGCCAACAATATAGCCAAGGTAAGAAAGTTTGAGGATGGTTTTAAATTATCCATCCAGGGAAAGATTGTGGGCCTCCGCCTGCAAGATTTGATTACAATGTCGAGACCGCTATGGCCATATAGAGTGAAGTTGAAGACGCACACCCCACTATGGGCCAAAGGAGCCAGTATTAGTTCCCGGGTGTTAGTCAAGCTCTTACCACTTTTTGAGTGGGGACTTTACAGTTAGGCCATTAGGGCCAAGGCATGGGTCGAGGATAAGGACAGGGCATGCAGGCTGCGACTTCGGGGACCTAGGGGCATGTCTACGCCATCACACCTCAGACTGAGCTAGTGGATCAGTCAGTAATTTAAGGTACATTTTTACTCTCTTGCTTATTGGCTAGGGTGTTATTTGATTATAGCGCATCACATTCATTCATTTTTGCATCATGTGTTAGAGATTTGGGCTTAGAGGTTGATACATTGGGAGAGCCGTTGTATGTAAATTCACCCCTCGGAGCTTAGGTGTATGTTATCATATAGGTCGGGGTTGTAAGTTAGAGATCTTGGGTATTCTACTCACTTTGGACCTTAGGGTCATCGACATGTCAGAGTTCGATGTCATCCTTGGGATGGACTGGTTGGCGGCACATCGGGTCGTCATTGATTGTGACCAGAAGAGGGTGTTTGTTTCAAGTTCGAAAGGGAAAAGCATGACACTTTACCTCTAGCCGTGTACTATTCTAGATGGCTCGAGCAATTGATGGGTTGGCTAGCAAGCCTTACCCTAGAGAATGAGGTGAGACAGGAGTTGGGTCTACCCCGGGTTGTGTGTGATTATGAGGATGTTTTTTTGAATGAACTATTGAGATTACCTCCATATAGGGATGTAGACTTTACCATTAAGTTACATTGTGGTACATTGCCCATTTCTATGACTTCACATAGGATGACGCTTGCTGAGTTGCTAAAACTTAATGTCCAATTGCAAGAATTGTTGGACAGGGGGTTCATTATACCGAGTACCTCACCTTGGTGCGCTCTGGTGTTATTTGCAAAGAAGAAGCACAAGACCTTTCGACTATGCATAGATTATCAGCATTTGATTAGGGTTACTATCAAGAATAGGTACCCTTTGCCACAGATTGTTGACTTATTTAATCAATTGAGAGGAGCGTGGGTCTACTCCAAGATTGATCTTCGCATCGGTTACCATCAGTTGAGAGTTAGGGAAGAAGATATCCCTAAGACGACGTTCAGAGCGCGTTATAAGCGTTTGCAGTTCATAGTGATGCCATTCGGGTTGACGAATGCCCCTACGGTATTTATGGATCTCATGCATAAGGTGTTCCAACCCTACCTAGATCAATTAGTTGTGGTCTTCGTTCATGACATCTTGATCTACTCCCTGTTTGTGGAGGAGCATGAGGGTCACTTGAGGATTGTTCTTCAGACCCTGAGAGACCATCAGTTGTAGGCCAAGTTCTGCAAGTATGAATTTTGGCTTACAAAGGTGTAATTTTAGGAACATGTGTGGTCGACTTCGAGTGTGTCCGTAAACCCAGACCATAGAAAACCAACCAGCTATTATAATCTATGTTGTAAGCACGACTCAAGGCCCTAGAGACTTGAGTACTATGTTCGAACGATCATCAACATTCTAACTTCCACTGGAGCAATGACAAGATCAGACTGACTAAAGACATGGCATGTTACAGACTTGCAGTCAGAAGGCCCAGGCACTTGAGTGCCACTGTTCGAATGGCAACCACCGTTCGAACGACCCTGGAATTATTGGAAAGTGTGGTCAAGATTCTGCAAGGACCTGGAGGGAGATTTACACAAAGACTTGTAGGAAGATTTTCTACAGTGAACCACGTGTCTTTTGAAATAATTTGTAGGCATTGAATCCATCTGACGTTTGAACGGTAGAGAGCAAATACAGACAAACCGTTCGAACGCCATAAACCATTCGAATGGTATTAACAGACTGCCTGTAGAGTGGTTGGCATTTCACTTTGACTTTGGCGCCCAACTCAATTCCTTTCCCCCTCTCCCTTCCTTCTCCTTGACTATAAATACACTTGGTTTTGTGGAGAGAAAGGGGGACTCATGGGTGGAACCGTTTGAGGGATTCATCACTTGGTATTCATCACATATATCTATTTCAATTCCTGTCTTAGTTTTTTTTTTTTTTTTGCTAGAGGAAGTGGGGAGTTTAGATTCCCACTCTTTTTTTCTTTACAGTAATGTTTACATTTACATTTGCTTAAGAGTTGTAATTCCTTTATTTACTTTAAGTCTTTACATTTATGTTCTTGATTTACATTTAGTCTTTACATTATTATCTTTATTTACTTCTAGTCTTTACATTTATGCTCTTACATACATGCCTTTAATTATGTCTTGCACTTTCATTATTTGAGCTCCTTTCATGCTTAGAGGAGTGAAACTCTTTCACTTTTCTAAAGCATTACCAAAGCCGTGAAGGGTGGAACGTTATTCACTCATTCTTTGTTGAAGATTAGCTCCTCGTTACTTGTACTTTTACTTTGTGAAGTATTCGACTAAAAGGGATGAGCATCACTTACTTTTCTAGCTTTACCAAAGCTATGAAGAGTGAGTAGTTTCTCATTCACTCTTTAGTAAGAGGTGAAGGGCATGTATTGATTATTCGGAGGTTATATTATGTTTTATTCTAATGCTTAACGTTCATATTTCCTTGTTTATTGAAGGATTGATTGCATCTAGCAAAGCTAAGGTACTTTGTATAATCGATAGTATTTCTATGACACAGATAACTCTTGCATGGAAAGACTCCTCGTTTCAAGGCAAGTACCCTGGCTAGATCTTCATGACTACCCTTTAATCATCCTTATTATCAAGCTTCATTTAAAAGGATGGACTATTAAATCCATGGATAGATGTCATGAAGAAATACATGCTTGTTTGTGGGCGCGATAACTCTCAGTACAAATAATTCTTGTAAACTTCTAGTAAGACATCAGAACCATGACCTTAACAGGCCATCTTTTATCTTTCGATTAATTCTCCGTTGACACAGGAGTAAGTTAAGTTATCAAGCATAATTATAATGAACCGGATAATTAAATACATGCCCCAATCCTTGAATTAAAGAGTGACTTTATTTCCATTTATCTTGTAAACTTTCTTGAAGAGAATTCAATATTTTGTTCAGGAAATCACCCACATCTCACAATCCTAAAATCTCAAGGTTACAATCAATTGGTCTCCTTTACTAATTACTTTGAAACACCAACACAACAAGTTCCATGTGGATTCGACTCCGGACTCAAACAGAATTATTACTACAACTTGACCACCTGCACTTGGGTGTACACATTTCGGATCAAGTCAAATTTTTTTGCATCGTTCCCGGGGAACTTATTAAAGTGTTTTTAAGGAAAAAGGTAAGAAGACCTTTTCTGTGAATAATTATGAATAACTTTGTTTTATTTTTCTTTCCTTTTTTATGCCTGAGAACGCTCCTCATTACAAAAATTTGTGGGCAAAATCTTCTGGGTTTGTGAACCAATCTGAGCCAAATTCACCAAGATCAATAACAGACTCTTGTGACAGTATTATTCCAAATATTGAAAGAAACGGCGAAGTTCTCATGAAGGAATATGAGGTGCCTAACATTCAAACTTTGAGAGATTACTTAAATCCCACATTGAATAGTGTCCCATCGTGTTTTGTTTTTATTCCTGATGCACCCCCTTTACTATAAAGCCGGGGACGACACAATTGTTGCTTGTGTTCCATGGATTTGAAGAAGTGTGTGGAACATTTCAAGACAATTCTGAACTTGCCAAGATGAAAATTTTTCCTTTCTCTCTAAAGCACAAAGCTAAACAAAGGCTAAACTCTTTAAAATCTCTTTCCATGCCAACCTGACAGATCTTTCAAAATGAATTTTTTAGAAAAAATTTTCCCTTATATCGGATTAACACTCTCAAAAGGCAAATTATGAATTTTTCGGTAAAAGAATGAGAAACATTTTACCAAAGCTGGGAAAGATTTAAAGAACTACTCCAAGCCTGTCCACACCATGCTTTTGAAAATTGGACTCTAGTAGGAATCTTCTATGACTCCTTGCCCACCAGACTACGTCAGTTTGTCGAAATGATGGCCCAAGGAGAATTTATTGGTAAAAGTTTGGAGGAGGCATTCTATTTCTTTGAGACTATATCTGATAGTTCTCAGATGTGAGACTCAACCTCCCCTACCACTAGTGAAGTTAGACCAACTACTTCCCAAGGGGGAAAGTATGTCTTGAGAGAAGATGATGACCTGAGAGCAAAAATATCAACTTTATCTCGAAAGCTTGAAGCTTTAGAGATGAAAAAAATACATCAAGTCGAATTGGGCCCTCCCACAAAACAAGTGTGTGGGATTTGTGCATTGATAGGACATCCTACTGGGGAATGTCCTACCATCCCTGCAATAAAAGAAGTCTTGTTGGAACAAACAAATGCAATCTCTAATTTCAACAAGCCTTATTTCAACCCGTACTCAGAGACATACAACTCAGGGTGGTGAAACCACCAGAACTTCAGTTGGAGGAACACACAACCAATTTCCATAAACTAACCACAAAATTCCCATCCACCACCTCAAGGACCTCCTGCATATCAGCCATACCAACCACCATACAAGAGGAACCTCAAGGATACAATGAACCAGTTCATGCAAACCCAAATGAACTTCAATGCCTAGTCCACCCAATCTTTTACGAAGTTCAAAGCACAGACCACCCACTCCTTTGAGATCGTAAAAGTCACATTCAAAGGTTGACCCAATTCATGTGCACACAAGAAAAGGGCAAGTTTCTTACCCAACCAAAACCTCTGCAAGATCAAGCTCAAGTTGTCACTACACTGAGAAGTGGAAAGGTGATTGGCAAAACAGTCAGAGATATGCTATTTCCAAAATCAAAATTTGATGTCATCCCAGTCAACCCATCAATTGAGCCCGAACTTGTGATTGAAAAAGAGCCTGAGCTTGTGAGTGAACAAGAGCCAGAACCTTCTAGGGAAAGGGCACCTTCATGTCCAATTTCCGCTCCTTTTTCACATAGACTCAAGGCTACCGAAAAGATGAACCATCAACCTGAAATTTATGAGCTTTTCATGCAAGTAAAAATCAACATCCCACTTCTGGATGCAATTCAAAAAGTACCATCTTATGCCAAGTTTATAAAAGACTTGTGCATAGTCAAGAGAAACTAGAATGTTCAAAAAATAGCTTTCTAATAAAACAAGCCAGTGTCTTGCTACAATGCAAAATCCCTCCAAAATACAAGGACCTTGGATGTCCAACTGTCTCATGTGTCATTGGAGATATCAAGATAGAACAAGCACTGTTAGACCTTAGAACTAGTGTGAATCTGCTACCTTATTCCGTCTACCAACAGTTGGGTCTCGGTGAACTAAAACCCACTTATGTCACACTCCAGTTAGCAGACAGATCTGTCAAAATTCCTAAGGGCATTGTGGAATATGTGCTTATCCACGTGGATAATTTTATCTTCCATGTTGACTTCATTGTTATAGATACTTAACCAGCGTTACATTCAGAGAATAACATTCCTGTCATCCTTGGTCGACCCTTCCTAGCAACCTCTAATGCACTAATCAATTGTAGGAATAGAG
>CM042186.1:24707389-24730265 GCA_023539305.1 Ilex asprella | reverse complement strand
ACACTAAAAAGTGCGAATCACTATCCACACCCAAGGGTCGAATAAAATCAAAGTTGGAAGAACCCTACCTCTTGGAGCGTAGAAATGAAGGTAGAAGCTTCAAGAACACCTCCGAAGACCCAAAAACATTGATTTCTCCTATGTCTCTATTTGGATCTTTTGTGAAATCCTTTTTTTTTGGTATGTACACATAGCCCTTGTCACGTAGATGAAGTTTAACTCTTGGCTGGACAGATTCCGACCAATGGGCCTCTGAGAATCGGCGAAAGAAAAATGGATTTTCTCTCTTTTCTCTCCCTCTTTCTCTACAACATTGATGGCTGATTCTCAGCAGACATTTGTGCCAAAAATATGTAATTTAAGTCCCCATTTATAATTTCCAAGGCATGGCTCAAATCGCGCCACAACCCCTACTTGTTTGGGTATGTTTTCGCCCTGAAATGCTTTATTTCATCCTGGTTTAAGTTCAAATTGATTTTACTTGAACTTTAAATCAATTATAATGTAATTTTATAATTTTTATTTTTGGGACCTTTGCGAGGTCACTAGCCACCCAGCCGCATGCAAAATCTAACTATCTCATAATTTGATGAAATTAGCTAGAGTGACTAGATTTTGTAATACGAATCCAATAACGAAGTCCATTATGCCATACGAGCTCTAGCGAACACGTATTTTAATTATGTATTGCAGTAGTAAAATGACAATTTTACCCTTTTTAGAAAAATTCAAATTTTTCGTATTTTACACATATATGAAAGATTGGTTAGATAGACTGATTGATTCCTTATGCGCTTATCGGATCACCTACAAAACTGTATTAGGCATGTCTCCTTATCGACTTGTCTTTGGAAAGGCTTGCCATTTGCCAATCGAGATGGAACACAATGCCTATTGGACCATAAAGACTTTGAACTATAATTTGCGAATGACTGGAGAACATAAGAAACTACAATTGAATGAATTGGAAGGGATTTGAAGAGACACGTATGAGAGCTCTAAAATTTCAAAAAGCGGGCAAAAATCTTTCATGACAAATCCATTGTACGGAAGTCATCCGAGTGTAACAAAAAAGTGCTCTTATACAACTCCTGTCTCACGATTTTCCAAGGCAAATTTCGATCCCGTTAGGATGGCCCCTATCTTGTCAAGGTGGCCTACCCTAATGGAGTTGTGGAAGTCACAAACCCCGAGAATGGCCAGACATTTTAGGTCAATGGCCAAATACTTAAGCCATTTTTTGAGGGTTTTAAAGGACAAAGAGTGGCGAAGGACTTGACAGATTTGGTGTATCCATAAGTTGTGGAGCAGTAACCATTTTTTATGCTTTGTGGTGTATAATCTTTTTGTTTACTTATTTTATTTTCATTTTCATGTTACTTACTTTACTTGGTTGTATAGCATTATTTTTCTTAGTTTCAAATGTTGGTGCTTTTGTCAAACCTCAAGTACGAGGTGTTCTCTAACCCTAATCATATTTTTACCATCCTTCTTTGCATATCATATTTTTTTGTTGCATTGAGGACAATGCATGAATCAAGTTGGGGGGGTGAGGTGTGCCATTTGTATGTTAAACCAATGTTTGTGAAGATTTTTGTGGATAATACCAATCTTTGGGGTGAAAATTCACCTTTCACATATCATACAAATTTTTGTTTACATTAGTGCAAATTATATGGAAATTTTGATTTTTTTTGTGAAAAATATCTAAATGTTGATCTGTGTTCCCTTATTAAGAGTGCTTGGGTAATTTGATATGGTGATCTTTGCTTTGAACCTTGAGCACATGAGTATATTATAGAAGTTAATCCTATGCGTGAGTGTCACATATGTATCTGCTTTTGAACTCATCTATATGTGATTCTTGAAAGTGTAATTTTAGCAATTTACTGATTGGATTAATATTTTAGGCTTGACATAAATAGTGGAGATGAGTAAGGACCCGTGAGAGCTTTAGTGTCAATCCTTGTTGGAGGGGACTTACAATTACTCAAAGAACAATTCTTAAATTTTAAATTTGTTCAAATATCTCATTATGCTTGTTTTGATTAGGTGCAATTGGGTAGTAGACTAATTTTGTCTGGATTGGTACAATGCCCTCCTATGTGTATCTAGAAGTGATTTTATGCCATTTTTTAGCCTTAGCCTTGTTCTTGAGTAAATATTAACTCTAGTGCCACGATAGAGCCTCAATTAAAATTTGTTTATATGCCACATAATTGACCAAGTCAATGAAAATTATAAATATCTACCTTACCTTGGTTTTTCCTTGAGCCGAAATGAGTGATCAAAAAAGTGAAGGAAGTGTGGTGGGGAAATTCAAGCAAAGAGATCATTGTTGTTGAAACTCGAGAAGTTCAATGGAAAAGAATGAAAATTAAAAAAAATGTTACAAAAAACAAAGAAAGGAAACAAAGAATGTAATGAAGGTGTAAGAATGTCAATCCCACGAAAAAGGGAGATGCTTTTGAAATAAAAGTCTTTCACTAAGAACAACACTTTTTGTTATCGTATGTCCTTCGTTTCTTTTGCCTAAAATCTCACCCCAAGGCCCCATTACAACCTTTGAAGTCCTAAATGATCTAGAGAAGCATGGGAGATGCATAATCTTAAAGGAAATGATGAGTTAGTTTTGCTACCCAATTCCCTAGTATTCCTTTCATGAGATTATGTCCAAGTCGCTTCACTTTCATACATGAACTTCATTTTGGGATTGCATGTGAGCACACTCTTCTATGTACACTAGATTCTATCTCACATGTACACATGGAGTACATGCCAGGATAACTATAGTGTATTTCATTTTTAAGAGTGACCTTTGGTGGGTTTACATTGAAGCTGAATTTGCCTAGCCATTCAAATGTGAATTATGTTGCTTAAATGCTCAAATTACTTGTCAAATTCACACACACACGAATTTGAAAATGAATGTGTAGGTGCATGCTTTTGGACTAGTACTTAAGGCTATAATACTGCTCATGTGTGCGTAGTTCGGCCATCTGAGCAATGTGTTAAATAGCCCCATGCTTGTTGAGTAGGGGAATATTGCTCAACCTTCAATGTTGATAAGATTTTGGAATGCCTAAGGTTGTTGAATTCATGTTTTACATATGGGTATTCATTTTTGTATTTAAAAGTAGGAGTCCATGCCTTGTGCGTTGAATGCATCAAAATCTTAAATCGCATTGCAATTTTGGTAGTAATTTGGGCATGATGGTTCAAATTCTGTTTACAAGTTTAGTACATGTTTAGGGTGGGGTAGAGGTCATAAAGTGAGTGTTACAATTCAAAGGGTAGGTCCTCAAATGAAGTGGAATGGTAGTGTGTTGGACAGTAGGTCCATTTTACAACTAAGGCAAAACCTGCTGGTAGGTTTTGGCCACTGGTTTTGCACCTACCGCCAAACCTACCTGTAGGTTTCCATCGACCAACTATTAGGTTTCGCCTTGAATGCTAAAATTAGGGTTTTTAATCAAAATCTTTTGTGGAAACCTTTCAGTGTCCTCCTAGATCACAGACCCTAGTTTATTTCTCTCTCTCTCAAAACCCTTCTACACCATCAATCTCTCAAATCCCAATCCCTAAAAATGAGATTTTATGGATTTCAACCTTGAAACCCTAGAATTGCCGAAATACCTCAAGCCCTAATCTCCCTTCATCTTTTCAAATTCTCCAAAAATATCTCCATGGCTCATCATGTGGAAATCATTCATGAGGCTACGGACCTAATTGAGGGTTTTTTCTTGATCCTTTTCACATTCTTAAATATGGTGGCACGGTTGCTTTGCATAGCCCGAACCAAAAGAACTGGACCTGACTCCTCTCAACTTGTGGAGCCTAGCAGTCGCAAGAGAGGCAAAGAAGGTTCAAGCAGGGACCACAATGAACAAAGAAAAAAAAGCAAAAAACGAGGCTCAAAACCAATTGATTCAAGAAAAGAATGTCACATTTGAGCGGCACCTCGACCACATCTCGTTTGGCTCGAGGGTGTCAGGCTCATTGGTGCACATGGGATGAGATTTTGGTTTGAGCTTGTGGACGGGTACAATTTGTCTGTGTTGAGAGTTCTACCAAACACTCAGGTGGAGGTGAACGAGGTTGAGATTTTAAGGACAAGAAGTCAGGGGAATGATGTTTGTGGAAACCCCCGCTATCATTGTCATTCTCCAAGGAAATTATAAGAGACCACCCTCCTCCACGTCTGTCTATCTTGATAACATCAACCGAGCCAAGACTATTGCTGAGTTCACAACTTTTATGTATGATGTCCCTAGTCAATTCAAGGGGATAGTCCACGTTGGAGGATTAAAGCATTCCTATGGGTTGTAGAATAAACTCCTTCATTACAATCTTCTGCCGAGGGGTGCAAAAAAGATGTTGAATATTGAAAAGTTGGCACTTTTGAACGATGTCATGTTTGGAAAAATGGTTGACTTTGTTCTTTTCATATGGGAGGTGATGAATGATTTTGCCGAGGCATAGAAACCCAAGGCCAATTTACCTTTTGGGAGTTTGGTGACCCGAATGTGCACGCATTTCAAATTCAAGGCGTAAGCATTTGACAAGCTTACCTCCCAAGACTGGGGCAATTGGAAAGGTTAGTAGTAAGAATAGTATAACGTTGAATCGAGATGAACGCACTAAAGCTAAAAGACCAAAGTCGCACGAGGGTGGCCCATTAGAGTTTGGTACATCCATGACTTGAGCTAAAGTGTGTACACAGAAGTGCAGGTAGTCAAGCTATAGTAATAATACGGTGTGAGTTCGGAGTCAAGTCAACATGAAACTTTGTATTAGTGATTCAATGTAAGTAGTGGAGACCAATTGGTTGTAACCTTTTTAATTTAGAGTTGTGAGTTTTAGAGATTTTCTTGGATTAAATGTGAAATTCTTTCCAAGAAATTTTTCTAGACAAATATAAGATAGGTGCAAATGAAAAGAAAGTCACTCTTTAGTTTAAGGATCTGGACATGTAGTTAATCATCTGATGTATTATATTGATGCTTGGTAACTCAATTAGCTCCTGTGTCAACGACAAGTTAATCGGAAGATAAAGATGGATTGTGAGAATTAAGAACATGGTTTCGATATTTTTCAAAAAGTTTTACAAGAATTGTCAGCGCCGAGACTTAACCTGTCTACATGATATCCAACTGTGACATTAATATTTTATTCTTTAAATGAAGCACAATAATGGGGAGGATTGAAGGGTAGTCATGAAGATCTAGCCGGGGTACTTGCCTTGAAACGACGATTCTTTCTATGCATAAGTCGTCTGTGTCATATAAAGAACCACGATTATACAAAAGTACTTTAGCTTTGCTAGATGCAATCAATCATTCAATAGGCAAGGGGATACAAACATTAAGCATAAGAACAAAGCATAAATATAACTTTTAGATAATTTATACATGTCCTTTTCCTCTTACTAAAGAGTGAATGAGAAACTACTCATTCTTCATGGCTTTCATAAAGCCAGAAAAGTGAGTGATGCCCATCCCTTGAAGTAGAGAACTTACGAAATAAAAGAAAAAAAATTAGGGAGCCAATCTTCAACTACGAATGAGTGAATCAAGTGAAAGAAAGTAGTTACTTTGAAAGTAGAAGAAACCTAGTTACTTTTGGAGGGTTTAAACAACAACTAAAAGATGAGCTATCTCTCTCGATACATGTAAATAAAAGCAAGTAAACCTACAAGGGGAGTCTAAGCCTCCATCATGGTTGCAATAACATGAATGTAAAAGTGAATAAAAAACTCAATATCCAACTA
Organism: Ilex asprella; assembly: GCA_023539305.1. Classification (NCBI taxonomy): domain Eukaryota; kingdom Viridiplantae; phylum Streptophyta; class Magnoliopsida; order Aquifoliales; family Aquifoliaceae; genus Ilex; species Ilex asprella. Next base: position 24,724,495 of record CM042186.1, on the reverse strand, counting down.
CAAGGGGAGTACAAGCCTCTTTCATGATTGCTATAACAAGTGCAAATGTAAATGTAAGTAAGAAAATCTTCATATAAACATAATACAAGTACAAATAAGGAGACGTTGGTCTAGTGCCAAGCTTATCTCCCCCTTAACAACACAAGTAAGCATATAACAATTCTACAACATAAGTGGGAGTCTAAGCCTTCATCAAACTCTCTACCAAGTTTTTTCCTAAGCTTCTTTGAAGGCTCCCAAAGTGGGAGTATTTATAGGCTAGGAGAAGCAGCAAGAGGGGGTGAATGAATAGTGTTTGCCACCCCAATCAAAGTGAAATGCGAACCACTCTGTAGTCAGTTTGTAGACAACATTCGAACATTGACTGGCGTTCGGACGTTTTTTCTATTTTTGCATTATGGGTGTTTGAACGTTTTCCAGCATTCAGCTTATTTTTCTGTTATTGCTTTACGGGCATTTGAACACCAGATGAGGCCTGTCCTTCTCATTCAAGTGGTTTGTGGCCTTCTGTGAAGTTCCCTTCCACACTCCACACAGTAGTCTGGTCTTCAATCAAATCAATTTGACATTCGAACGTGAGTTGTCATTCGAACATGGTACTCAAGTACCTCCTTAACGACAACACGCCAGGCCTTAGGGTTTGGTTTTCTCAGAGTTCAAGTGGACGTTCGAACGTGTTTTGGCATTCCAACGTGGTTGCTTTGTTCCAAGCTTCTCCAATTTTGTTCCCTAATGTGCTGGCGTAAACCTCAAATGTGATATTTATTATTCTTTAGCCCTTGTTCACTTTGTGGCCTAAAATGACATCACTTAAACTCAATCAAAACATAATTAGTCCCAAAAAGGCGTAGTGAAATGTTACTTTTAAGTACTAGTCACACCTCCCATCCTAATTATTGCTAGTCTCTTGTAGTACAACAATTGAATGTAAATCTATTTCTAATGCCTTTTTCCAAGGTCATCCTATTGCATTTAGCATATGTAACCAGCCGTCAGACCACTAGGTTTAGCCTAGTGGATGAGTGTTGTCTCGTGAGGGTTTTTAGTGAAGCTACCCACAAACTACTATCGAACAGATATGTATGTAGGATTTCTTATTAAAGTATATTAGCATCATAGTCGATGGGACACCCAACCCTCAATTTCTACTTATATCCTGCATGCTCCTCATTCTTTGATATTTATTCTATGCAAAAATTAGCATTTGTTACATTGGCATTTGGAATTCCCTGTGTAATAGAAATGGTCATTCGAGAAACAAAAATTATTATATAACAAATATTTCACTTTACCACCTTTCATGGATAGCTTTGATTTCCCAAACCTTTCTTAGAAATGCCTTAGCAAAAATTTCACTCTGATTATACTGACTTAACTCTAAAAGAGCATGTGAACAGAGGATGGCCAATCGAAAAATCACATACACAATTAGTATGGGAGTTAAGCTTTTAGAAAGAAAACTAATAATGTTCTTGGCATAATCTCATGGAAGAATATTGATGCAATTAAAGGAATTCTTTTTAACATACCCCAACTTTTGTTTGACAACACATACATACATCAGACTTGAAATCAGTTAGGGCATTTCATATGTTTTAATGTGGATAGAGGTTAGTTGCTAATGAATTGAGGTCAAAAGTATTCAAAGCTATCCTCTGTTTATGTAGCATAACACACTTCTTTCGTTTCAACATTTTGCGAAGAAATGGTATTTCCTTCTTTTTTTTTCATTTTTCACTTTCTTGGCAATTCCCTGTCTTTTTGTTCTTTTTACTTTTTAACTATTCCCGCCGACTTTTCTTTTCATTGAACAGCTGCTGACATAGTCTTTTTATCTTCTCTTATATTTTTGTGTCACACTGATTTATAAGAGGGTGTAAAATAATTAGATAGCAAAAGGTATGCCAATCATTTTTTTCTATGACTTGGTTTTCATATGGGTTTCTTAAAAAACAAATTATTCTTTGAAGGCTCAATCATGGCTAACTAGGGATATAATTTTGAAAAATAAATGGCTACGGCTCAAAGTTAAATCAAAAGATGGCCTAAAATCATTTCTCAAGTATGTGCATATGTACGTGTCGTATGCATGTGCTCCCTGTGGGATCTGTCAATAGATCACTTTAGTTGCGTCGATCAAAGCTAGGTTAATGAGATTATTGAAAGAAAAAGAAGTGAAAAAACTCACTTTGAGTAAGTGTTGATATTCTCTCAGAAGCATCGTAAAGGTCAAAACTTAGCATGGTATCCTTTGTTATCTCCACTGATTATGTTGGGTTTTTCAGGAAATGTCAGTTTTATACCAATTTCATTTTTGAGTTCGATCATCCCTTAACTTGAAAATAACAAAGACTAATGTACATCTGATAATTTAAGCATAGGGAAAATATCATTGTTTAAAGAGCTATGGTTTTAAATCTAGATGGTTAGGTTGTGTATCGAAATGATCATGTGATTAGTTACTTTAACAAACCGTCTTAGCATCCATATTTGTTTCATTATTTATTAATAAGAATAATTAAAGTACTAATTCAACAGAAAAAAAATGATAATTTGAATCATTCATTTCCACAAAATATCATCATTCAACATCATCATCCTTGATTCAATTCATCCACAAAAGAAGTGATCAAACACACAAAAACTTAAATTATCCACAATAAACCATAAAGGAAGAAACATATCAACCAAAGAAGAAACAACTTCACAAAAGAATAAACAACATCCAATAATCCTCTCACTCTCCTCCGTGTCTACCCGGTCCACCCCTTATATAGCCAAGAATCTCCTCTTGCTGTTAGAGAATCTAGTATTGCTTGGCCTCGATGCCAAGCATAATCTCTAGAAGTGATCTCTAGGTGCTGGTGCTAGGACCTGCCTCCTGGGGCTGCTATCTCTCTTCCTCCATCTCTCTCTCCTCCTCTTGGTCAAGCTCATCTTGCAGCTCATCAACTCCTCAGGGTGGTAGCACTTCCTGTCTTACCGCTGGGCCACCATAATATCTTTGGCTCCTTCTAAAGGATGCCTTGTTAAATGGCCCCATTGTCTTTTGAATTTCCATCTCAGGCCTCACCCTGATCACATGGTCTTTACACAATTCAGTCACTAAGGTACCAAAGTGAAGGGAGTTCCTCTTCACATCGCAGCCTTTCTTCATTTCTTTCAAGATGAGGGGGGGAAGGTCAATACTGTATCCTTTCCCAAGTGCATACAATAGACAAACCACATCGAGGAGGATCTCGTTCTTACACCTGATCGAGGCAAAGTTCGTGATCGCAATCAAATTTAGCTTTTTATACTTTTCTGGGAGCTCTCCTTGTCGGAGAAATCTCCATCCTGGCCATAAAAAATTAGGCACTCCCGTTAGCTCCTTCCCCACCATGTTCATTGCCACCTTTTTTGGGGGGTATGTCGGGTTTAGTACCCGAGGCACTTCTTGCCTCAACTTCCTGATGTACTCCACATGTACATCTATATGAGCCCCCTATACATACGTCTAGATGGCCCCATTGATGATCTCGGCGTTGGATTAAAACTCCATTACCAGGTTAACAACAACCTCCACTCTGTTTTACAAATATAACACCCAATTCCTCCTTTCCATATTCGCAAGCAAACTCAACTCCACAAAATCATTCAGGACAACATCTCTTTCACAAACCATGACATGCTTTTAGTAATAGGTCTCATACCTGTCTACCTTGAGAGATGAGGGGAAGCGAGTTCTGTCATACCTATGGATAATGGGTGGCCTCCCTTCTCTCACCTCAATCACCACTTCCACGAAATTCAGCTCTTGATGGCTTGGATTGAGCCTAGTAGGGAGTTTTATCCTTAGAGGCATTGTTTCGGGTTTGAGCTTGTGAGGGCTTGGAACTCTCGATTTTCTTTGGTGAAAAGAGAAGTTTTGATGTGGGAATGATTTTGGGGTTTGGGTTGTGTTTTGGGGGTTGGGTATTGAGAATAGGTTCTAGGGTTTGGCATTTCTTGAGGGATTTTGGGGATTTCTGAATGAGGAAGACAATCCGGGCTTTTATAGTGTGAGAGGTGTCGTTCGAACGTATAATGAAGGATTTTAAAATATTGTTCGAACATGGGTGTCATTTGAATATAGTGAGCTCCCAGTACTTTTGTGTTATGTCAGAGACCAAAGTATTGTAAGCTCTCTTCTTTCAAACGAGTTATTTCCATTTGAACGTTAGGTCTCGTTCGAACGGTGTATTGGCGTTCGAACGAGCTGAGCTTCCAGTACTTTTGGGTTTCAATAGATGCTTCATTAGAGGCAGAGTAATACAAGCAGGTGACGTTTGAACGTCACTTGGCATTCGAATGTTGAACCAAAACTAAAAATTTTCCTACACTCCATTATACACAATCAGGGAAAGCTAAAGACACAAGTTTAAAACCAAAAACTTATGGCGTCTCAGGACAAGTCCCTACCCACACTTTAGGTTGGTATTTTGGGACATTCCTTACTCATCCAATAAATTTATTTGAGTAAAAAGAGTTTGCACAAAACAAAAAAGATTTTTACATTTTTTTTACAAAAATTCAGACCCTTGCCTTTTATCCCCAAAACATAATTTTCCAAGTTTTGTTAGAAAGTAGTCTAATCAGAGTCATCCTCTGTCTATGTTTAGTTTTAACAACCAATTACTCTCCCAATTTACACTCTCACAAACCGGTTAAGCATAATACTCAAATAGCATGACGTCTTAGGGTAATCTTTACTCAGCTCATTCACTATCCAATCTAAACGATCAAGTGCGCGACCGAAAATTGGTTCGAAACACTAATTATATCTTTTCTTCTGAAAGACTCAACCACACTGCTTATAGGCACCAAGTCTTTTGGCACAATGGCGTTTAGCAAAAGTGCTTCTGCCATGAAGGGGTTTCGCTTATTCTTGTCTAATCTCAACTTTCCTTACCAGCCTTGTTTTTCTCGTGATCACAGTATACACATTAGATGAAAAAGTTCATAGAACTTCTAGACTAAACCAAAAAAGTTTAACATCCATGATTTTACCCAAAAATTTAAGACTCACTATCTGCTTCTTTAACGTCCGCCAGTCACAAAGACGATCAAAGCTGACTCACAGACATGATCATCAATTTATACAAAATACAAGATAAGCTATACAATATGATTATAACAACAACAACAACAACAAAAATTTTAAAAATTTATGGACACATGGTGGCACAAAATATGAACTATAGATCTCACCCCCAACCAAAACTAAACATTGTCCCCAATGTTTCAAATTTATCGCCTTAAGGATCTTGGAGATGAGGCTGAAAGGTAGAGATCTGTTCATCCTCTAAAACCTACAAACAAAAATACACAATTTAACCATTTTTACACAGATGTGGGTTTTGGGTAGTCTGGAAACCCTTGATTTTGAGTGCTTATAGAAGAAGAACAGCCATGTACAAATAAAGTAAGCAAATGTAAAGCATGAGACGGAGGATTGGGTCTTCAGGTAATATATACGTGGGATTGTTGGGAAAGTGGGGTCGTTTTGCAAAAAAACCAAAAAGGAAGAAGAAGAAGAAGAAGAAGAAGAAGAAAACAGAAAGGGAAAGGGGAGAAAAAGAAGAGAGGGGCCAACAATGGTGAGCATAGGGAAAGGGGAAAAAATCATGGGGGCTTTTTAAAGGCATCCCCTCGGATCGGGTAGGCTTAGATTTTTTCTGACCCGATCCGTTCGAGTGTCGGATGGCATGAATCTTAGAGAAGTGTTCTGGTTCGATTAAAAGAATGGTCTCCACATTTTTCACAAAGTTATCCAAAAATGGTTTAAACTGCGGACCATTAACTGTAAAAATATTACCGTTTGATGCGTTTTTCACTTCTATTGCTCAATGTTTAAACACCTTTTTGACAATGTAAGGTCCAGTCCATCATGATTTCAACTTACCTAGGAAGAGACGTGCTTGTAGAATTTTGGTTACGTTCCTAAGGACTCATCATCCCTGGCAATGGCGCCAAAAATGTTTGATGAAAATCATTGTACTCCTTAGTCTCCTAACATCATCCCTCAATATGTGCATGGCTTATAAGACTAAGGGAGTGTCACTCTCCCTCAAAATGATATGGGAAATGGGGCAATGAAATGACGGATATGAAATGTGTGAGTGAACAAAAGTGCTCCCCTAGTGCAAGGAGTCTTTGAATGTCGTATTTTACTTGAAAAAGTATTCTAAGGTCGTCTCCTCAGGAAAGGAATGTGAGTGGTGTGAAGGTGATTTTGTGAAAAATATAAAAACTGTAAAATCTTTTGTTTGAATTTTTGTGTTTAAAGTTCGTGAATGAAAATGAAATGAAATTAAGTGTTGGCTAATCCAAAGAGGTCAATCCAATGGGAATCCCAACTCAACTCAAAACCTTCTTCTAGTAGTGCATAGATGAACGATTGGTTCGTGGGAAGCTAAGGACGTGATGGTGAGGATCCAAGCATAAACCGTGACCAAGCCTGCGAAGTGTCAAAGACTTACAATCACGTCCACCCTCAACCCATTCAAAACAAACCATCGTACACCGAGAGGAGGAAATAAAATGAGTTAAAATAGAAAATCCAAAGGGAAGTCTCATTTGGATTAGCCAACTAAAAATCTAGCTACTTATAATCAAAGGAAAGACATACAATATGTAAGGAGACATCTAAAGAAAATGGAGCATGAAACTTAACTTAAAGCAAGAAAACTTGAACTATAAATAATGAAATACAATACCCATTTTAAAGCAAGAAATGAGGAAAACTTGAAAACAACAATGGTGAATTGAAGAACATGTAACTAAACTTGAAATAAAGGAGATCACAATGCTAGAAATAAAGATTGCAGAAGAATTACAACTTACTGCAATGGAATAAGTGAAGAAAATGGAAAAACATAAGCTTTTATTACACTATTCATCATCTTCTTCATTGAACTACTCCTAAGCTTAGGTAGGCTCATTTTGAAATGGCTTGTGAATTCATAATATATGGATTGTGAGCCTTCATTTTCATCCATAGGGGTCCCTAGGTCTGTGTGAAAGGCCTCCCATCTATAGAAGACTGAGTTAAAGCCTTGCACAGGCTAGGACAAGCCAAGCCTGCAACACACAAGGCAGCCCCCTTCTCTCTCATCCATATTAATATCTTTGCCTTTAAAGTCTTCTAGTAGGGTGTAGGAAGCACGTAAATGTGTAAGGAAAGTCAGGGGGCAAGTATGAGAATCAATGGTGGGACCCCCAAGTAAGTGGAGCATGATTTGCAAGCATTCTGGGCACTTTAATAATGGCATATCGATACATGTACCGATACTCTTTAGCTACTGGAGTTCGGCGTACCAGTACACTTTGTTTGGACTAAGTTTCGTAAAATTGTAATAACTTTTGATCCAATAGTCTGATTGAGCTACAATTTTGACAAATTATAGAAGACACCCATATCTACAACTTTCATGTTTTTAACTTTTTCATATTCGAAGAGCATCACGGTCAAAATGAATGAAAATTGAGGTACTACAACCAAATGGTGTGGGTACTGGTGCCTTTGTTCGCAAACACCAATACCTCCTTGATTTCGTCACTTTTAAGTCCCCAAATCCTCATGCAATGTGTCCATGCCTTCACCACACATCCATACCTAGTTGCAAGATACTAAAATACATAATTTAAGCTATAATTACCTGCAACATAAAAAATTCAGCATTATTCTTAATTTTGACTAACTCTACGTACTTATATGCAAAAGTTAAGTTAAAATGCTTGTAATTAGGCCGGTAAATATGCTATATTTTGTGTTCATCAAGGTGGAGTCTTGAATTAAACAACAGGACTTTTTGAGAAGGTTCAAAAGACTTTCGCACAATGTTCTTGTCATGAAAAATTTTCTTCGTGATTTTAGCAATCTTAGCATTCTCATCAGCTTCATTTCTCAATTCCTCCAATTCGTTTATCTAAAGTTTTCTTGACAGCATGGCCTTGTCTAAATCCAATTTTACTGCTTTAATGGCCCCGTATGCCCTATGTTCCAATTTTATAGGTAGGTGACATGACTTTTAATAGACTAATCGATAATAAGACATGCCCAAAATTGTTTTAAAATCAGTATGAAATGCCTAGAGCGCATCAATTAGTCTTGACGACAAATCTTTGCAGTCCACGTTTATCGTTTTTTCTAAAATTAATTTGATCTCCCAATTAGCTAATTCAGCCTATCCACTAGTCTATGAGTGATAAGTTGTGGCAATTTTATGAAAAATTAGGTACTTTTTTATTAAATTCCAAAAAAGACGATTACAAAAATGAGCACCCCCATCACTTATGATAGATTTCAGAATTACATACCGTGACAAAATATTTTCTTTTCAAAACATGGTTACCGTTTGATGATAATTATTTCGACAAGGAATTGCCTTAACCCATTTAGATACATCGTCTATTGCCACTAAAATGTATAAATAGCCAAAGGAAGGGCGAAATGGTCCCATAAAATTAATGCCCCAATAGTAAAAAATTTCAATCACCAGAATAAGATTTAAGGCCATCAAGTTTCTTTTCAAAATATTTCCTAACCTTTGGCATTTATCACAAGTTAAACAAAAGACACGAACACATTTGAAAAGTGTGGGTCAATAAAATTCACACTGTAGAATTTTTATAACGGTTTTTCTTGTTGAAAATGGGTCACCACATGCTTCAAAATGACAAAATATTATTACCTGAGCGGGGATTGCTTGTACAATTTTGGTTACATTCCCTAGGACTCATCGTCCCTGGCAACGATGCCAAAAATGCTTGGTTGTTTTTGTTGTATTCCCTTAACCCCTAAATATCACCCTTTTTCATGTAAGGAAATGGGGAAAATGAAATGAGGTAAATGTAATGTGAGAATACACAAAAATGGTACCCAAGCGCAAGGAGACTTTTGCAGGTCGTGTTTAAGTTCGGGGTATTCCAAGGTCGTTTCCATGGGGAAGGAAGTCAACCATAGGAGGAGGTGATTTTGAGTAAAAGAAAGCATAAATTTTTTGTTCTTCAAAGTTGTTTGGTGAAGTGTGTGTTAATGAAATGAAGTGAGAAAAATAAATGTTGACTAACCTAAGAGGTCACTCCAATAGGAATACCATCTCAAATCGAATCCTTCCTCCAATAGAGCATGAATTGAACGATTGTTTTGTGGGAAGCTAGGGATAAAATGGGTGAGTATCTAAGCATAAACCGTGACTAGGCCTACGGAATATCAAAGACTCACCAACTTATCCACCCTCAACCAAGTCTCACCAAACTATTGAACTCTAAGAGAAAGGATGAGAATGAGTTGAAATTGTATACCCAAGTGGAGGTTCCCCTTGGATTTGCCAACTAAAAGATTTAGCTACTCATGCTTGAGATGAAATTAACAATGTGATGAGAATGCATTGCAAAGAAAAAAAGTTCTTGAATAACTAAATACAAGAAAACATAAGTTATAAATGAAAGAATGGAATACACATTTCAAAACTAAGAAAATAAAGAACTTCAATGAATTAATGAGGAAAGCTTTAAAAGGAGATTAAACTGGGAATGAACTTGGCATTCAGTGAAGCTTAAAAGATTATTACAAGAGATTACAAGACAATCTATTGAAAGAAAAGCAAAAATCTCATTTTATCTCTATATAATACTAGTCATCATCTTCTACCCAGACCTTCTCTCTATGTCTTGTATAGTGCATGGAATAATAAAAATTGAGACTTCGCTTCCCAAAAAACGTGCTTAGTGAGGTCCCCTAGACTCCAAAAATGACCTTCATCTGTAGGGGTGTAGGCGGAATGAGCTAGATAGAGGGGTTGCAGAGCTTATCTGCACACCTAGCTTCTCTTCTCTTCTCTCTCTTCATTGATCACCATGGCTCCCAAAAGTCCAAAGATATGTGTGAAAGGGGTGAATAGTATTGTGGGCCTGTCAGAGAAGTGTGGGAGACTTGATGGTGGGACCCTCAAAATGGCATACCTGAGTTGTTGAGATTGGGGACGATTCAGCGGTGCGTACCAGTACGTTGCACTCCAGTAACATGCCCGTACCGGTACGCTATGTTCTAGTTGCCAAAACATACCGGTATGCTTCTACCACCTTGTCTAATTTTGCTGCTTTCTTCACTCCTGAGCTTTCCTCTAGCCATTCTTTCATCCTAATTCACCTCAACTCACTTGGGAAGGCATTAAGAAGCCTTATTTAGCACTTTGTAACTGCAAACACCAAATATGATTGTTAAGAACTCAATTAACACAACTCCCATCATTTAATCTCCATAAGCAATTAAAAATAAGATGATTATCACATAAAAATATACAAATTTTTTTGCTAATCACACCCCCAACTTGGGTTTTGCTAGTCCCTTAGCAAATTTCTTTTCCAAACCAGATAATGAGAACCACATACCCTAATCCATTTATACAACCAATTCAATCAATTAATCAAAAAGAAAAAAACATAATGCAATTAACAAAATAACATAGACATAATTGAATAAGAACTTGTGGTTTTTCATTAATGTGTCTTAAAGTTGGTGTACATGAGGTAGGACATCAAATGAAACAAAATAGCCTATGACTCCACGACCCTATCCTAACTATGTACAATCCAACACCCATAAAACCTACTACACATCCTCCTTTCCCTCATTATCATCATCAGAGCCTTCATCTTCTCCGGACTCTTCACCTTCATCATATTGCTCACCTTCCCTAGACTCTTTAGTTTCTTCATCATCATCATCCCACTCTTCCTCAACTGCTTTGGAGGCAGAGTGGGCGAAAACTAAGGGAGCAGTGGCTGGTGGAGTGGGGACTTCTGGGATAGGCCTCCCAGGGAAGGTATGCATAAATATCTTTCGCACCATGGTCATCATTCCTTATATTGATGCCTTTATTTTTTCAAGACGGTGGGCCGTTGAGCGTGCTGGTGTAACTCTAGATGGCCCAGTGAATGAGGATGGGTTGGGAGCCTCAAAATCAGATCCCAATGTCCTAGCCCATTCCCCCTTACACACTGCTTTTCTCTTTTTACTACTAGTCTTGCCTATTGGTCCATTCTTCGGAGGAGTTATCTTGTCAAATGTGTATTCCTTTACCTTGAAGTCTTTCCACTTCCAGGTTACCAAACTTCCAAATGGAAAATTTGTCATTGGTTTTGTGGTCACCGCAAAATGTTTTATCATGTCCTATATGAAGAGTGCAAAGTCGATTGTTTCTCTCAACACGACGACATCTAACAGGGATAACTTCTCCACATTAGGCTTATTTTTCAAAGCCCTTGGGAGTAGATTGTAATGGAGGAGTTTGTTCAAAAGCCTGTACACATGCTTCAACCCTCCACTTTGGAAAAGTCCCTTGAATTTAGTGGGGTCCTCATACGTTAGAGCCACGAACTCCTTTCTAGTCTTGGCTCTAGTGATGTTATAAGGGTAGACAGACGGGAAGGGTGGTGGCCTCTTGTATCCTCCATGAAGAGTGGCAATGACATCAGGGGTCATGTCGAATACCTTGCCCCGCACATTGGTTCTCAACACCTCCACTTCATTCACCTTAACTCCCTGGAGAATTTGGTATAAACTCTTGACCCTTCACAAATTATATCCCTCGACTTGCTTGAACCAAAACCTCATGCCATGCCTCTTAATGATTCTAACACCCTCAAGCATTGGGGTGAGTGAGAGGCGGTCAAGGTGCCGCTGACAAGTGACACTCCTCCCCTGAATCCACTTGCTTCTTCCCTCCCCCTAGCCTTCTTTCTTCACACATTTGGGTCCTCGCTTGACCCTTCAATGCTTCTCTGGCAGCTAGTGGAATCCTCGGGTGGAGAGGAACTCGGCCCAGATCCAGGTTTCTTGGTTTAGCCCATGCAAAGCAACAGTGCCCCTATAAAAAAGAATGCAAGGAGAAGCTGGAAAAGACCTTCAATCGGACCTATGGCCTAAAGAAAAACCTCTAAATGACAATCCACTAAGGATTCCTTAGAGAGATTTGATTGTTATAGAGGATTGGAAAAATTCGGCACCTAGGGTTCACACGCGTCGAATGCACAAAATTAAGGCTTAAAGATAGAGTGGGTTTATGGATTGAAAGAGGGAAAAAGAGATTTGGGGACCTGGTATGTTTTTGAGTGAGAGGGAGAGGTTTAGGGTTGGAATTAGAGGTGGAAAATGATGGGTTCCCCGAAAGATATAAATTTAAAGCCCTTCTTTTTTTTTTTGTTTTAGCAAACCATACCGGTACGCAATACCGATATGCTGAACTCCAGAGGTAGAACCGTACCGATATGCTTCTGTTTTGTTTGCCAAAATAATCCTGCTAAGCATACCTCTCTACTCCATTCCAACTCAGGCTCTGCCTAGACATTCAACCACACTAGTTATAACCTCTCTTCATCCTAAAAAATGTACTCCACTTATGTACCATAATTCCAACTATCATGTCCAAATTATTACTGAAATTACACAATTATTTAAACCTTTGATGCCTTCAACGTACAAGGAATGGATTTCTATTCTTAACTATCAAAATGAAAACCCAAAATGCTAATTACATAATTAACAACATGGGCATTCCTAATTCATTTGAAATATTAAAAACTTGACCAATATTCCCCTATTTTGCAAGCATGAGGCTATCTAACACATTTCTCAGATGATTGAACTAAGTACACATGAGCCATACCATAGCCTTAAATACTAGCCTAAAGCATGCACCTACACATTTATTTATGAACTCATGTGTGTGGTAATTGAACAGGTAATTTGAGCATTTACGCAACAGAATTCATATTCGGATGGCTAGTCAAACTCAGTTTCAATGGAAAACTCACCAAGGTCACTCTTGACCATGAAAATCACTTTAGTTATGCTGACATACACTCCATGTGTACATGTGAGATAGATTTTTGTGCACAAAAATAAATATGCTCACTTATAATCCAAAAACGAAGTTTATGTATGAGAATGAAGCGACTTTGGCAAAGTCTCACGGACCGAATGCTAGGGCATTGGGTAGTAAGACTTAAATCATCATTTTCTTTGAATTTATGCACCTCCCATGCTTCTCTAGATCACTTATGACTTTAAAGAGATATAATGGGGCTTTAGGGTGATATTGGAGGTAAAAGAAATGAAGGGTGTAGGATAGTAAAGATGGTTTCTCCAAGTGAAACACTTCTATTTCAACATCTCCCTTTTTATGGGATTTTCATTTTTTACACCGTCACCACACCATTGTCTCCTTTACATTTTAAAAATTCTTTCTTTTTCCTACCCCTTTTATTCCTTTTCTTAATTTTTCATTTTCTCTCTCACTTTTTTTTGAAGTAGGTTTTAACACCCATCATCCTTTGTTTGAATTTCCACACCACACTTCCTTTACTTATGAAATCACTCATTTTCAGATTTAGGAACAACCAAGGTAAGGTAGATATTTCTCATTTCCATTAGGTTGGTCAAATGTGTGGCATAGAAACAAATTTCAATTATGCTCAATCACGACACTAGGGATAAATTTTCACAAGAGAAAGGCTAAGGCTAAAAGCATTAAAAAATAGCCTAAGATCATCTCTCAATACACATAGGAAAATATTGTACATATCAAGACAAAAATATTTTACTACCCAGATGCACCTTACCCAAACAAGCATAATGAGACTAATGGACAAATTTGACATTGAAAAAGTGTTATTTGAGTAAATGTAAGTTCCCTCCCCAAAAGCTTTGGCGCTAAAGCTCTCATAAGTCCTTACTCATATCCACTTCTTATGTCAAGCTTAAAACATGAATCAAATCCGTATATTGCTGAAATTACACATTCAAGAGTCACATACAGTTGAGTTAAAAAATCAATACATATGTGATACTCATGTATAGGATCAATTTTCATAGTATGCTCATGTGCACAAAGTTCATAACAAAGATAAATATGTCATCCAACTCACACATTCTTCATAAGGGGATACATATCAACTTTTAGATATTTTTTAGTCAAAAAATTTCCTTTTTTTTTTACATATTTTCACTAATGCTAGCGAAAACCTGTATAACAAAAATTTCACACAAAATTTCCAACAAACTTGGTGTATCATGCAATTGGTGCACCTCACCCCCCAAATTCAATCGTGCATTGTCTTCAATGCAACAAAAAGATATAATATGCAATTGAGGTTTTGACAAAAGCACCTTGCAATTGTGGTTTTGACAAAAGCACCAAGATCTAGATCTAAGAAAAAAGATGTTATACAACCAAAGAAAGTAAGTGACATGAACTAAAAATAACATAAGTAAATGAAAGTAACTGAACACTAAAAAGCATAATCATGAGCTACTCCAACACCAATTCCGGATACACGGGATCCATCAACTCTTTCTCCACTTCCTTCCCTTCAAAAACCCTCCAAGAATGGCTTTAGTCTTTGGCCATTTACCTTGAATGTCTGGCCATTCACGGGATTTGTCACCTCAATAACTCCGTTGTGGTAGGCCACCCTAACAAGATAGAGGTCATCCCAATGGGATCGTAGTTTTCCTTAAAAAAATGAGAGGCGAGAATTGTATAAGAACATTTTTTGCCTGGGCTCAAATGATTTTAGTATGATGAAATTATCATTAAAGATTTTAGCCCATTCCTTTTAAAATTTGGAGCTCTCGTACGCATCTCATCGAATCTCATCCAACTTATTCAGCTCCAACTTCCTATGCTCACCAGTCATTCTCAAATTAAAAATTAAAGTCTTAATGGGCTAGTAAGCTTTGCATTCCATTTCGACTCGCAGATGACAAGCATTTCCATATACAAGCCGGTAAGGAAACATGCCCCAAATAGTCATATAGGCAGTACGGTATGCCCATAATGCATCCTTCAATCTATAATACCAATCCTTCCTACTGGGGTTAACCGTTTTTTCTAAAATATTCTTGATCTCCCTATTGGTTAACTCAGCTTAGACATTTGATTGTGGGTGATAAACGGTGGATACTTTGGGAGTGACGCCATATTTGAACATTAGAGATACAAATGGCGTATTACAGAAGTGGGATCCACCATCACTGATCATTGCTCATGGCATCCCAAATCTCAAAAAGATATTCTCTTTGAGAAACTTGACTATGACCCGGGGGTCATTAGTCTTAGTTGGGATAACCTCCATCCAATTGGACACATAGTCCATTATCAGAAGGATTTATAGATAACCAAATGACATAGGGAACGGACCCACGAAGTCGATGCCCCAACAATTGAATATTTCTTTGACAAGCACAAGGGAGAGGGGCATTATGCTTCTCCGAGTGACACTACCCAATGTTGGCCTATGTCGCATTCTATATAGAACGAAACACAATCTTTGATAAGAGAGGGTGATTCGCACAAAACTTCATATATTTTGATGTGCTAATCATCTTGTTTTAATTGATTTTGGAGATTAAATGAGGAATGTTGTATTAATTGAGTACTTATTAATGATATTTGGTGTTTTCAGTTAAACAATGCTAAATGAGACTTCAAAGCGCTCTAAAACAAATCTTTGATGAATGGAGATGAGAACGAGCCTTGATGATGGATTAAAAGAAGAAGAAAGGAAGAATTAA
This sequence comes from Ilex asprella, assembly GCA_023539305.1. NCBI lineage: Eukaryota > Viridiplantae > Streptophyta > Magnoliopsida > Aquifoliales > Aquifoliaceae > Ilex > Ilex asprella. The sequence continues at coordinate 24,708,894 of CM042186.1, read as the reverse complement.
GCAAATGTAGTTAACAACTACTAGTAGTCACTACCGATAGTTACTACCGCTAGTCATTAAGGATTTCTTGAAGGGTGGGGGAATTAGGAATTTTTCAACACAAGGAAAAACCTACCGGTAGTAACTACTAGTAGTCGCTGGCTAATGGACCTGAAGCTACCGCACAACTACCGGTATTCGTTGTTCACTGGAGTCACAACTACTGGTAGTTACACTCGATCTACCGGTAGTCAATACTAAAATAGCCCAGTTTCTGCAGGCCTTTCTCTGTTGCTTCAAGGGCCCCACCATCAAGTCTACCCCTCTTCTCTGACACGTTCAGCACATAAAACATCCCCTCATGCCCCTCCTCTTCGACTTTTAGAGCATTGGCCATCAATGAGGGGAGAGAAGAGAGAAATAGATGGGAGAGGACACATCACCTGCACCACTTGCACCAGCCCACCATTTTTTATGGTCAAATGTTGGGAATCAGATCAAGCTAGCCAGGGGTCATTTCACTTACACATTTTTGGGGGATGAGTGAAGCATTCATGAGAAGATAGAGATAGATTTAGAGAGAGAAGTAGTGGGGAAGAAGATGAAAAGTGCCAAGTGATAGAAAGTTCAGATTTTTGCATTTCCTTTTGCTACAATGTCTTGTAATCTTTTATAAGGAAACTGAGAACTATATTTTAATGTCATTAATGTTATTTTCATTCAAGCCATTGACAGTTTAATGCTCTCTTTAAGTTTCTATCATTAATGCATCAAAGTCTTTCATTTTCTTAGCTTAAAATGGGTATTAAATTCCTTCACTTTTAGCTTATGATTTCTTGTACTTTGTAGCTTTAGAAATTCTTATATTTGCAATGCTTCATCATTCCATTGTCATTTCCATTTCAAGTATGAGCAGCTAAATCTTTTAGTTGGCAAAACCAAGGGAAACCTCCACTTAGGAATACAATTTCACCTCATTCTCTTCCCTCCCTTATGAGTTCAATGGTTCGGTTTGACGAGGTTGAGAGTCGATAAATTGGTCAGCCTTTGATATCCCATAGGCCTAGCCACGGTTTATGCTTGATACTCATCAATCTTGTCCCTAGCTTCCCCCAAATCAATCGTTCATTCATGCTCTGTAGGAGGAAAGATTGGAGTTGAAAAGGTATTCCTATTGGAGTGACCTCTTGGGTTTGCTAACATTTGTTTCTCATTGAATTTTCACCAAAACACACTCCACCAAACAACTTTCAACCACAAAGATTTTTACACTTTCTTTTATTCACAATCACTTTCACTTTGGTTTACTTTCTTCCCCGTGGAAACGACCTTGGAATACCACCAAGTAAAACACGACCCACTAAAGTCTTCTTGTGAATGGGGAGCATTTTTGTGCATACACACTTCATATTTACATCATCCTATTTTTCTTTCCTCTTGCCCTTTCTTTTGACACTATCTCAAGGGAGAGTGACCCTCCCCTTCTTGCACACATTTCATACATATCTTGAGGGATAGCATTTAGG
>CM042186.1:24686514-24703104 GCA_023539305.1 Ilex asprella | reverse complement strand
GTCAAACTAGAGGAAAACTGAGGCTCTTCTACCAGATGGTGTGGGTGCTGGTGCCTTTGTTACCCAACACCAATACCTCCTTTATTTTTTCACTTTTAAGCCTCCAAATCTTCATGTAATGTGTCCATGCCTTCACCACACATCCATACATAGTTGCAAGGTTATAAAATCCATCATTTAAGCTATAATTACCTACAACATCGAAAATTCAAGGGAGACTTCCTCTTGGATTTTCCATTTCAACTCTTCTTCTTTTCTCCTCTAGGTGTACGATGGTTCGTTTTGACTAGGTTGAGGGTGGATGAGGTTGCGAGTCTTTGATATTCCGTAGACTTGTCACGATTTATGCTTGGATCCTCACCATCTCATCCCTAGCTTCCCACAAATTAATCGTTTATTTACGCATCAAAAAGGAAGGTTTCGAGTTAAGTTGGGATTCCCATTTGAATGACTTCTTTGGATTAGCCAGCACTTGTTTTCATACATTTTGTGCATTCCATTTTTCCCATATCCTTACCCCTCCTTTTGACACTATCCCAAGGGAGAGTGACACTCCCCTTCATCCATACACTACACATTCTAAGGGATGGTTTTTAGAACTTAGGAAACAACAAGATTTTTCGCCAAGCTTTTTTGGCGCCGTTGCAGGGGAAGGTTAAGCGCCGAGTTTTGAAGGTGATTTTGGGCTACATAGGTAAGTCTCATGATTTTCGTCACGGGCCAAGGTATGTCATCTCTTTTGTTAATAGTTTGTAAATAGCTTGTGTTTTATGTAATGTCTTATAATTTTTATGACAATGTATTAAATGCCCCATATTATGAAAAAGTGTGTGAGATTTTTGATGAGTATGGATTGGCACATCACTAGTGAGTGCCCAATAAATGCCCCATATTTTGAGAACGTTGTTGAGATTTGTGGTGAGTATGAACACATCATTAGTGAGTGCCCAATAAATGCCCCTTATTTTGAAAACGTTTGTGAGAGTTGTGGTGAGTATAGACATATCACTAGTGAGTGCCCAATAAATTACCCAGCTCAAAACTTTGCATGCTAAGGTTCAAATTCATTTTTAGCCTCTGAGAATTTTTACCCCAACCATTATGCTACACCGAGTTATCCAAGTTATGGTTGGGAGAATGAACCTTACAATTTTTGATCCAATCTCACACCACCAAATGAATTTTTTCACTGTCCAACATATGGGGACTCAACCAAAGAAGAATTGAAAAGTATTTTGTGCGGATTTATGCAATACCAAATGGAATTCAATGCCCAAATAACCCAACAACTTGATACATTGACTAATGCTATAATTGCTATGCCTGAAGAACAACATCTTGAGCATAGACAATGTATTGAGGATGATCATCCCAATGGAATGCATATTGATTTTGAATCTCTCACCACTCTTGATTGTGAAAATTTTAATGAAGATATTATCTCACATGAGGCTAATGAGCCCAAGGTCATTTTTCCATCTATGAGTGGTGTTGAGGTTCACAATTTTTCCACATGGGAATGGCATTGAAATGGAGTTAAGTGTAGAGACTTTTAAGGAAAAATTGTATACTCCATTGTGGGAATTGCATAAAATTGCCTATACCTCTATTTGGTTGAGATTTTTTAATCATTATCCTTGTTATGTGTGGATAGATTGGTTAGAAAGGGCATTCATGCAACCAAAAAATTTAAAATAAAAAAAATTAATGGGCGCAAGCTCACATCCGAATTGAAGCCGGATTGACATGAGCCCTCTTTGTTTTGCTTTCATGTACATAGCAGTTAGACTTTTTGTATTGTTTTCTTTTCCTTTTTTTTATGTTGTAGTGTAGAAGTTGTTAACTTTTTCCTAATTTGGACTCATTTCATTTTGAACATCATCTTATAAAATCTCCTTCAATATAATGTGCGAGTTTAAGTTGGGGAGTGTAAACAAACTTTTTTGTTTTTCTTTTAATGTATATAAGGAAAAAAAGAGAAAATAAAGAAAAGAAAAAAAGGGGGTATCTCATTCCCCATTTGACTTTCATTGCATGATTCTTTGTGCATTGAGGATAATGCATAGTTCAAGTTGGGGGTGAGGTACACCATTTACATGTTCCACCACTTTTTGTATAGAATACTAGAAAAAGTGTAAATTTTGAAGATTTTGGTTCCAATATTAAAGTATATTCCCCTATTATAGTGGTCATGGGATTTGTGATTACTTGATCTTCATTTTGAACTTTAAATACATGAGCACATTATAAAAGTTTTTCCCTGGCTAGAGTATCACAACTTGTATGCTTTTGAACTCAACCATAGTGCACCATGAACTTGTAATTTCGACAATTTACGGATTGAGTTCACATTTGAGTGTTTGACGTGAATAGTGAAGATGAGCAAGGATCCATGTGAGCTTTAGTGCCAAGAATCTCATTATGCTTGTTTTGGTTAGGTGTATTTGGGTAGTTAATTGACTTTGTCTTGATATGTACAATGTTCTCCCATGCTTATCTAAAGATGATCTTCGGCCATTTTTTAAATGTTTTGAGCATTTGCCTTTTTGTGAAAAGTTTATCCCTAGTGTCATGACTGAGCCTTATTGTTAATTCGTTTCCATGCTACACATGTAACCAAGCAAATGAAAATGATAAATATCTACCTTACCTTGGTTGTTCCTACTGCTAAGTATGACTGATGATAAAAGAGAAGGAAGTATGGTGTGAAAAATCAAACAAAAGGAATGAAAGATGTTGAAACTCAAAAGAGTTGACTTTCAAAAGAATGAAAATCCAAGAAAAGGAGAAAAGGGGGTGAAAGAAGAAAAGAATCAAAGAAAAAGGAAAATGTCACGGAAAATAAAGAGAAGAAACAAAAAGTGTGGTGATGGTGTTAGCCTAGAAATTCCATAAAAAGGGATATCTTTTTGAAATAAAGTTCTTGCACTCGGAACAACCTTTTTTGTTATTTTATATCCTTCATATCCCTTACCTCAATATCACCCCAATGCCATGTTACAACCCTTGAAAGTCCTAAATGATCTAGAGAAGCATGAGGATGCATACTTTTAAAAGAACAAGAGAAGTTGGCTTTGCAATCTAATGCCCTAACATTTCTTTCATGAGATTATGTCAATGTTGTTTCATTTTTTATGCATGTGCTTCATTTTTGGATTATATGTGAGCATACTTTTTTGGTGGACAAGATTCCATCTCACATATACACATGAAGAGCATGCCAAGATAACCATAGTGTGATTCATTGTGAGAGACACCCTTGGTGAGTTTTGCATCGAAGCTTAATTTGAATAGCCAAAGTGAATGTGAACTCCATTGTATAAATGCTCAAATTACTTATTCATTTCACAAAAACACGAGTTTTGAAATGAATGTGTATGTGAATACTCTAGAATAGCATTTAAAGCTATGATATATTTAATGTGTGATTAGTTCAGGTGTGTTGAGCATGTTATTATTGACATCCCAATGCTAATTAAGATAAGAGAATATGCTTTAAATATTTGATACTAAGAAAAAAAGTTTGTAGGTACCTTCGCTAAAAATCTTCACGAGACAAAACTCGTCCACCACCTAGGGGTTTAAAAGCTTGTTGCATGTGCTAAATGCAATTACGAAATTAGTATATGTTTATTTTGTATTCTTGCTTCTTACATTTTGATTGCTAGGGACTAGCAAAGCTTAAGTTGGGGGGTGTTATAAGCACAACATATTGCATATTTGAAGGCCTCATTCAATGCAATTTAACTCAACTTTTGCATCTAATTACTTAGAGTTGGCCGATTTAATGAATAATGTTGAATTTTTGATGTTGCATGTATTTATAGATTAAATGATAGATTTTAGGACATTGCAACTATGTTGGATGTGTGGTGAAGACATGGACACATTATATTAGGATTTGGAGGCTTAAAAGTGAAGAAATCAAGGAGACATTGGTGTTTGGGTGTAAAGGCACCAACTGCCACACCACTGGGTTGCAGAGCCTCGGATTTCCTCAATTTTGACCATGATCCACTTCGAATCCCAAAAAGTGAAAAATGTTAAAGTTGTAGATCTAGATTCCTTCTATATTGTTTCAAAACTTTAGCTCAATCCAACGGTTGGATCAAAGGTTATGCTGATTCTACGAAAAGTAGTCCAGAGCAGAAAAATAATACCGGTACCCCGAACCTCCTGCAACTCATCTCCACATGCTTGGGGGTCCCACCTACGCTTCTCTCACTTGCTTCCTAACATTTCCATCCATCCCTTACACAATTTGAATAATTTTTAGGCTTGGCATTTATGGAGGATGGGAGAGAAGTGGGTTGCTATGATGGGTGTAGGCTAGGCCTGTGCTAGCCTTCCATACCCATCCATTCACCCCCTTGTGGATGGAAGGCCTGCACACACCTTGGAGGAACCACCATTCATGAAAATTGAAGGTTCTCCAACATTATATTAAGCATTACACAAGCTTTGATGAGGGTGGCTACCTAAGCTTAGAAAGTTCCCAGGAAGAAGATGATAAACAGTGTTTGTATTTTTGCATTTTCTTTTCCATTTCAGTAGTAGTTAACTTTAAACTTCTTGTAATCTTTAATAATTGCACCTTAATGTTATTTATTTCAAGTTCATTTAAAGTTTAGTCTTGCATTTTAGATTCCACCATTAATGCTTTCAAGCTTTCTTCATTTTTAGTCTTAAAATGGGTATTACATATTTTTCTTCATAGCTTTAGATTTCTAGCTTTAAGTTAAGTTTTAATCTTCATTTCCATTTCCTTTGCTTGTCTCCGTACGTTATGCATTGCTTTCCTCTATTTATGAGTAGCTAAAGTTTTAGTTGGCTATTTCAAGGCAGACCTCCTCTTGGGTTTTTAATTTCAACTCTTCTTTCCTCCTCTCGGTGTACGATAGTTTGGTTTGACTGGGTTGATGGTGGATGAGGTTGTGAGTCTTTGATATTCCGTAGAATTGTCACAGTTTATGCTTGGATCGTCACCATCTCATCCCTAGCTTCCCACGAATCAATCGTCCATTTATGCAACGGGGAGGAAGGTTTCGAGTTGAGTTAGGATTCCCATTGGAATGACCTCTTTGGATTAGCCAACACTTGTTTTCTCGCATCCTCATTCACAACCTCCAAATCATAAAACTCAAACACCAGATTTTACACTTTTCTCTTTTGTTTACCAAAATCACCTTCACACAACTTGAACTTTTCTTCCTTGAGGAGACGACCTTGGAATACTTTCCAAGTAAAACACGACAAGCAAAAGACTCCTTGCGCTTGGGGAGCACTTTTGTTTAGACACGCATTTCATTTCATACATTTTGTACATTCCATTTTCCCCATATCCTTACCCCTCCTTTTGACACTATTCCAAGGGAGAGTGACACTCACCTTCATCTATACACTACACATTCTACGGGATGGTATTGAGAGGTTAGGAAACAACAAGGTTTTTCACCATGCAATCACTCATATTTAGCTCTAGGAACAACCAAGGTGACGTAGATTTTTATCATTTGCACTAGCTTGGTCAAATATGTGGCATTGAAACAAATTTCAATTAAGACTCAATCACGACACTAGGGATAAAATTTTCACAAGAAGAAGGTCATGGCTCAAAACATTAAAAAATGGATTAAGATCACCTCTAGATAAGCATAGGGGAGCAATGTGCATTTCAAGATAAGTCAATCAACTACACAAATGAACCTAACTGAAACAAACATAATAAGATCATTGAACAAATTTGAAATTTGAAGAATTGTTCCTTGAGTAAATCTATGTCCCCTCCAACAAGGATTGGCATTCAAGTTCTCATAGTTTCTTACTCATCTCTACTATTCGTGTCAAGCGCTAAAATTTGAACTCAATCCGTAAATTGACGAAATTACCCATTCAAGGTGCACATATTGTTGAATTAAAAACAACTGCATATGTGATACTCATACATAGGATGAACTTTTATAATGTGCTCATATATTCAGAATTCAAAGGGAAGAAGACATATCAACAACCCAAGCACTCTAAGTAAGGGAATACCGATCAATATTCATATATTTTTCTCAAAATTTTCACATAAATTGATATAATCATCACATAAATTGATATTTTCACAAAAATTTCCACAAACACTGGTGCGTCATACAAATGGTTCACCTCATCCCCTAACTTGGCTCATGCATAGTCCTCATTGCAACAAAAAAGATATGATATGCAATAAAAGACTGTAAAAAGAAGATTAGGGTTAGAGAACACCTCGCATTTGGGCTTTTGACAAAACACTAACATCTGCAACTGTGAAAAAAATACACTATACACGAATTTAAACTAAGTAAACGTAAATAGATAAAGTAAGAAAAAGCAACTATACACTAAAGACAATAAGGAAAATCAATTCTCCAACAAGTCCGAGTAAACCAGATACTTCATATCCTCCTCCACTCCTTGTCCTTCAAATACCTCAAAAAATGGCTTAAGAATTTTGCCCATTGACCTCCACAGCTCCATTGGGATAGGCCACCTTGACAAGATAGGGGTCATCCCAATGGGATCGGAGTTTCCCTGGAAAGATCGAGAGGCCAAAGTTATATAAGAGCACTTTTTGGCCAGGCTCAAATGACTTCCTCAAAATGGATTTTGCATGAAAGATATTAGCCCTCTCTATTGAAATTTTAGAGCTCTCATACGCATCTCTTCTAATCTCTTCCAATTCATCTGATTCTAGTTTCCTATGCTTTTCGGTCATTCTCAAATTGAAGTTTAGAGTCTTTGTGGCCCAATTGGCCTTGTGTTCCATTTCGACTAGCTAATGGCAAGCCTGTCCATATACGAGCTTGTAGGGAGACATACCTAAAACAGTCATGTAGGCAGTGCAATAAGCCCATAGGGCATCAATCAGTCTAAATGACCAATCTTTCCTATTTAGGTTCACCATTTTCTCTAATATATTTTTGATCTCCCTATTGGCTAAGTCCACTTGGTCATTGGTCTGTGGGTGATATGTGGTGGATACCTTATGTGTGACGCCATATTTATGCATCAATGATGCAATTGGTCTAGTACATAAATACGATCCACCATCGGTTATCCTTGCACAATGAATCCCGAACCTCAAAAAGATGTTATCTTTTAAGAACTTGACTACGACTCGGTGGTCATTGATCTTGATTGGGATAGCCTCTACCCATTTGGACACGTAGTCCACTGCTAGTAGAATGTATATAAAACCAAACAACACGGGGAAAGGACCCATAAAGTCAATGCCCCAAAAATCAAATATTTCAATGACAAGTACAGGTAAGAGGGACATCATATTCCTTTGGATCACACTGCCCAGTCTTTGGCATCTATCGCATTCTTTACAAAAATGAAACACAGACTTTGTTAAGTGAGGGCCAGTAAAAACCTAATTGTAGAATTTTTGCCAAAGTCTTCTTGGAAGAGAAGTGACCACCGCATGCTTCTTATTAACAAAATGCAATGACATCCCAATGCTTATTTTTTGGTACGCATATCCAGATGACTTGGTCATGGTAGTACATGAACAGGTACAAGTTGTCAAAGTAGAAGTACTTCACATCCGTCATAAATCTTCTTCTATCCTCTAGACTCTAATGCGATGGTATTTGCCTTATAGCAAGATAATTACATATGTCAGCATACCAGGGACAAACATAATGAAGTAAAAGTAATTGCTCATTAGGGAAAACGTTAGGGATAGGAGTATGCTCATTGACCTTATGCACCACCAGTCGAGAAAAATGATCCGCCACCACATTTTCAACTCTTTTTTTATCCTTGATCATCAAGTTGAATTCTTGTCGGAGGAGTATCCACCTAATGAGTCTCGATTTAGCATACTACTTAGACAACAAATACTTCAAAGCACAGTGATTAGTATAGACTACTATTGGTGAACCAATAATGTAGGACCAGAATTTATCCAATGCAAATACTACCGCTAGCAACTCCTTTTTTGTGGTGGAATAGTCCATTTGAACTTCATTGACTGCGTCAACTGCTTAATCATTCGCGGCACACATAAGCTTAGAATTTAAATTCCACTTGGGTAGTCGCATAATCAGAGGTGTAGTAAACATGCGTTTGAGTTTTGAAAAAAATGCCTCACAATTATCTGACTACTCGAATGGGACGTCATTAGATAGCAAATTGGTCAAAGTTTGAGACAATGCACTAAAGTCTTTAACAAATTGACAATAAAAGTCGGCATGGCGTAGAAACAACTTGATATCCTTTATGACATTTAGTGTAGGTAGGTTGGAAATGGCATCAACCTTTGATTTGTCCACTTCTATCCCCTTTGCCGAGACGATATGTCCAAGAACAATTCCTTGTGTCACCATGAAATTACACTTCTCCCAATACAAGACTAAGTTCTCCTCGCGTCTCTTGAGAACTCTCTCCAAATTCTCCAAACATTTATTAAAGGAATCCCCAAACACCGAGAAGTCATTCATAGACACCTCGACAATCTTCTCCACTAAATCACTGAAAATCCCCATCATGCAACATTGAAATGTTCTAGGAGAATTGCACAACCCAAAAGTATGCGACGGTAGGCAAAGGTACCTAGAGACAAGTGAAGGTGGTCTTCTCTTGATCTTTCAATACAATTTTGATTTGATTGTAGTTGAAGAACCCATCCAAGAAACAATAGAACATGTTTCTTACTACTATTTCTAACACTTCTTCGAGGAATGGAAAAGGGAAGTCATCCTTTCTTGAGCACAAGTTGAGCTTTCGATAGTCAATCCGTACTCGCTATCCAGTTATCACCCTAGTCGGAATCAACTCATTATCCTCTTTTGTATCCTCAGTGACACCCAATTTCTTCGGTACGACTTGAGTGGGACTCACCCATTTGTTGTCGGCAATCAGGAAGATGATGCCCACTTAAAGTAGTTTAAGTACCTCGTCCCTCACCACATCCTTCATAATTGGATTCAATTTTTCTTTGTGGTTGTCAGAAAGGCTTGGAATCATCCTCATGATAAATGTGGTGTGTACAAATGAGGGGGCTTATCCCTTTGATGTCAGCAATTGTCCAACCCATCTCTCCCTTATGCCGTTTCAATACTTCCAATAGTATTTTTCTTGCTTATCCTCTAGAGTTAAGCTAATCACCATGGGAAAGGTCTTGTCATCCCTAAGATATGCATACTTAAGATGGGATGGTAATGACTTGAATTCTAATATGTTTTTTTGCTCATTTGATTGAAAAATCTTCCTTCCATGGTGTGGAAGCTTCTCAAATGTAAGGGTCCATTTTTTTACACCTTTCAAGCTCTCCGACTCCTCTTACTCATAAACCTCTTCCTCCCCCAATTTTAACATGCCCAGCAACTCCAAGTGCTCCTCTACCAAGGTGTCTATCCTATTCACTTCTTGCAATTCCTTATCTTCCCCGGTTGTTTGTTTAAATTGAACACATTGAAGTCCATAGTCATACCCCCGAAAGTAAGCTTCATGAGACCATTCATGTAATTAATAGCAACATTAGAGGCTGCAAGGAACAATATACCTAATATAACAAGGATTTGGTAGTAGGGGTTAGCAACAGGGTGAGTTTCAATCACAATAAAATCGACAGAAAAATAAAAGTTATCCACTTGAACCAAAACATCCTTAACCACTCCCTTTGGTGTTCAAATGCTCCGATCCCCCAACTAAAGAGTGATTGAAGTTGGCTTCAACTCTTCAAGTGGGAGTTTTTTCGTACACCAAGTAAGGCAGGAGCCCTCAAATCAAGAAATGTTTGCTCCACTTGGCAATTTCCTATTGTGATGGCAATGGTAAGGCCTAGGGGGTTGATGAGCATAAACTATTTAATATTTAATGGCCTCATTACATGCATTTCAACTTAACTTTGCACTTAATTACTTAGAGTTAGTCGAAGTTGTAAATAATGTAGAAATTTTGATGTTGCAGATAATTATAGCGTAAACGATAGCTTTTGGATCCTTGCAACTAAGTGTGGACGAGTGGTGAAGATATGGACACATTACATGAGTATTGGGAGGCTTGGAAGGTGAATAAATCAATAAAAATACATTTAGAAGAAAACTTTCTGGAAGGTTTGCATCGACCTTTCGAAAGGTTTTGCCCACTAGAATTGAAAGGTTTTGCATCACTACCTCGGTATTCCCAACTTTTAACCATCATCCACTTCTAATATGAAAAAGTGCAAAACCTAAAAGTTATAGATGTGGATGTCCTTTCTATTGTGTCAAAATTTTAACTCAATTGGACAGTTGGATCAAATGTTATGACAACTCTACAAAAACTAGTCTTGAACTATCACCTTCCGGAAGACCTTTTGGAAGCTTTAGCGTATTAGAATGAATCTTCCAGAAGGTTTTGCCTAGAACACCAACAACTCATGCTCCACTTGCTTGGCGGTCCTAGCTATGATTCTTCCACTTGTCCTTTTACATATTCTACATACATACATGCCTCATAAACCTCAAAATCAGAAAAAATAGATGATGGATGGAAGAGGAGGAGGCCGAAAGAGGAGGCATGGTGGGTTGTAGACTAAGCTCTTCCTAGCTTGTCCAATGCATCCAATAACCTCCTACGGATGGGATGCCTGCTCTCATAGGCTAGGGGAGCCTCATGGACGAAAATGCATCATTCACACCCCATATATTTAGCAATCCACAAGCTTTGAAAAAGGAGGCTACCTAAGCTTAGAATGCCATAAGGTAGAAGATGAATAGTAGAAATAGAAAGCTTATATTTTTGCATTTTCTTCTCCAATTCAGTTGTAATAAACTTTAAATCTCTTGTAATCCTTAATTATCGCACTTTAATCTTAGCTATTTCAATTATACTTCCAGTTTAGTTACATGTTCTTCAACCCATCGTTGCTGCTTTCAAGATTTACATTTCAAGCTTTTAAAATGATATTGAATATTTTTCTTCACAATTTAAGATTTATTGCATTAAGCTAAGTTTCAGTCTTCATTTCTTCATTATGTCTCTTTACATTATGCATTTCTTTCTTGTTTTCATGAGTAGCTAAATTTTAGGTTGGGTAATCCAAGGGGGAACTACTATTGGGTATGCCATTTCAGCTCATTTTCTTTCTTCCTCGTAGTATATGTTTATTCTTTTTGACTGGGTTGATAGTGGACGTGGTTGTGAGTATTTGATACACCGTAGACATTGTCACTGGGTATGCTTGGATCCTCACCTCCATTCTAGTCCCTCACTTCCCAAGAATCAATCAAACATCTCGACACCTAAGGAGGAATGTCTTGAGTTGATTTGGCATCCCATTAGAAGGACCTATTCGGATTAGCCAACACTTGTTTCCATTTTATTTTCATCAAGAACACAAATCACCAAACTCAAACTCAAAAGTATTTTACACTTTTCTTTTGTTCACCAAAATTACCTTTCACATAATTCTCTTCCTTCCCTGAGGAGACGACTTTAGAATACTTTTTCAATTAAAACATGACATTCAAAAGTGTCTCTGCGATTGGGGATCACTTTTGTTCACACACACGTAGTTCATTCCACACTATTTTTGGTACCCCATTTGGGAGAGTGACACTTTCTTATCCCGATAAGCTATATACATATTGAGAGATGATGTCCACAGATTAGGGAATATGATTAGTGCTTAAAAGTAACATTTCACTATGCCTTTTTTCAGACTAATTGTGCTTTGATAGAGTTTAAGTGATGTCATTTTAGGTCTTAAAGTGAACAACAGTTCATGATCAACAAATATCACATTTGATTGCAACACTAGTACATTATGGAACAAAAGTGAAAAAGCAGGGACCAAGGCAGTAACGTTCGAATGCCAATAAACGTTTGAACACTACCTTACATCATGAGAAAATTAGACTGTTGAGACATGACATGTTGCAGCTAGAAAAGCAAACCCTGAGCCATGAAGGAAGAGCTTGAAGAACTTGAGTACCACATTCGAACACCAATTAACATTCAAACGTCCCTTGGAATCATTAGAAGATTAGACTGATACGTGGAGTATGGAACTGATTCTTCGCTGAAGATCACATGGCACTTGAGTGAGAAGGTCAGAACACCAGTCAATGTTCAAACGCCATACAACATCGAATGTCCCTACAGTAAAAACATAAGGCATGTTCGAATGCCATAAAATGTTCAGACGCCCATAAAGCAAAAACAGAGACAATGTTCAAATGCCACATAATGTTCAAGCATCCTTCAGAAACTGACTACAGAGTAGTTTGTTTTTTAGTTTGACTGGGGCAGCAAACACTATTTATCCTTTCTTATCTTTCCCCCTTCTCCTTCCTTGCCTATAAATACTCCCATTTGGGGAGCTTGAGAAGAGAAACTTTTCTCTTGTAAATTAAGGTGTTGTTTTGGGAGATAAGTTTGGTACTAGACCGAAATCTCTTCATGTTGTACTTGTGTTATGTTTATATGAAGCTTTTCTGACTTGCATTTATGATTGCACGTGTTATACTCTATGAAGGAGGCCTGTACTCCCCTTGTAGTTGGATATTCAGTCTTTTAGTTACTTAGTTTTTACCTTCATATTGTAGCAACAATGATGGACGCTTAGACTCCTCTTGTAGTTGTACTTGCTCTTATTTACATATATCAAAAGTGATAGCTCATCTTTTGGTTGTGGTGGAAAACCTCCAAAAGTATCTAGCTTTCTTCTACTTTCATTTGTTAGCTTCTTTGGCTTATATTGCTTGAGCATCCTTTTTTCTTAGAGGAGTGAAACTCTTCCACTTTTCAAGAGTTTTGCCAAAGCCGTGAAGGGTGGAACGTGATTCACTCATTCTTCGTTGAAGATTAGCTCCTTGGTTGTTGTTCTTTTTTTTTAAGTTCTCTAATTGGTGGGATGAGAATCACTCACTTTTCTAGCTTTACCAAAGCCATGAAGAGTGAGTAGTTTCTCATTCACTCTTTGGTAAGAGGTGAAGGGCATGTATAAATTATCCGAAGTTATATTTGTGCTTTGTTCTAATGCTTAATGTTTATATCCCCTTGCTTATTGGATGATTGACTGTATCTAGCAATGCTAAGGTACTTTGTATAATCGTGTTTTTTCTATGACACAGATAACTCTTGCATAGAAAGAATCGTTATTTCAAGACAAGTACCCCCGATAGATCTTCATTACTACCCTTCAATCCTTCCCATTATTGTGCTTCATTTAAGGAATAGAATATTAATGTCATGGTTGGATGTCTTGTAGAAACACGTGCTTGTTTGTAAATATGTTATGTCTCGGTACAGACAGTTCTTGTAAACTTCTAGAAAGACATCGGAACCAAGTTCTTAATTCTCACAGTCCATCTTTTTCTTTCGATTAACTTGTCGTTGACACGGGAGTCAATTGAGTTATCAAGCATAAATATAATAAATCGGATAATGAACTACATGTCCATATCCTTAAACTAAAGAGTGACTTTCTTTTCATTTGAACCTATCATATATTTTGCATAGAAAACTTTATTAGAAAAAATTTCATATTTAATCCAAGAAAATCTCTAAAACTCACAACTCTAAATCAAAAATGTTATAACCAATTGATCTCCTCTACTGGTTACATTGAAACACAAACACAAAGATCCCCGTGGATTCAACTCTAGACTCAAATCCGATTATTATTATAGCTTGACCGCCTGTACTTAGGTGTACACACTTCAAATCTAGTCAGAATACAATGGAAACCATCAAGCTGGGGCCTTTATACTTTGGCGGGGTGTTCGTCCACAAGATTGAGTTCACTTGCTCAGTGAGGAATTTCTTCTTGTGGACATTGAGTTTCCTCTTCACTGTGCATAAGTCAGTTAGGATCTTTGCACAAGATGGAATTTGTTTTCTCGCGTCATGGAGTAGAATGTTGATTTTCACCTACTTGAACATCTCAATCATATCAAAATAGTTAGCCACCTTGACAGATGGCTTCAAACGATTAGAAAAAGGGACAAGAATGCGGGATAAATGCACATTTTCATCAACATTCTTTTCTTTCTCACTCACCTCACCCCCTCATAATCATCCTCAGTCTTTTTCTACTGGCAATGTGGTTTGGATAAAACTTTTGGCACAATGGTCTTCTCAAATTGTTTGCCACTTCAAAGGGTGGTGACCGCTTCGAGTTGCTCACAACTCTCATTAGCGGGTTTAGATGACTCAATGATATGTTGGCCACTAGGGTTCTCTTGGGGTTGAGCGGGGAATTTTCCTTTTTTCTTGTTGTAAAGTTCTTGTTGAATTTGTCAACTTTGTGAGTTGGGCCTGAATGTTATTAAAAGATATGACATTTTGATTGTTGATGGTAGTCTCTCTTTAAATGAAGGACTGAACCACATACTCCAAACTTCTTTTGTGAGGAGGTTGATAAGTGGATGGGTTGGATGGTCCTTGTTGATTAAAATTTTGTAGAGGTGGATTCTGTGAATACCCTTGTAGATTAGACTGGGAGTATTGAGGGCTAGATGCTTGCTCTTGATCTTGGTAGTGACCTTGCTTGGGAAACATGGGGGGAATATGCATTGGAACCATGAGGAGTGGGATTCTCATTTCTCCAACTAAATTTCAGGTGATTGCTCCAACCTGGATTGTAAGTGTTTGAGTGCCGAGAGAATAATTGCCTAGTTTTGGATAAAAGCGTTGACTTGCTCGTGGTACATTTCCTTAAGTGCCAGAATGTTAGGACACTCTGATATGGAATCCTATAAACTCTCACAAATTGAGCAGCCCTCCTCAATCTTTGAAATATTAGACACCTCATGTCTCTTATTGACCTCAAGACTCTCAACTTTCCCAGATAACTTGGCAATTTTGGGAAAAAAGTCTTCCCAGTCTCTTAAATCATACATCCATCCCCCTTGTGGTTGACTACTACCCAGAGATGACCTAGGTACATCGGTAGGATCTGTGATTCGCATGATTGTACATTTTGTGCCAATGTACTATAGTAGTCTAGGGCCTCATTAGGGTCTTTGTTCAAAAACTCGCTACTACACATCATGTAAATGAATTGTCTATTTCCCAGTGTGATTCCTTCACAGAAGAAACTTACCGATTGCCACGATTCAAAACAATGATGTTGTATGGATTGGAGCAATTCCTTGTAGCGATCCCAACAATATTAGAATTGTTCATTGGGCTTTTTCGAAAAGTTTTGAATTTTCTTTTTTAAAGTGGTGGTTCTATGTACCGGGAAAAATTTATTCCAAAACTCAGAAATTATTTGAGCCCAAGAGGTGATGGGTCGAGGCCGCAAGGAATTCAACCATGCTTTGGATTTGTCCTTTAGAGATAAGGGAAATAATTTCAAAGCAGTTATGTTTTCCATAGCATAATTAGTGTTGAAGGTTGCAACTATATCCTCGAATTCCTGAATGTGTAAATAAGGATTCTCTTTTTTAATTCCGTGGAAAGTAGAATGTAGTTACAATATTCCCAACTTAACTAGAAATACATGAGCTTGGACCGGTAAGAGAATGCATAAGGGACTGGTGCTATGAGTCAGTTGAAGGAAATCCCTCAATGACCTTGTCGGAGGATCCATTTGGATGTTATTCCCTTCATTTATATAAGGAGGAATTGCATTCGTAGATTAGGCATTCAAGGTTCTTGCACTACTCCACCCCTTCGAATGCTCAGATTGGAACCTACATTCTCAAAATTATCACCGGCATCCTCGAATGGGTCTACGTCAATGTTCTTGTTGGGGCCTAAGGATTGTCTAACCAATCGGCTTTGTTCCTCCCATCCCAACATACAATAAACTATCTACCAATGAAAATGCAAACAAACAAAAGTGTATACAAGAAACAACACACCTCATCCCATGATGAACATCATGGGACTTACCTCCGTTGTCCAAAAATCACCTGCTCAATTCAACGCTTGCCCTCCCCAGCAATAGTGCAAAAAATACATGATTATATCCATTGTATTCCCTAAACTTGGCACATCACTCTCAGATATGTGTATAGCTTACACGGATATGGGAGTGTCACTTTTCGTCAGAATGATGTGAGAAATGGGGTAACAGAATAGTAAAGAATAAAATATGTGTGTGTGTGTGTGTGTGTGAACAAAAGTGCCCCCCAAGTGCTTAGAGACTTTCAACTGTCGTGTTTTACTAGGAATGGTATTCCAAGGTCGTCTCTTTAGGTAAGGAGGTCGAATTGTGGTAAAGGTGATGATTCGCACTTTTTAGGTGTCTGAATTATATTATAATATTACACTCAAGTATAAGTGGTCGAATTGTAGTTTTCTCGGTTTTTAAGTCCAAGTATCGATCCCACGAAGAGTTAAGTAATTCTAAAAAAAAACTAAATAAATAAAAATAAAATATCAAAAACAGTAAAGTGGTTTATTTGGAGTAGTTTGATGTTTGATTGCTTGTAGTGTGAGCTTAGTCTAATTAACTAGTTTTAAAATAAAAGGCAGGCGAAAGTAAAGTACAGAAATAATAAAGTGCGTAAATAAAGCAGATAACTTACAAGAAATTAAAAGATACCCTTCATTTTAGGGATCCATATGCTTTGTATTGCTTAAGTTACTGGAAATGCTACCTCACAACAATTAACT
>CM042186.1:24642530-24669113 GCA_023539305.1 Ilex asprella | reverse complement strand
AGTTTAATTTGTCTTTGTGACTGGCAGACGTTAAAGAGCCAGATAGTGAGTCTTAAAGTGTAGGAAGTATGGATGTTAAAATTTTTTGGTTTAGTCTAGGAGTTTTACGCACTTTTCCATCAGATGTGCACAATGTGATCATAAGAAAGCAAGACTGGTAAGGAAAAATGAGATCTGAGAACAACAAGCAAAACCCCTCTGTGGCAGAAGCACTTATGTTAAACGCCGAAGGGCCAAGAGACTTGGTGCCTGTAAACAGTATGGCCGGGTATTTCATGAGAAAAGATACAATCTGTGTTCTGAACCGATCTCTGGCCGTGCACTCAATCGATTAGACTGGATAGTGAATGGGCAGAGTAAGGATTATCCTGACACGCCATCCTATTCCGGTGCTATACTTAACCGGTTTGTGCGACAAGAGATTGGAAGAGTCACAGGGGGATTGAACTACACAGAGGATGACTCGGATTAGACTATTTCCTAACCAAACTATGGAAAAATATTATTGGGGAATGAAAGCCAACGGTCCAAATTATTTGTGAATAAGTGTGAAAATTTTCTTTTTTTCTTTGCTTCATTTTTTGCATGCTTTTATTTTTGTATAAATTTTTGACCAAATTTATGGGCCGTGTAAAGAAATGTCCAAAAATGGCAACTTCAAGTGCGGGAAGGGATCGTTCTTGAGACGCCATGATGTTTGGATTGAAAATTTAGTATTTTGTTCCTGTAGTTCAGTTGTAAATAACATAGGAAAATTTTTGTGTTTTTGGTTCAACGTTCGAACGCAACTCCACGTTCGAACGTAACTGGCTTGCTCACCAGTGTTCGAACAATGAAGTTGCGTTCGAATGTGCCTCTCAGACTATAAAAACCCCAGTCATCTTCCTCAGTTTAAAATTTTCAAAAAAAACCTTGAAAACTCAAAAACCCGAGAAACCCTTCATCTTCCCAGACCTCCACTCACCTCTTGATAAATGGTGTTTTCTCTATGTTTTAATTGTCAAATGTGCAGTAATGTTTGTCATTTTTAGTAGGAACAAAGGTGATCAAACTCAAAAATGGAATTGGTATATAACCGATATTCCTCAAAACACTCAACTTAACCAGTGGAGATGACAAAGAAACCATGGTAAGATTTGACCCTTCTGATGCTTTTGAGAGGATGCTAACGATTACTCAAAGAAAGGTTATTTCACATTTCATCCTTCAATGATCTCATTAATTTTATTTTGTTTGATGCAACTAAAGTGATTTCCTTTTCATAACTCACAGGAAATTTTTGCATACACATACATAAGCACTTACTTGAGAAAGGACCTTAGGCCATCTTTGGATCAACTTTGAGCCTCAACTTTTTCGTTCGCAGAACAATGACCTTCTTCAGCCATGATTGAGCCTTAAAAGAATGAATTCTTTTCGAAAAAGCCAGAAAAGTGACCAAGCCACAAGAAAACATACTTGACATATCTTGCTATCTAATTTTCTTACACCCTCTTTTAAAGAAAAATAATACAGAAATGTGAGAGGAATAGAAAGGGCAATGGTATCTATTATTCCAAGAAAGAAAAGAAAATCGGAGAAAATAACCCACAAAAAGGGGAAAGGGACTAAAAGTCAGGTACTTGCAAAGAAAGTGAAAAATGAGCAACTGAAAGAAAGAAGTCCCATGCCCAGGCAAAATGTCGAAAAGCTAAATAAATGTGTGCTAAAACGCATAAAAGAGATAGCTTTTGAACTCCATTAACGTCATTTCGTTAACCACTGACCTCTGGCCCCATTACAACCAACTAAAAGTCCTAGGTGATCTCAAATTTGTTGCATGTATATGTCTCCGACTAAGAGTGAGGTATGTTACTGTGTTACTTTATTTGCACCAATATTCTTTCATGAGATTATAATAACATAAGATTAGTTTGATTCCAAAAAGCTTCATTTATCACGCATGTAGTCTTCCGATTGGCCGTCTTCGGGCTACATGCCCTGTGAGAAACCAGTCACTATAATCGGAGCGAACTCTTTGTTGAGGGCATACCTAAGAGTGATTTGTGAAATCAAAACTATCAATGGTGAGTGATAAGCGGAATGTTTGTTATATATCAACTCTTGTTTTGAGAATGATCATCCCATTCCTAAGGAAATTTCAAATGCTAATGTGACAAGTGCTAATTTTTGCATAGAATTAATACCACTTGAAAAGAAATGTGGGGGATAAGTCATGATTGAGGGATGGGTGTCTCGGTGATCATGTAGATAATTTATTTGAATCAACAATTTTACATGCCCATCTGTCCTATCGAAGTTTGTGGGTTGCTTCACTGAAAACCCTCACGAGACACCACTCGTCCACTAGGGTAAACCTAGGGGTTTAACGGCTTGTTGCATAAGCTAAATGCAATCGGATAACCTACGAAAAAGGTATTAGAAATAGATTTATTGTTGTATTACTAGGGACTAGCAATATCTCGGTTGGGGGTGTGATTGGCACTCAATTATGACATTTTATTGTGCTTTTTTTGGACTAAATATACTTTGATGGAGTTCAAATGATGATGTATTAGGAGCTAAAGTGAGAAAAAGGGTCAAGGATAACAAATACAACATTTAAGTGTAACTGCAGCATTTGATCAACAAACGAAAAGCTTGAGGACAACAAGACCGTTCGAACAGTGATCAACGTTCGAACATTTCCCTTAAACCAGGCAGATGAGGCAAAGGCGTGTTGCATACAGCGTGTTGCATACAGACCCTGAAAATTAAAGCCTAACGTTCGAACACCATGCTACGTTCGAATGCAACATCACATTCGAACGCTGACCCACGTTCGAACACCACTGGGAGCACTGACACGATCTGGTTGACTGAAATACATAGCGTGTGAAGACCTCAATTGCCAGAAGAAGGACCCTCAGGCACATGGTGCCATGATCGACTGCATTGGGGTTATTTGTGGACCCTGAGTGCTGCAGAGAGTGGGTGAATGGCCTGACAGAAGACTGCAACCCACGTGAAGCCTGGAAATCAACACAGATATAAAAGCAAAAACAGCCTTCACGTTCGAACAGAAGGTACCATTCGAACGGATCCCACAGACAGACTGCAGATCGTCTGATTCTTTGACTGAGCCCCTAATTCTCACCTTGACTTAGGCGTCCAGCACTGCTCTTTCACCCCCTCCCTTGCTCTTCCTTGCCTATAAATACTCCGTCTTTGGGAGCTTTGAAGACACACTTGGGGAGAGAGATCAAGAGCTCTCCTCTTGAAGAATACCTAGTCTTTATATGTATTTTAGTGTTTCACTTTAATTCAAGTGTTTACTTTCTAGTTCTTTAATTCAAGTCTTTTACATTTATGCTCCTTTCAATTACTGCAAGTCTTTCCTATAGTTGGGAAGTTAATTCCCTACTTGTCTTTATTTCTATTGAGTTGGGAAGACAAATTCCCTACTTTTGTTGTTAAATTCATGTACTTTATGTTCTTGCCCTTACAGTAATGCTCTTACTTTCTTACTTTCAATTAAGTCTTGCACCTTCATTATTTGAGCTCATCTTCTTCTTATAGGAGTGAAACTTTTTCACTTTTCTAGAGCTTTCCCAAAGCCAAGAAGGGTGGAACGTGATTCACTCATTCATTGTTGAAGATCAAGCTTTCTTTTACTTTCTTTCACTTCCATTGCTTAAGCATCTTCTTCTTAGAGGAGTGAAACTCTTCCACTTTTCTAGAGCTTTCCCAAAGCCAAGAAGGGTGGAACGTGATTCACTCATTCTTCGTTGAAGATCAACTTCGGAGTTTCTCTACTTGGAGAGATGAGTACCATTTACTTTTCTAGCTTTACCCAAGCCATGAAGAGTGAGTAGTCCTCATTTACTCTTTAGGGAGAGGTGATCGATATGTAATGACTATCCGGATATTTCACTTGTGCATTCCTTTCACACTTCAATGCTTTATCTACTTGCTTAGCGGGAGACTGGATAAGTTAAGCAAAGTTAGGGTAACTTGCACAACCAAAGGATAATTCTATGATCCGGATAAGTCCTACATAGAAAGATCCGTTGGTTTAAGGCAAGTACCCTAGCTAGTTCTTTGTGTAATCAATGGGTATTTCTATGGTAAATGGATGACTCCTTCTAAAAAGATTCATTGATTCAAAGCAAAGAACCCCGGCTAGTATTTTGTATAACCAAGGGATCTTTTCTGTGGTAAATGGATGACTCCTTCTAGAAAGATCCCTTGTGTGAGACAAACTTTCTGGGATAGAACTTTAAAGATAAACTCCTCAATCTCCACCACCATTGCACTTCATAAAAAGGATGGAGCTTTAACCCAGTCTATCCTTATCTTCCAATTATCTCACTGTTGACACAGGAGTTAGTTGAGTTATAAAGCACAAGTGTAATACACTGGATAATTCATTACATATCCTGCACCTCGAACTAAAGAGTAACTTTAATTATATTGGAATCTTATATTTTGTCTAGAAAAAAAATCTCTTGAAAAGAATTTAATATTTTGTTCAAGAAACCATCCACTTCTCACAACACTCAAAAAAGGTTACAATCAATCGGTCTTCATCAAAGCTTACTTTGAAAACACCTAAACATATTCCCTGTGGATTCGACTCCGGACTCAACCCGGATTATTACTACAGCTTGACCGCCAGCACTTGGGTGTACACATTTCGGATCAAGTCAGTATGTATGTATTTCCTGTGGGATATGTTCGTAGATCACTTTTAGTTGCATCATTCAAAACAAATTTAATGAGATTATTGAAAGATAGATAGATAGTGAAAAACCTTTCTTGAGTAAATGTTGATATTCTCTCAAAAGCTTTGTACAGTTCAAAACTTACGATCGTATTCTTTGTTATCTCCACTAGTTATGTCGGATTTTCTAGGGAATGTCGGTTATATATCATTCTGTTTTCGAGTCTAATCACCTTGTACCGCAAGAAGAACAAATACTAATGTACAATTAATAATTTTAGCATAGAGATAACACCAATTTCGAAGGGATTTAGTTTTAAGTCTCAATTATTGAGTTGTGTGTCAAACTGATCATGTGATTTGTTACTTTTTCAAACAATCTTAACATCCATATCCCTTAATCTTTTTTTAACAAAAAATATTAAAATGAAAATTCTGCAAATGCATTTTAAACATACAAAAGTGATAAACTGAATCATTCAATTTCACAAAATATCGTCATTCATCATCATCATCAACGATTCAATTCATCGACAAAAGACATAGCAACACAAACAAACAACAACTTTGAACATCCCTACAAACTATAAAAGAAAAACCATCCTAAGAAGAATCAAACAAAACAAAACACCCAACTCCACTCAAGAACATATGTATCCTCTCAATCTCCTTCTCCAAGTCTACTAGCACCACCAGCTCCTCCAGCTCTGCCAACTCCACCTGCTCCCCCCTTAAAAACCGAAACATCTCATCCTGCTTAGCTTTGATGCTAAGCTTGCTGTTCGATAAAAAACGTCGAAGCTTGCTCTGGCCTGCTTGATCTGGCTGCTCTCTCACTTCCTCCATCTCTTTCTCTAACTCTCTTTCCTCCTCTTGATCGAGCTCCTCTTATACATCGTCTCCTACTCGGGCTGGTGGCACTTCTTGTCTTTCCACTGGACCACCACTATGTCCTTGGCCCCTCTTGAAAGAGCACTTGTTGAGTGGCCCCATTGGCTTTTGGATTTCCATCTCGATCCTTAGCCTGATCCCATTTTTGATACATATTTCAGTCACTAAGGTGCCAAAGGGTAGTGCACTCACTAAGGTGCCAAAGGGTAGTGCACTCTTCTTTGAATCACACCCTTTTTTTATTTCACTTAATATGAGGGAGGGGGGATCAATGCTATGCCCTTTCCTAATGGCATAAATCAATCATACCATGTCTGGAAAAACCTCATTTGTTTGTCTTATGGGAGCAAAATTTGACACCATAATTAGGTTGAGCATTTTGTATTTGTTGGTGAGTTCCCTTGTTTCAAAAAATTTCAAATACCCTATGAAAAAGTAGGTACCCTAGTCAACTCTTTCCCCACCACATGCTTTTCTACATCTTTCTTTGGGGGATATGTTGGGATTTGCACCTGTGGTATTTCTTGCCTCACTTCCTCAAAGTAGGCTTCATCCACATCGATGTGGTTGCCTCTCACATAGGTCCGAATTGCGCCATTGATCATCTCGACGTTGGAGTAAAATTCTCTCACCAACTCAACGACAGCATCCCCTTCATTCCTTAAGTACCACACCCAGTTCCTCCTCTCCATTTCCTCCAATATCCCAAGTTCAACAAAATCAAAAATTATAATATCTCTCTCACAGGCAACCGCATGCTTATATTAGAAATTTTCTTACCTTTCGGCCTTTAAGGAACTTGGAAATCTCGTTTGAACATATCTTTTTGTCCTTTGTCTCCCCTCTCTCTCTCTCTACTATTACCTCTTCTACTAAATTTGGCTCTTGGATCACTGGTGGAGAGCGCCTGACAGGTTATTTCATCCTTGAGGGGGTGCTAAAAAAACTTTTGAAACTTAGGGTATTGGTGTGGCATTGAAGATTTTTTATTTGAGGAGGAGCTAGGAGGGATCAATTTTGGGTGTATTTGGAGATTGAGGGTGGATTGAAGGTTGGATATCAAGAACGGGTTCTAGGGTTTTGGAGCAATTTGGGAATTTTGAACTGAAGAAAATGATCCAAGTTTTTATATTCTGAGTCACAACGTTCGAATGTGGTTTTCATTTGAACGTGAACTGAAGAATTTTAAAATGTCATTTGAACGTGGAGTGACTTTCGAAAGTAGTTAGCTCCCAGTACTTTTGTGTTTTCCTCGGAGACCAAAGTACTGTAAATTTCAAACGTTCGAGCGATCTATTGGCGTTCGAACGTTAAGTGTCATTCGAACAGTCTATTGGCATTCGAACGATCTGAGCTCCCAGTACTTTTGGTTCCAGCAGAGAGTTCATCAGAGGCAAAGTACTACAATCAGCTACCGTTCAAACGAAACTTGGTGTTCGAACGTTGAGTCAAAAATAAAAATTTTCTACACTACATTATGTACAATCGGAGAAAGCTTATTAACATAATTTAAAACAAAATTTCATGACGTCTTAGGATAAGTCCTTACCCACACTTGAGGCTGGTAATTTGGAAAATTCCTTACTTGGCTCATGTTTTCATTTTGGTTAAAAAATAGTATGTTCAAAACAAAGAAAAATTTTCACACTATTTACAAGAAATTCGGACCATTGGCTTTAATTCCCAAAACAAAATTTTCCACAGTTTCAAAAGCAGTCTAATCCGAGTCATCCTCTGTCTCTGTGTCTTTTAATCTATTAGTGACTCTTCTAATTTCTTGTCGCACAAACCAGTTAAGCAAAGTACCATAATAGGATGACATGTCAGGATAATCCTTACTCTACCCATTCACTATCCAGAATCAATCAAGTGCACGACCGAAAATTGGTTCAGAACACTGATTGTCTCTCTTCTCGTGAAAGACTCTGCCACACTATTTACAAGCTCTAAGTCTCTTGGCATGACAGAGTTTAGCAAAAGTGCTTCTACTACAGAGGGGTTTTGCTTGCTATTCTAGGATGTCATCTTTCCTCACCAGTATTGTTTTTCTTATGATCACAATATGCACATCTGATGGAAAAAGTTTGAAGAATTGTTATACTAAACCAAAAAAGTTTGACATCCATGTTTCCTATGCTTTGAGACTCACTATCTGGTTTTTTAACGTCTGGCAGTCACAAAGACGCTTTAAACTAACCCACAGACATACAATAAACAGGACAAAGTACACAATATGATTAAAACGACAACAACAACAACAACAAAAATTTAAAAAATTTACGGCCTTACGGGTACAACTACGAAAATAGAATACGAAGGTTCTCACACCCTCAACCTAAACTGAACATTGTCCCCCAATGTTTCGAATTTACTAGTATAGATCTTGGAACTGAGGTTGAAAGGTAAAAATTTGTGTTTCTGCCGATACCTACAAATCAAAATACCTAAGTTAATCCTTCCTATTCAGATCATGGTCTCGGGTAGTCTTGTAAGCCTTGTGTGTTAGTGCAAAAAGCAGCAGGATACCCATAAAAAAATAGAGTAGATCAATGTAAATCATGAAAATAGGGATATGATCTTCGGGGTATATGGACATGATTTCGCTTGGGTATGGTGGGTTTTACTGCACAACAAAAAAGAAAATGAAGAAGAAGAAGACAAACATAAAGAGAAAGAAAAATAGAAGACAAAGTAGAAGAAAAAGCTAAGAAGAAGAAAAAGGCGAGGGGGCCAACAGAGACAGATGGGAAAAGATGGGGGTCTCATGATGATGTCTCCTCGGGTTTTTACCTGATCCGACCCTTTTGAGTGTCGGCAGGCGCAATTCTTGGAGGGATATTCTTGTTCCATGAAGTAATGGTTTTTACATTTTTAACAAAATCCTCCAAAAATTGTTTCAACCTCTGGCCTTTAATAGTAAAGATATTACCGTTTGATGGATTTTTCACTCAACTGCTCCATGATCAAACACCTTTTTTGTCAATGTAAGGTCCAGTCCATCTTGATTTTAACTTATCAGGGAAAAGTTAGAGTCTTGAATTAAACAACAAGACTTTCTGAGAAGGTTCAAAGGATTTCGGCACAAAGTTCTTGTCATGAAATATTTTCATCTTGTTTTTAGCAACCTAGCATTCTCATAAGCTTCATTTCTCAATTCTTTGAATTCATTTATCTGAAGTTTTCTTGATAGTTCAACCTTATCCAGGTCAAAATTCATTGTTTTAATGGCCTCGTATGCCCTATGTTCCAATTCCACGGGTAGGTGACATGACTTTTCATAGACTAATCGATGAGGACACATGCCCAAAATTATTTTAAAAACAGTACATTATGCCCAAAGTGCATCAGTTAGTCTTGATGACCAATCTTTAGGGTTTGGGTTTTCCATTTTTTCTAAAATTAATTTGATCTCCCGATTTGCTAATTCGGCCTGTCTACTAGTATGTGGGTGATAAGGGGTTGCAATTTTGTAAAAAATCAGATATTTTTTCATAAAATTTCATAAAGGACAATGGCAAAAATGAGCACCCCCATCACTTATGATTGCTTTAGGAACTCCAAACCAGGATAAAATATTTTCTTTTAAAAATTTGATCACTTTTTGGTGATCATTACATCGGCATGGAATTGCCTCAACTCGTTTGGATACATAGTCTACTGCCACTAAAATGTATAGATAGCCAAAGGAAGGGGGGAATGGTCCCATAAAATCGATGCCCCAATAGTCCAAAATTTCAATCACGAGAATGGGGTTTAGAGGCATCATGTTTCTTTTTGGAATGTTTCCCAATCTTTGGCATCTGTCACACGTTAAGCAAAATGCATGGATCTCTTTGAAAAGTGTGGGGCAGTAAAATCCACATTGCAAGATTTTTTTTAGTGATTTTTCTTGATGAAAAGTTGCCACCACATGCTTTAAAATGACAAAATGTTATTACTTGGCTACTTTCATGAGCAAGGATGCAACGCCTTATGATATGATCCTTATATTATTTAAATACCTACGGATCTTTCCAAAAGAAGTTACGAACCTATCTTTTTATCCATATGAATGAATGACGGAGAGAGTGTTCCAGTAGCCCGGAAATTAGCAATGTCTGCATACCATGGGGCCTTATCAATTATGAACAGTTGTTCATCATGGAATTTCTCATTAATTGGCTTTCCATCCTCGTGAAATTCATAAGTCAATCTAGACAGATGGTCCGCCACCGCATTTTCAACACCTTTCTTATCTTTGATGACAAGATCAAACTCTTGGAGTAAGAGTATCCATCTTAAGAGCCTCGGTATGGCATCTTTCATTATGAGTAGTAATTTTAGGGCTGCATGGTCAGTAAATAGAGTAACAGAAGAACCAACAAGATAGGAACGAAAATTTTTCAAAGCAAAAACTACACCAAGCAATTCTTTTTCAGTTGTAAAATAATTCATTTAAGCAACATTCAAAGTTTTGCTTCCATTGTAAATTACATGTGGTTTCTTTTCCTTTCTTTGTCCCAAAACAGTGCCTAGAACATAATCACTTGCATCACACATTAGTGCAAATGGAAGGGTCCAGTCAGGGGGTTGCATTATTAGAGCGAAAATTAGCATGCCCTTCAACTTCCCAAAAGCTTTTTGGCATGCTTCATTCCTGTCAAAGATTATGTCTTGACTCAGGAGATGACACATGAGTTTTGCTATGATATTGAAGTCTTTTATGAATCTCCTATAAAAAACCTGCATGTCCTAAGAATGATCGGACATCCTTTACAGTCTTGGGTGCTGAAAAATTTCCAATTCGATCAATTTTTTCCTCGTCAACTTTCATGCCCTCAGATGAGACAATGTGACCTAAGACAATACCTTGTGTTATCATGAAATGGCATTTTTCTAAATTAAGCACCAGATTGGCTTCTTTACATCTTATCAATATCTTTTCTAGGTTGGCTAGGCACAAATCGAATGAGTCACCAAAAACAGAAAAGTCATCCATGAACACTTCCAAAAAAATTTCAATCATGCCACTGAACATGCTTAGCATGTATCTTTAAAATATTGTAGGAGTGTTGCAAAATCCAAATGGCATCCTTTTGAATGCAAAGGTGCCAAAGGGGCATGTGAATGTGGTTCTCTCCTAATCATATAAGGCAATCTTAATTTTATTATAAACGAAATATCCTTCAAGGAAACTGTAAAATCCATGTCCTACAATTCTTTCTAGAACCTGATCAAGAAATGGAAGAGGGAAATGGTCTTGCCTAGTTACCAAATTCAGTTTTTCGGTAATCAATGCACATTCGCCATCCCATGATGACTCGAGTTGGTACTAGTTCATTGGCATCATTTTTTATCATTGTGACCCCAGACATTTTAGGTTGGACTCATCCATTTGCTATCTAAGATAGGGAAGATTATTCCTACATTTAAGAGTTTGATTACCTCAGTTCTCACCACTTCCTTCATGTGAGGATCCAGTCATCTCTACATTTAACGAGAGGTTTTGAGTCCTCTTCAAGGTATATTACATGATTGCAGATCAACGAACTTATACCTTTCAAGTCAGCGATGGTCCACTCAATGGTGCTTTTATGACTATTAAGAACTTTAATCAGTTTAGACTCTTGCAAGTCTATGAGCTTAGAGGAAATTACCACTGGGTATGACTCATCTTGTCCTAAAAATTCATACTTGAGGTCAAATGAGAGAGGCATTAATTCAAGCTTTGGATGCCTGTCACTTGATGAGAATGGGGTTGTGCCATTTGATGAAATTTCTTCAAATTTTAGAGCCCGTGTCTCAATAGCATGAATAGGGCAATTTTTTGTTTTTGGGTTATCATTTCAATCAGATGAAACTGACTCTAGCAAAGATGATTCTATTAGGTCATCACAAAATCTGTCACTCAGGTGTTCTTGTATCAGTGATTCAATGAAGTTTATTTCCTATTCTTCTTCCCCTTCTCTTGGGTGTTTAGCAATATCAAAAATATTCTGCTCAAGATTCATATTTCTAAAATTTAATTTCATGACTCCATTGCTGTAATTAATTAGTGCATTGAAAGTTGCTAGGAAGGGTTGACTAAGAATGACGAAAATTTGGTTCTCCGAATATAATGATGGTTGAGTATCTAGAACAATGAAGTTAATAGGGAAGACAAAGTTATCCACGTGGACAAGCACATCTTCAATAATGCCCCTAGGGATTTTGACAGATTTGTCTACTAATTGGAGTGTGACACAAGTGTGTTTGAGTTCACCCAAACCCAACTGCTGGTAGACAGAGTAGGGTAGCAGATTAACACTAGTTCCAAGGTCTAACGGTGCTTGTTCTATCTTGAAATCTCCAATGACACATGATACAGTTGGACATCCAGGGTCCTTGTATTTTGGAGGGATTTTGCATTATAGCAAGACACTGGCTTGTTCAATCAGGAATGCTCTTTTTAGGACATTCTGGCTTCTCTTAATTGTGTACAAGTCTTTTAGAAATTTGGCATAAGATGGTACTTGTTGGATTGCATCCAGAAGTGGGATTTTGATTTTTACTTGCCTGAAAAGCTTGTAAATTCCAGGCCGATGATTCAACTTTCGTGTGGCTTTGGTCTATGCGGAAAAGGAGCGGGAATTGAACATGAAGGTTCTATTTCCTCAGAAGGTTATGACTCTTGTTCTATCATAGGCTCAGGCTCTTTTTCAATCACACGTTCAGGCTCAACTGACGATTTGATTGGGTTTAACTCAGATTTTAACCTTGGAATTAGTATGTCTCTAGTGGTCATATCAATAACCTTTCCACTTCTTAGTGTAGTGGCAACTTGGGCTTGGTCTTGTGGAGATTTTTGGTTGGGCAGGAAACTTGTCTTTTTGTTGTGTGCTCATGGATTGAGTCAACTTTTAAATGTGGCTTTTAAGATCTTCGAAGGAATGGATTGTCTGCACTTTGAATTCTGTGAAAGATTGGGTGGAATGGGCATTAAAGTTCATTTGGGTTTGTATGAACTAGTTCAGTGTATCCTCAAGGTTCCTCTTCTGTGGTAGTTGGTATGGTTGATATCCAGAAGGTTCTTAAGGTGGTGGATGTGAATTTTATGTTTGGTCCGTGGGAGTTGGTTGTGTGTTCCTCCAACTAAAGTTTGGGTGGTTTTGCCACCCTAGATTGTACTTTTTAGAGTATGGGTTGGAGTAAGGCTTGTTGAAATTAGAGATTGTATTTGCTTGTTCTAACAAGACTTCTTTGAAAGTAGGGATGGTAGGATATTTCCCCGTAGGATGTCCTATCAATGGACAAATTTCACATACTTGTTATGTGGAAGGGCCTACATCGGCTTGATGAACTTTTGTCATCTCTAAAGCTTCAAGTCATTCTATTTCTAAAGCTTCAAGTTCTGTGGAAGGGCCCATATCGACAAAGTAGACATTTTTACTCTCAGGTCATCATCTTCTCTCAAGACATACTTTTCCCCTTGAAAAGTGAATGGTCTGCCTTCACTAGTGATAGGGGAGGCTGAGTCACACATCTGAGAACTTTCAGATATGGTGTGAAAGAAATAGAATTCCTCCTCTAGACTTTTACCCATAAATTTTTTTTGGGCCATCATTTTGACAAACTGACGCAGTGTAGTGGACAAGGAGTCATCAAAAAACCTACTAGAGTCCAATTCTCAAAACATGGTGTGTACAGGCTTGGAGTAGTTCTTTGAATCTTTCTCAACTTTGGTAAAATGTTTCCCCTTCTTTGACCAAAAAATTCATGATTTGCATTTTGAGTGTGTTGATCCGATGTAAGGGAAAAAATTTCTAAAAAATTCATTTTAAAAGATATGTCAGGTCAGCGATGCAAAGAGATTTTAAAGAATTTAGCCATTGTTTAGCTTTGTCTTTTAGAGAGAAAGGAAAAAGTTTCAACTTGGCAAGTTTCGAATTGTCTTGAAATGTTCCACACACTTCTTCAAAATCTTTCATATGTAGATATGGATTTTTGATATCCAATCCATGGAAAACAGCTAACAATTGTGCAGTCCCTGACTTTAGAATAAAGAGGGGTGTATCTGAAGGGAATACAAAACATGAGGGAACACTATTTCTTGTGGGATTTAAGTAATCCCTCAAAGTTCGAATGTTAGGCACTTTATCTTCCCTCATGGGAACTTTCCCATTTCTACCATTATTTGCCATAATACTCTCAGAAGAGTCTATTATTGATCTAGGTGAATTTGGTTCAAACTGGATCATAAACCTTGAGGATTATCCTAGCAAATTTATATAGTAAGAAGCGTTCTCCGACATAAAATAAATGGAAACAACACAATATATTTGCAATAAACTAAAGAATGTATACAAAAAAGAAAGATCTTTTTACCTTTTACCTTAAAACACTTTTACCAAGGTTACCCGGCAACGGCGCCAAAAATTTGACTTGATTCGAAATGTGTACATCCAAGTGCAGGCGGTCAAACTGTAGTAATAATCCGGTTTGAGTCCGGAGTCAAATCCATAGGGAACTTGTTGTGTTGGTGTGTCAAAGTAAGTAGTGGTGAAGATCAATCGATTGTAATCTTAGGGATTTGTAGTTGTGAGATTGGGAGGTTTTTCCTGGATTGAATATGAAATTCTTTCTAAGAAGGTTTTCTAAACAAAATATAAGATGAAATAAAAGTCACTTCTTAGTTCGAGGATCATGACATGTAGTCAATTATCCAATTTATTATATTTATACTTGATAACTCAATTATCTCCCGTGTCAACAAGTTAATTGGAAGATAAAGATGGACTATGAGAATTAAGACCATGGTTCTGATGTTTTTCTAGAAGTTTACAAGAATTGTCTGTGCCGAGACTTAACCCATATACAAACAAACAAGTGTTTCTACAAGACATCTAACTATGATTTTATTATTCCATTCTTTTAAATGAAGCACAATAATGGGGAACATTAAAGGGTGGTCATGAAGATCTAGTCGGGGTACTTGCCTTGAAACGAGGAGTCAAATTTAATCAAGAGTCATCCATGTTATAGAAAGACTCTCGATTATACAAAGTACCTTAGCTTTGCTAGAAGCAATCAATCATCTGTTAATCATGAGAATATAAACGTTAAGCATTAGAACAGAGCACAAATATAACTTCCGGATAATTTATACATGCCCTTCACCTCTTACTAAAAAGTGAATGAGAAACTACTCACTCTTTTTAGCTTTGGTAAAGCTAGAAAAGTGAGTGATGCTCATCCCTCTAAGTTGAGGACTCTACAAAATAAAAGCACAATAAACAAGGAGTCAGTCTTCAACGAAAAATGACTAAATCACATTCCACCCTTCACGGCTTTGGTAAAGCTCTAGGAAAGTGGAAGAGTTTCACTCCTCTAAGAAAGAAGGACGCTCAAGCAATGGAAGTAAAAGACATTAACAAAGAAATGTATGCAATGACATGTATTAAAAGATCAAATATAAATAGAGAAATGAAATTCCTGATACAAGCAAATGTAAACATGGATGTAAACACTAAAAGTAAGTAGAGAAACTAAAACTCTTAAGTAATTATGAACATGAATGCAAAGAAACAAGTGGGAGTCTTAAGCTTCCCAACTCAACTACAAAGAGGAAAACTAAGACAAGGAAGAAGTAGAAGTGCTTCCCCTTTCTCTCAAAAAATGGTTGTATTTATAGACAAGGAGAAGGCAAGGGGGTGAAGATATAGTGTCTGCCGCCTAGTCAAAGTGAAAAGCCAATAAATATGTAGTCTGTCTGTCGAGGTCATTCGAACGTGAGCTGGCGTTTGAACATTGTTGCTGCTTCTTTGTTATGGATGTTCGAAAGGTGGACGTTGTTCAAACGTTTCTTTTGTCTTTGCTCTGGATGAAAGAATTGGTCCCATAAAATCGATGTCCCAACAATCAAAAATTTCAATAACTAACATAGGGTTTAACGACATCATATTTCATTCCAAAATATTTCCCATTCTTTGACATCTGCCACAATTTAAACAAAAGATATGAGCATCTTTGAAAAGAGTTGGCCAATAAAATTCACACTGCAAAATTTTAGCAGTTGTTTTCGTTGAAGCAAAATGACCTCCGCAAGCTTCAAGGTGACAAAATAAGATTACCTGACTGATTTCAAGACTAGGTGCACAACTTCTTATTATTTGATCCTTACAATATTTAAAAAAATATGGATCTTCACAGAAAAAATTACGTACCTAATTTTGGAACTTTTTTTGATCAGTCCAGGTATAATTAAAAGAAATAGTACCAGTTGCTAAATAATTTACTATATCTGCATACCATGGTACTTCGGTTATGGATAAGAATTGTTCGTCTGGAAAGGTTTCTCTAATTGGAATTGTTTCTTCCTTTATATCGCAATTTAATCTTGACAAGTGACATGCTACCACATTTGCTATCCCCTTTCTTATCGTTAATTATAAAGATCAAATTCTTAAAGTACTAAAATTCATCGTAGGAGACGTGGTGTAAACCCCCACCTGTTTATATTCGTGTAGTAATGTACAGGTGTAGTAACTCTTATATATGTAATGAAGTAAGAATAAACCATATAGATTGTAACAGTCGAAATAGATATTAGGGAAGGAAATTTATTGTGAAGTCTAGATGTTGAAGGTGTTTAAACTTGGGAAGGGTTATTACATAAGTTTTTAAATATTTCTAAGTCAAACTAAGGTCTCCATTGGATCTGAAAGGTCAAAAAATATTGGAAGAGGTAATATGGGGTGTATTAGAAGTTAAGAAATATTCCAGAGCGAAAGCACACGTTAGAGAAAATATGGGTAGAAAGGATCTTGGACACGGCTTAGTATTTTGGCCATAACATGTTATCCTAATGTTCATTTGATTTGAAATTTGGACAGTAGATAGTAGACATCCGGGGCTACAAAAGAGTGTTTTCACAAAAAAATTTCAAATCAACTTCTAAAAAGGCCAAAACTTCACTTGAAGTTTCAGCAGAAACTAGAATGACGTTCGAACTCCAAGTGATGTTCGAACGTAAAACAGTCAATTTCACTAGTGACGTTTGAATGTCAAATGAAGTTCGAACATGACTTATAGATCTCTGATGGAATTTTAAAAGTACTGAGAGCAACCAATGTTTGAATTTCAAAGGAACGTTCGAACATGAGCCAATAAGTTGCATTATTAACGTTCAAACAACAAACTAAGTTCGAACGTGACTTAAAAGTCTGAGTTCCAGATTCGTGATATGTGGACCATCTCTTCCACTAAAAATACTTAAGGTTGTCCCCCTTAGCCCCATTTCAACACTTCTAACCCTAGGAAGCCTTAGAGAAAAGGAAAGAAAGGAAAAAATACAAGATCAAAGGAGAGTTTCACATTGGATTTGGATCAAAGCTCAAGTTCTTGAAGAACACCAAGGTAGGGATTTTCTTCTCACTATCTTACATTGAGACTAGGGCTTATGTCTATATATACATTCTTTTGACTCTATATTTAAACTATGTGCTATAAAACAATCATTCCTAACTATTCTTGTGAAGATTAACATATTTTAAACAAAGCTATGGTGGAATAGCTCTCAAATCACTTTTCTTGCTCTGAAACCCTAGTTTTCAAAAGAAGTGAGTTTTTCTCTTGATTCTTTCTTTGTTCTTAATTTTTAAAACTTTAGTGATTTGTGTTGAGGAATAAATGATATTGTGGTGATCTCTCGCATTTTGCCTAAATTGGTTATTGATTAATACTCAAATATACCATATTCTTATGCCCCGTTTTGGACTAATTGTGCTTTGGTGGAGTTTAAGTGATGATGTTTCGGGTCTTAAAGTGAACAATGGTTCAAAGGCACCAAAAAAGTACCTTTGAAGGCAATATAGCATTTTAAGGAACAAATTGTGGAAGCTTGGAATAAGGAAGCAACGTTCGAACGTTAAATACTGTTCGAACGGTCATGGAAAACTAGGCCTGATATTATAATCTGTGTTGCAGGCAAGACCCAAGGCTTTGGAGATTCAAGTACTGCGTTTGAAAGGGCATAAACGTTCGAACGTCCACTGGAGCAAGGACAAGATCAAACTGACTGAATACATGGCGTGTTGCAGACTTGCAGTCAAAACGCCAGACACTTGAGTGCCACGTTCGAACGGCAACCACTGTTCGAACGCCCCTAGAATTATTGGAAAGACCAGTCAAAATTCTGCAAGGACCTGGAGGGAGATTTGCACAAAGACTTGGAGGAAGATTTTTACAGATCCACGTGTCTTCTGACATAACTGGCAGACACTGACTCCATCTGACATTCAAACGGTAGAGAGCAAAGACAAAGAAACGTTTCAAACGTCATTTACCGTTCGAACAGTATTGACAGACTGCCTGCAGAGTGGTTGGCTTTTCACTTTAACTTTGACGCCTAGCTCTATTCTTTTACCACTCCCCTGCCTTCTCCTTGCCTATATATACCCTTAGTTTGTAGATCAAAAGGGGAGACTTGGCACTCAACAGTTAGTAGCCAACACTTTTCATTTGTAGTTCTTCTAATTGTCTTAGTATTATCTCTTTGTTAGAGAGTGGGGAAGTTCGAATTCCCATTCCTTTTCTTTCCGTTAATGCTTACTTTTACATTTGCTTAAGAGTTGTAATTCCTTTATTTACATTCGGTCTTTAAATTTATGTTCTTGACTTAAATTTAGTCTTTACATTTATGTCTTTATTTACATCGAGTCTTTACATTTATTATTTTACATACATGCTTTTAATTATGTCTTGCACTTTCATTATTCGAGCTCCCTTCTTGCTTAGAGGAGTGAAACTCTTCCACTTTTCTAGAGCTTTACCAAAGTTGTGAAGGGTGGAACGTGAATAACTCATTCTTTGTTGAAGATTAGCTCCTCCTTACATGTACTTTTTCTTTGTGGAGTCCCCTACTTAGAGGGATGAGCATCACTCACTTTTCTAGCTTTACCAAAGCTATGAAGAGTGAGTAATTTCTCATTCCCTCTTTAGTAAGAGATGAAGGGCATGTATTGATTATCCGGAGGTTATATTATGTATTGTTCTGATGCTTAATGTTCATATCCCCATGTTTATTGGATGATTGATTGCATCTAGCGAAGCTAAGGTACTTTGTATAATCGATAGTCTTTCTATGACACAGATGACTCTTGCATGGAAAGACTCCTCGTTTCAAGGCAAGTACCCTGGCTAGATCTTCATGACTGCCTTATAATCATCCCCATTGTCAAGCTTCATTTAAAAGAATGAATTATTAAAGCCATGGTTGGATGTCATGAAGAAATACTTGCTTATTTGTGGGCGCGATAACTCCCAGTGGAAATAATTCTTGTAAAGTTCTAGTAAGACATCGGAACCATGACCTTAATAGGCCATCTTTATCTTCCGATTAACTCGTCGTTGACAAGGGAGTTAGTTGAGTTATCAAGCACAATTATAATAAACCGGATAATTAAATACATGTCCCGATCCTTGAGCTAAAGAGTGACTTTATTTTCGTTTACCTTGTAAACTTTCTTAAAGAGGATTCAATATTCTATTCAGGAAATCACCCACATCTCACCATCCTAAAATCTCAAGGTTACAATCAATTGGTCTCCTTTACTGATTACTTTGAAACACCAACACAACAAGTTCCTTGTGGATTCGACTCCGGACTCAAACCGGATTATTACTACAACTTTACTTTATGCACTTGGGTGTAAACAATTCGAATCAAGTCAAGTTTTTGGCGCCGTTGTCGGGAAACTTATTAAAAAAAGTGTTTTTAAGGGAAAATGTAAGAAGACCTTTTCTGTGAATAATGGTGAATAACTTTGTTTTATTTTTCTTTTCTTTTCTTTTATATCTGAGAACCCTCCTCACTACAAAAATTTGTCGATAGAATCTTCTAAGTCTGTGAACCAATCTAAACTAAATTCACCTAGATCAATAGCAGACTCTTGTGAGAGTATAATGGCAAACAATGAAAGAAACGGAGGCATTCCTCCGAGGGATGAAGAAGTTTCTAATGTTCGAACTTTGCGGGATTACCTGAATCCCACAAGAAACAGTGTACCTTCGTGTTTTGTATTTCCTCCAGATGCTCCCCCCTTTACTGTAAAGCCGGGGACAACACAACTACTGCCGGTTTTTCATGGATTGGAGACAAAAAATTTATACCTACATATGAAGGATTTCGAAGAAGTGTGTGGAATATTTCAAGATAATTCTGAACTGGCCAAAATAAAACTTTTTCCTTTCTCTGTAAGGGATAAAACTAAACAATGGCTAAATTCTTTAAAAGCTTTTACCATGCCCAATTGGCAGTCTTTCTTGAATGATTTTTTTAGAAAGTTTTTTTCCCTTACACCGGACTAATACACACAAAAGACAAATCATGAATTTTTCAGTAAAAGAAAGAGAAACTTTTTATCAAAGTTGGGAGAGATTCAAAGATCTACTCCAAGATTGCCCCCACCACTCTTTTGAAAATTGGACTTTGGTAGGAATTTTCCATGACTCCTTGCCAACTAGACTACATTAGTTTGTTAAAATGATGGCGTAAGGAGAGTTTATGGGTAAAAGTCCGGAGGAGGTCAATTTCTTTGACACCATATCTGATAATTCTCAGATGTGGGACTCAACCGCTCCTATCACTATCGAGTCTAGACAATCCACTTTCCAAGGGGAAAAATATTTCTTAAGAGAAGATGATGACCCGAGAGCAAAAATGTCCACTTTGTCTCAAAAGCTTGAAGCTTTAGAGATGAAAAAAGTTCATCAAATTGGTAACGGCCCTTCCACAGAACAAGTGTGTGGAATCTGTGCATTGACAGGACATCCTACTGGGGACTGTCCTACCATCCCTGGGTTCAAAGAAGTCTTGTTGGAACAAACAAATGCAATCTCCAACTTCAGCAAGGCTTACTCTAATCTGTACTCTGAAACAGACAATCTAGGGTGGCGAAACCACCCGAACTTCAGTTAGAGGAACACACAACCAATTCCCATGAACCAAACACAAAATTCTCATCCACCACCTCAAGGACCTCCTGCATATCAACCATACCAACCACCGCACAAGAGGAACCTAGAGGATACATTGAACCGGTTCATGCAAACCAAAATGAATTTTAATGCCTAGTCCACCCAGTCTTTCAATGATTTCAAGGCACAAACCACTCAATCCTTCGAAAATCTAAAAAGCCATATCCAGAGGCTGACCCAATCCATGGCTACACATGAGAAGGGCAAATTTCTTGCCCAACCAAAACCACCACAAGGCCAATTCCAGGTGGGAAACCCGTCAATCATGGATACCCCACAAGGCCATGCCAAATCTATCACCACACTGAGGAGTGGGAAGGTCATTGATAGAACAATCAGAAATATGTTAATTCTAAGATCAACACCTAAGACAACCCAACCCACTGAACCAATTAAGCATGAGCCAGAATCACCAAAACCAAAAGAACCTTCGTGTTCGATTCCAACTCCTTTTTCTCATAAGCTCAAAAAGGCCCAGAAAGTGAACAACAAACCAAAAATTTACGAGCTGTTCAAGCAAGTGAAAATCAACATTCCACTTCTAGATGCAATCCAACAGGTCCCATCTTATGCGAATTTTTTAAAAAACTTGTGTACAGTCAAGAGAAGCCAGAATGTCTGAAAAAGAGCATTTCTGACAGAACAAGCCGGTGCCTTGCTTCAATGTAAAAACCCTCTAAAATACAAGGACCCTGGATGTTCAACTGTGCCATGTGCCTTTGGAGACTTCAAGATAGAACAAGCACTGTTAAATCTTAGGGCTAGTGTTAATTTGCTACCTTACTTTGTCTACCAGCAGTTAGGACTGGGAGAACTCAAACCCACTTGTATCACACTCCAGTTGGCTGACAGATCTGACAGAATCCTTAGGGGATATCTTTGTCTTCCCTGTTGATTTCATCGTTCTGGACACTCAGCCAGTAATAGATCCTGAAAGCCAAGTTCCCATTATTCTTGGTCGACCCTTCCTAGTAACTTCAAATGCACTAATCAATTACAGGAATGGAGTGATGAAATTGACCTTTGGAAATAAGACTCTTGAGCTGAACATTTTTAATATTGCTAAGCAATTAGGTGAGGACAAAGGAGTAAAAGAAATGCATTTCATTGAGTCATTAATTCATGAACATGTGGAAGAGACCCTTGGTGAACCCTTTGCTAAAACATGTTGGCCTAAACTAGGCACCTCTGAGTTAGAAAATGATGACTCAAATCCACAAAGACACCCCACTCATGCTGTTGAGACATGGGCACCCAAATTCAAGGAACATTCAGCAAAATGCACAAAGCCACTCTCGTCAAGTGATAAACCGCCAAAGTCTGGATTATAGAACATATCCTATGGAATGATTTTTCACCTACCTATGAAAGTGGAAAAGAAAAGTGGAGCATATAAGAAAGTTAAAATTGCCAAAGCTAGGATAAAAAATTTTCATGACAAAAATATTGTTTGGAAGTCTTTTGAACCTTTTCAGAAAGTCATGTTGTTTAAATCAAGATTCTATTTTTTTCTTGAAAAATTAAAATCAAGGGGGACTGGACCTTACATTGTCAAAAAGGTGTTTGATCATGGGGCAATAGAAGTGAAAAACCCATCAAACGGTAATATCTTTACAGTTAAGGGCCAGAGGTTAAAACCATTTTTGGAGGACTTTGTTAAAAATGTGAAAACCATTATTTTAATGGAACCCGAATATCCCTCCGAGAAT
Organism: Ilex asprella; assembly: GCA_023539305.1. Taxonomy (NCBI): domain Eukaryota; kingdom Viridiplantae; phylum Streptophyta; class Magnoliopsida; order Aquifoliales; family Aquifoliaceae; genus Ilex; species Ilex asprella. The sequence goes on along the minus strand of CM042186.1, from coordinate 24,646,817 downwards.
CACGCATGCCGACACTCAAAAAGATTGGATCAGGTAAAAACCTGACTCGAGGAGACACCATCATTATTACCCCACTAATTTATTTTTTCTACCTTTCTCATCTATCTACATTGAGCCCCCCACCACTGCCTTTTTCTTTCTTTCCCTCTTCTTTTTATTATTCTTCTTCTTCCTTGCTTTCTGTCTTGCTTCATTCGTTATTCTCCTTCTTAATTTTCTTCCTCCTATGTCTTCCAAATCGACCATAACCAATAGAAATTATGTCCATGTACCCCGAAGAACAGATCCCTATTCTGATGTTGTATATTGTTTTACTCCAGTTGGGTATGGATATATTGCTACTTTTAGCAATCACATACAAGCCTTACAAGCCTAACGGAGGCCAAGATCTGAACCGAAAGGATTAATGGTTGCATTTAGATTTGTAGGTATCTGAAGAAGCACGGGTCACTGCAGTTCAACCTCATTTCCAAGATCCATGGTAAAATCAAAACATTGGGGACAATGTTCAGTTCTGGTTGGGGGATGTGAGAACCTGTAGTTCATATTTTTCCTGCATTTTGTTTTTGTACCCGTGCCATAAAATTTTTAAATTTTTGTTGTTGTTGCCTTGCTATATCTGTGGGTCAGTTTAAGTTGTCTTTGAGACTGGCAGACGTTAAAGAACCGGATAGTGAGTCTTAAAGCTTAGGAATCATGGATGTTAAACTTTTTTGGTTTAGTCTAAGAGCTCTACGCACTTTTCCATCAGATGTGCATAATGTGATAATGAGAAAAGCAAGACTGGTAAGAAAAATGAGATTCGAGAACAGCAAGCAAAACCTCTCTGCTGCAGAAGCACTTTTGCTAAACGCTGTCGTGCTAGGAGACTTGGTGCCTGTACACAGTGTGGCAGGGTATTTCATGATAAAAGATACAATTAGTGTTCTGAACTAATTTCTGATCGTGCGCTCAATCGATTAGACTGGATAGTGAATGGGTAGAGTGAGGATTATCCTGACACGTCATTCTATTCCGGTGTTTATGCTTAACTTGTTTGTGCGACAAGAGATTGGAAGAGTCACTGGTAGTTCGAGCTACACAGAGGATGACTCGGACTAAGATTGCTCTCTGACAAGTTGTGGAAAAAATTGTGTTTTAAGGAATGAAAGTCAATGGTCCGAATTTTGAAAAATAGCGTGCAATTCCTTTTTGTACATATTTTCTGTTTTTAATTGCTACAATGAAAATATGGGCTGAGTAAGGAATGTCCCAAAATACCAACCTCAAGTATGGTGGGGACTTATTCTGAGACGCTATGAATTTTTGTTTTGAATTTGTGATGTTTAACCTTCTCTGAGCATATATAGTGTAATAGAGAAACATTTGATTTTTGGTTTAACGTTCGAACGTTGAGTACCGTTCGAACGCATAATGCTTGCCGTACTTAGTGATTGATGACTTCTTTGATGGAAACACTGTTGAAAACACAAAGTACTGGGAGCAACACATTTGATTTTTGGTTCACCATTCGAACGCACTTTACCGTTTGAACAATAGTTTAAAATTCTCCATTTTACGTTCGAACGTTTACTGCGTTCAAACGGTACGACACAGAGTATAAATACCTGAACGTCTGATTCATTTCAAAATCCCTAAAACCTCTCCAAACCCTAGAGCTCATTTTTCACTTCCTATTCATCTATCTACCCTCAAGCCTTAAGGAACCCTAAGTCGACTTACCCCAACCCATCTCCAGCTAAAAAGCTTCAACCCAAGACCTCAAACCCAAAGTTTCAGACCTTCATCCAGGCTACCACCGTTCGAACGCCATGCCTCAGATGAAGATTCCTAATAATCGTAAGCCACCAGTGAAACAAGAACCCGACTGGATTGAGGAGGTGATCCAAGAAGAATAAGGAGGGAGAAGAGAAAGAGGTACGATCGTACCAAGTTTTCAAACGCTATGAAAGCAAAAAGGTACGAACACTTCTTTAGAAATCAAGCGGAGGTGTGTGAGAGAGACATTGTAGTCTCTAATTTTGCTGAGTTGGGTCTGCTGGAGGAGATGGAGAGAAGAGAATGGGTGTTGCATTTGAGTAATGGAGGGAGGGCCATTGTTGATTTGGTGCAGGAGTTTTACTCCAACGCCGAAATCATCAAGGGCACCATACGGACCTATATATGGGGAAACCACATCGATGTGGATGAGGTGTATCTCAAGGAGATTAGACCCGAATTACCTTGAGTGAAAAACTCCATTTACCTCCCAAAGAAAAATGTTGAGCTTGATAGGGTAGGAAGGGAGTTGACTGGGGATGCGGACTTTTCAAGGGGAGGGAGAAATTTTTTGAAACAAGGGGAATAGACTAACAAATATAGAATGCTCAATTAATTGCGGTCTCCAACTTAGCCCCCCTCAAAAGAAAAAATGAGATTTTGCCAGAGATGGCTCGCCTCCTCTATGCTATAAGGAGAGGACATAGCATTGACCTTTCTTCTCTCATCCTAAATGAAAACAAGAAAGGATCTAATGTGAAGAAAAGTGCATTGCCATTTGGCACTTTGGTGACAAAAATTTGTCTGGAAAATAGAGTATGGGAGAGGCCTGAAATGGAGATACAATTGCCACTGGGGAAACTTGACAATGGCTCATTCAAGAGAAGCAAGGGGCACAACAATCCCTCGGCAAGAAGGCAAGAAAGGCCACCAGCCTAAGGAAGGGATGAAGTACAAGAAAAGCTTGATCGAGAAGAAGAGAGGGAGTTAGAGAGATAGATGGAGGAGGAGAGAGCACAACCTGATCATGCAGGACCTAGCTCTAGTACTCGGAGGTCCCTTAGGGATGTGATGATCGGGATTGAGAGCAATCAAACTGAGATTCTCCGACAACAAACAGAGATCTTCAAACAACAGGAGGAGATTCTTAGCTATCTTAGGGCTGGAGCTAGAGGAGATGGAGAGGATATTTTTGGTTTTTGCGGATTGTCTTTTCTTTTGTGTGTTTAGTTTGTTTGGGTGTTTTGATAGATATTTTTAGAATTTTTGTGTGGTTATGTTGTTTTTGTTGCTTCTTTTGGATGGATTGAATCATTAATGATTGATGTACCAAATGATCATATTTTGTGAATGGAATGATTCAGTTTGTCATTTTTATCTGGTTAAAAGCATTTGTAATATTGGCACTTTAGCAATTCTTGTTGATAAAAACACATGTGGATTTTGAGATTGCTTGTTAAAGTAACTAATCACATGATCCGTTGGACACACATCTTGACAATCTTGACCTCAGGTCACAACTATTTTAACTGATATTATTTCTATGCATACATTATCAAATGAACATGGGTATTTGTTGTTCTCAAAGTACACGGTGATCAAACTCTAAAATGGAATCGATAGAAAACAGACATTCCCTGTAAAACCTGACATGATCAGTGGAGATTACAAAGGATACCATGGTTAGTTTTGAACCTTGCGATGCTTCAGAGTGAACACCAACATTTACTCAAGAAAGGTTTTCTTTCACCACCCATCTTTTAGTAATCTCATTAATTTTGTTTTAATTGATACAACTAATGTGATCTATTGACATATCCTGCAATACATACAGGTAAGACTACACATACATATGCACAAACTTGAGAAAGGATCTTAGGCCATCTTTGCATCAATTTTGAGCCTCAGCCAATCCTTTCACAAAAGTATGACCCTATTCAGCCAAGATTGAGCCTTCAAAGTATAAATTCTTTTCCAAAAAGCCCATATGATGACCAAGCCACAAGGAAAAATACTTGACCTACCTTGCAATCTAATTTTCTTACACCCTTGTATAAATATGAATGAGACAAGAAAAGCAAGAAAACTAGAAAAGATACAGGAGGCTAATGTTCCATAAAAGAAAAGAAAATCGGTGAAAACAAACGAAAAAGCAAAAAGAGGTAGAGACACAGAGAATTGCCAAGAAAATGAAAAATGGGAAATGTACATGAAATAAATCCCGTTCCCCGAAGAAATATCGAAAAGCCAACCAGAGGTGTGCTAAAATGCATAAAAGAGATAGCATTCTTTTTTTGAAACTTCATTGACGTCATTTCGTTAGCCACTAACCTCTAGCCACATTACAACCTATGAAAGCCCTAATTGATCTCAAGTCTGATGCATATTCACATTGTTAATCACAAGTTGGGGTATGTTATATAGCATTTCATTATATGCATCAATATTCTTCCTTAAGGTTATGCCAAGAACATGACTTGTCTATTTGCTAAAAAGTTTCACTCCCTTACAAAATTATGCATGCAATTT
>CM042186.1:24628598-24641653 GCA_023539305.1 Ilex asprella | reverse complement strand
AAGCAAGTAAATAAAGCATTGAAGTGTGAAAGAAATGCACAAGTGTACTATCCGGATGGCCATTACATATTTATCACCTCTCTCTAAAGAGTGAATGAGGACTACTCACTCTTCATGGCTTGGGTAAAGTTAGAAAAGTGAATGGTACTCATCTCTCTAAGTAGAGAAACTCCGAAGTTGATCTTCAACGAAGAATGAGTGAATCACGTTCCACCCTTCTTGGATTTGAAAAATCTCTAGAAAAGTGGAAGAGTTTCACTCCTCTAAGAAGAAGATGCTCAAGCAATGGAAGTGAAAGAAAAGTAAAAGAAAGCTAGATCTTCAACAAAGAATGAGTGAATCACATTCCACCCTTTTTGGCTTTGGTAAAGCTCTAGAAAAGTGGAAGAGTTTCACTCCTCTAAGAAGAAGATGAGCTCAAATAATGAAGGTGCAAGACTTAATTGAAAGCAAGAAAGTAAGAGCATTAATGTAAGGGCAAGAACATAAAGTACATGAATTTAACAACAAAAGTAGGGAATTTATCTTCCTAACTCAATAGAAATAAAGACAAGTAGGGAATTAACTTCCCAACTGTAATAAAGACTTGAAGTAATTGAAAGCACAATAAATGTAAAAGACTTGAATTAAAGAACTAGAAAGTAAATACTTGAATTAAAATGAAACACTAAAATACATCTAGGTATTCTTCAAGAGCAAAGCTCTTGATCTCTCTCCCCAAGTGTGTCCTCAAATCTCCCAAAAAGGGAGTATTTATAGGCAGGGAAGAGCAAGGGAGGGGGTGAAAGAGCAGTGCGGGACGCCTAAGTCAAGGTGAGAATCAGGGGTTCAGTCAAAGAATCAAGCGATCTGCAGTCAGTCAGTGGGAACGTTCGAACGGTCCATTTCGTTTAAACGTGAAGGCTATTTTTGCTTGTATATTTGTGTTGATTTCCAGGCTTCACGTGGGTTGCAATCTTCTGTCAGGCTATTCACCCACTCTCTGCAGCACTCAGGGTCCTCAAATGACCCCAATGCAGTCGATCATGGCACCCATGTGCCTGAGGATCCTTCTTCTGGAAATAGAGGTCTTCACACGCTATGTTTTTTAGTCAACCAGATCGTGTCAGTGCTTCCAGTGGCAGTTGAACGTGGTCAAGCGTTCGAACGTGATGTTGCGTTTGAACATACCACGATGTTCGAACGTTAGGCTTTAATCTCCAGGGTCTGTCTGCAGCACGCCTTTGCCTCATCTACCATGGTTCAGGGGAAGCGTTCGAATGTTGATCACCATTCGAACGATCTTGTTGTCCTCAAGCTTTTCCTTTGTTGATCTAATGCTGCAATTATACTTAAATGTTGTATTTGTTATCCTTGACCCTTTTTCTCACTTTAGCATCTGAAACCTCATCATTTGAACTCCATCAAAGTATAATTAGTCCAGAAAAAGCACAATAAAATGTTATAATTGAGTGCCAATCAGTTGGTATATGGGCTCGGGAAAAAATGGATCAAAGATCCCGCTTGAGTCGCGTGGTTGCATGGAAGAAAACTTGTGTCGGGTATAGCAAGCAGGGCTAGACTCTCGGGTGCAAAACCCGATCACATGGTTCATGCACTTCCCAACAGTGAAAATCTAGAAAAGTGCTGGTGTTTACGGGACCGGTGGTTGAGATACCAAAATCTATTGCCCTAACAGACACAAGATTTTGTTTTCTAATAGTACTCATTCAATGAGTAATACCCATCAATGATTTGGTTTTATAATGAAACAACTTTTATTTCAAACAATCATTGGTTGGATTTTTCGTCAAATGATGGTTCATTTCACAAGTGCATTGCATTGTGTTATGGAAGTCAGTGAGGACTCAAGTTAAAGTTGCATAAGTGAGTCCCATCTTATTTCATAGCATAGCATGGTAAATTCCAATATAAAGTTGCATATTCTTACTTGGAATGTCGATGAGAATAAATGTGGTATGTAAATATTGTATGTGCACTTAGGTGGGGAGTAGCGTCTGTAGGAATTACTTATTGGGCGTGACTCACACTATACGGGAAAATATTTCAGGTACAAGTTATATGTCGAAGAACAACACTCACTCGCCCACTTAAGGAAGAAAAGCCGACTTGAGGCTTTCAATCCATATCTATTGTAAAATTAGGCTTGTAATTAAATTTTGGCATGTAATGTGTAAAGAAATTGTAAGAAAGTTTATATGGATTGTTTTAATATAACTGTGTCTATTGATTAATACTCAAATGTATCATACTCTTATGCCTCGTTTTGGACTAATTGTGCTTTGATGGAGTTTATGTGATGATGTTTCAGGTCTTAAAGTGAACAAGGGTTCAAGAGCAACAAAAAGTACCTTTGAAGGTGGCCACAACACATCAGGGGACAAAATGTAAAAGCTTGGAACAAGGAAGCAACGTTCGAACGGTCATGAAAAATCAAGCCACCTATTATAGTCTGTGTTGCTAGCAAGACCCAAGGCGCTGGAGATTGGAGTACTACGTTCGAACAGTCCTCAACGTTCGAACGTCCACTGGAGCAATGACAAGATCAGACTGACAGAAGACATGGAGTGTTACCGATTTGCAGACTTGCAGTCAGAAGGCTCAGGCACATGAGTGCCACGTTCGAACGACCACTTATATTCGAACGCCCACGAAATTATTGGAGAGAGCAGTCAGATTCTGTAAGAACCTAGAGGGAGATATGCACAGAGGACTTGAAAGGAGATTTCCACAGAGGACCACGTGTCTTTTGACCTGAATTGCAGGCACTGAATCCATCTAACGTTTGGACGGTGTAGAGCAAAGACAGAGAAACTATTCGAACGCCATTTACCGTTCGAACGGTATTGACAGACTGCCTGCAAAGTGGTTGGCTTTTCACTTTGACTTTGGTGCCCAACTCTATTCTTTTACCCCTCTCCTTGCCTATAAATACACTTGGTTTTGTGGAGAGAAGGGGGAAGTGGAATCACTTGAAGGATTCATCACTTTTCATTCATCACATATAGCTCTTTTACTTCTTGTCTTAGTTTTTCTCTTTGTTAAAAGAGTTGGGAAGTTTAGATTTTCACTCATTTTCTTTACTTTACATTTACATTTACTTAAGTGTTGAAGTTTCTTTAATTCCTTTAAGTCTTTACATGTACATGCTTAATTTAATTTTAGTCTTTACATTTATGCTCTTACATACATGCTTTTATTTATGTCTTGTACTTTTATTATTTGAGCTCCCTTCTTCCTTAGAGGACTGAAACTCTTCCACCTTTCTAGAGCTTTACCAAAGCTGTGAAGGGTGAAAAGTAATTCATTCATTCTTTATTGAAGATTAGCTCCTTGTTAATTGTACTTTTACTTTGTGAAGTCATCTACTTAGAGGAATGAGAATCACTCACTTTTCTAGCTTTACCAAAGCTATGAAGAGTGAATAGTTTTTCATTCACTCTTTAGTAAGAGGTGAGGGACATGTATTGATTATCTGAAAATTCTATCCAATTCATCTTATATTTTGTACAGAAGACTTCTTAGAAAGAATTCAAAATTCTATCCAATTAGCCACCCACTACTCACAACTTTAAAAACTCAAAGGTTACAATCAGTTAGTCTCTGTCACTGCTTACTTTGAAACACCAAAATTACTAGTTCCCTGTAGATTCGACTCTGGACTCAAACTAGTTTTTACTACAACTTGACCGCCTGTACTTGGGTGTACACATGTTGGATCAAGTCAAGTTTTTGGCACCTTTGTCGGGGAACCTTGTAAAAGTGTTTTACAGGTTAAAGGTAAAAAGACCTTCCTTTTTTGTATATATTCTTCTGTTTATTGTAAATAATTTATTTTATTTCCATTTATTTTATGTGTGAGAACGCTCCTCACTATAAAAATTTGCCGGCAGAATCTTCTAAATCTGTGAACAAGTCTGAACCAAATTCACCAAGATCAATAGCAGACTCTTGTGAGAGTATTATGGAAAATATTGATGGAGAAGTTCCCATGAGGGAAGATGAGGTGCGTAACATTCAGAGGGATTACTTAAATCCCACAAGGAATAGTGTCCCCTCATGTTTTGTATTTCCTCCAGATGCACCCCTTTACTGTAAATCCGAGGACTGCACTGTTGTTACCTGTTTTCCATGGATTGGATACCGAAAATCCGTATCTGCATAAGAATGATTTTGAAGAAGTGTGTGGAACATTTCAATACAATTCAGAACTTGCCAGGATGAAACTTTTTCCTTGCCCCCTAAAGGACAAAGCTAAACAATGGCTAAATTCTTTAAAATCTCTTTCCTTGCCAACCTAGCAGATCTTTCAAAATGAATTTTTTAGAAAAAAATTTCCCTTACATCGGACTAACACACTCAAAGTTGGGAATGATTTAAAGAACTACTCCAAGCCTGCCCACACCATGCTTTTGAAAATTGGACTCTAGTAGAATTCTTCTATGACTCCATGCCCACTAGATTGTGTCAGTTTGTCGAAATGATGGTCCAATGAGAGTTTATGAGTAAAAGTCTAGAGGAGGCATTCTATTTCTTTTACACTATATCTGATAGTTCTCAGATGTGGGACTCAGCCTCTCCTACTACTAGTGAAGCCCGACCATCCACTACCCAAGGGGGAAAGTATGTCTTGAGAGAATATGATGACCTGAGAGCAACAATGTCCGCTTTATCTCGAAAGTTTGAAGCTTTAGGGATGAAAAAAGTTCATCAAGTCGAATTGGGCCCTTCTACAGAACAAGTGTGTGGGATTTGTGCATTGACAAGACATCCTACTAGGGAATGTCCTACCATCCCTACATTCAAAGAAGTCTTATTGGAACAAACAAATACAATCTCCAATTTCAACAAGCCTTACTTCAACCTATACTCTGAAACATACAATCTAGGGTGGCGAAACCATCCAAATTTCAATTGGACGAACACACAACCAATTCCCATGAACCAACCACAAAATTTGCAACCACCATCTCAATGACCTCCTACATATCAACCATACCAACCACCACACAAAAGGAACCTTGAAGATTCACTAAACCAGTTCATACAAACTCAAATGAACTTCAATGAACATTTCACCCAATCTTTCACTGAGTTCAAAGCACATACCACCCACTCCTTTGAAGATCTAAAAAGCCACATTGAAAGGTTGACTCAATCCATGGGCACACAAGAAAAGGGCAAGTTTCCTGCCAGCCAAAACCTCCACAAGATCAAAGTTGTCACTACATTGAGAAGTGGAAAGGTGATTGACAAAATCGTCAAATATATGCTATTTTCAAAATAAAAAACTGATGTCATCCTAGTCAACTCATCAATTGAGCCCGAACTTGTGATTGAAAAAGAGCCTGAGCCTGTGATAGAACAAGAGCTAGAACCATCTAGGGAAAGAGAACCTTCATGTCCAATTCCTGCTCCTTTTCCGCATAGACTCAAGGCTACCCAAAAGATGAACCATCAGCCTGAAATTTATGAGCTTTTCAAGCAAGTAAAAATCAACATCCCACTTCTGGATGCAATCCAACAAGTACCATCTTATGCCAAGTTTCTAAAAGACTTTTGCACAGTCAAGAGAACCCAGAATGTCCAAAAAAGAGCCTTCCTAACCGAACAAGCCAGTGCCTTGCTACAATGCAAAACTCCTCCAAAATACAAGGACCCTAGATGTCCAACTGTCTCATGTGTCATTGGAGATTTCAAGATAGAACAAGCACTGTTAGACCTTGGAGCTAGTGTCGATCTACTACCTTACTCAGTCAACCAACTGTTGGGTCTAGGTGAACTCAAACCTACTTGTGTCACACTCTAATTAGCGGACAGATCTGTCAAAGTCCCCATGGGCATTATTGAAGATGTGCTTGTCCACATGAATATTTTGTTTTCCCTTTTGACTTCATTGTTCTAGATACTCAACCAGCATTACTTTCAGAGAAGCAAATTTCTATCATTCTTGGTCGACCTTTCCTAGCAACTTCTAATGCACTAATCAATTGTAGGAATTGAGCCATGAAATTAAATTTTGGAGAGGATGAGGACGAAGGGGAAGTAAACTCCATTGAATCTTTGATACAAGAACATCTGAGTGACACGTTTTGTGAATATCTGAATGAATCATCTTTGATAGAGTTTGAGTCATCCGAGTCAAATCCACAAAGTTACCCTACTCATGCTGTAGAGACATGCGCACCCAAATTCGAGGAACTTTCATCAAATGGCACAAAGTTAATCTCATCAAGTGACAGGCCACCAAAGCCTGAATTGAAAAATCTCCCATCTGACCTCAATTATGCATTTTAGGAGAAAACAAGTCATACCCAGTGATAATCTTATCCAAGCTCACAGACTTGTAAGAGTCTAAACTGATTAAAGTTCTTAAAAGTCATAAAAGCACCATTCGGTGGACCATCGCTGACTTAAAAGGTATAAGTTCGTTGATCTGCAATCATGCAATATATCTTAAAGAGGATTCAAAACCCTCTCATCAAATGTACAGATGACTAAATCCTCACATGAAGGAAGTTGTGAGAACAGAGGTACTCAAACTCTTAGATGCAAGAATAATCTTTCCCATCTCCGATAGCAAATGGGTAAGTCCAACCCAATTTGTGCCCAAAAAGTCTGGGGTCACAGTGGTAAAAAATGTTGCCAATGAACTAGTGCCAACTCCAGTCGTCACAGGATAACGAATGTGCATTGATTACCGAAAATTGAATTTGGTAACTTGGAAAGACCACTCCCCCCCCATTCCTTGACCAAATTCTAGAAATAATTGCAGACCATGAATTTTACTATTTCTTGGATGGATATTCCAGGTATAACCAAATTGAGATTGCCTTAGATGATCAAGAGAAAACCACATTCACATGTCCCTTTGGCACCTTTGCCTTTAAAAGGATGCCTTTTGGACTTTGTAATGCTCCTGCAATATTTCAAAGGTGCATGCTAAGCTTGTTTAGTGACATGGTTGAAAAAAATTTAGGTATATTTATGGACTATTTCTCTGTCTATGGTGACTCGTTTGATCTGTGTCTAGAAAACTTAGACAAAGTTTTAATAAGGTGTAAAGAAGCTAATTTGGTGTTTAATTGGGAAAAATGCAATTTTATAGTAACCCAAGGCATTGTCTTAGGTCACATTGTGCCGTTGGAGGGCATGAAATTTGACAAGGCAAAAATTAATCTAATTAGAAATTTGCCAGCACCCAAGATTGTAAAGGATGTCCGATCATTTCGGGGACATGCAAGTTTTTATAGGAGATTCATAAAAGACTTCAGTACCATTGCCAAACTCATGTGTCATCTCCTGAATCAGGATGTAATCTTTAACTGGAATGAAGCTTGCCAGAAAGCTTTCGAGAAGCTAAAGGGTATGTTAATTTCTGTTCCAATAATGCAACCCCCTGACTGGACTCTATCCTTTGAACAAATGTGTGATACAAGTGATTAAGATGGGTACTCTTAATTCAAGAGTTTGTTCTTGTTATTAAAGATAAGAAAGAAGTTGAAAAGCTGGTGGCAGAGCATCTGTCCAGATTAACTTATGAATTCCATGAAGATGGACTACCAATCAATGAGAAATTTTCAGATGAACAACTGTTCATAATTGATTAGACCCCATGGTATGCAAACATTGCTAATTTCCTAGCTGCTGGAACATTCCCTCCGTCATTCATTTCCATGGACAAAAAGAAATTATTTAGGGAGGTTCATAACTTCTTTTGGAAAGATCCCTATATATTTAAATACTGTAAGGATCAGATCATAAGACGTTGCATCCCAGCTCATGAAAGCAGACAGGGAATATCACTTTGTCATTATGAAGCATGTGGTGGCCACTTTTCATCAAGAAAAACTGCTGCAAAAATCTTGCAGTGTAAATTTTACTGGCCTACACTTTTTCAAGACATCCATGCCTTTTGTTTAACGTGTGATAGATTCCAAAGATTAGGAAATATTTCAAAAAGAAACATGATGCCCTTAAATCCAATTCTGGTGATTAAAATTTTTGACTATTGGGGCATCAATTTTATGGGACCATTCCTACTTTCTTTTGGCTATTTATATATTTTAGTGGTAGTAGACTATGTATTCAAATGGGCTGAGGCAATTTCATGCCGAAATAATGATCACCAAATGGTGATAATTTTTTTTTAAAAAAAAATGTTGTCCCAATTTGGAATTCCTAAAGCAATCATAAGTGATGGGGGTTCTCATTTTTGCAATCGTCCCTTCTGAAATTTAATGAAAAAATATCTGATTTTTTATAAAGTTGCAACCCTTTATCACTCACAGACTAGTGGACAGACCGAATTAGCTAATCGGGAGATCAAATTAATGTTAGAAAAATAGTAAACCCAGATCACAAAGATTGGTCGTTAAGACTAACTGATGCACTCTGGGCATATCGTACTATTTTTAAAACAATTTTGGACATATATCCATATCGATTAGTCTATGAAAAACCATATCACCTACCTGTGGTATTGGAACATAGGACATACTGGGACATTAAAGCAATAAATTTTGACCTGGACAAGGATGGACTTTCAAGAAAACTTCAGATAAATGAATTGGAAGAATTGAGAAATGAAGCTTATGAAAATGCCAAGATTGCTAAAAACAGGATGAAAATTTTCCATGATAAGAACATTGTACGAAAATCCTTTGAACCTTCGTAGAAGGTCTTGTTATTTAATTCAAGACTCCGCCTCTTCGCTGGTAAAGTTAAAATCAAGATGGACTGGACCTTACATTGTCAAAAAGGTATTTGATCATGGAGCGATAGAAATGGAAAACCCTTCAAACGGTAATATCTTTACTGTTAATGGCCAGAGGTTGAAACCATTTCTAGAGGATTTTGTTAAAAGTGTGGAAACCATTATTTTAATAGAACCAGAATATCCCTCCGAAAATCACGCCTGTCGACACTCAAAAGGGTCGGATCAGGTAAAAATCCAACCCGAGGAGACACCATCATGAGACCCCCACCACTTTTTCTACCTTTCCCATTGGTCTTCATTGAGCCCCCCATCACCGACTTTTTTTCTTCTTTCCCACTTCTTTTTATTCTTGTTCTTCTTCCTCGCTTTCTATTCTGCTTAGTTCTTTCTTCTCCTGAGTTTTCTTTTTCCTTTTTTCTGGAAAACCGACCATACCCAAGCGAAATCATGTCCATGTACCCCGAAGATGAAATCCTTATTCCCATGTTTTATATTGTTTTACTACAATTGTTTATGGGTATACTGCTGCTTTTGGAAATCACACACAAGACTTACAAGCCTAACTGAGGCCAAGATCTAAATCGAAAGGAATAATAGTTGCATTTTGGTTTGTAGGTATCCGAAGAAGCATGGATCACTACCTTTCAACCTCATTCCGAAGATCCTAACTGGTAAATTCAAAATATTGGGGACAATGTTCAGTTCAAGTTGCGGGGTGTGAGAACCTGCAGTTCATATTTTGTTCATATTTTATTTTTATACCCGTACCATAAAATTTTTAAAATTTTCTTGTTATTTGTGTTGTTGTTGTTGTTGTTCTGATTTTATTGTGTAATGTGTCTTGTTTATTAACTGAGGGTCAGTTTAAATTTGTCTCTGTGATTGGCAGACGTTAAAGAACTAGATAGTGAGTCTTAAAGCTTAGGAATCATGGATGTTAAACTTTTTTGGTTTAGTCTAGGAACTCTATGCCATTTTCCATTAGATGTGCATACTGTGATCATGAGAAAAGCAAGACTGGTAAGGAAAAATGAGGTCCGAGAAAAGCAAGCAAAACCGCTCTGTGGCAGAAGCACTTTTGCTGAACGTCGCCGTGCCAGGAGACTTGGTGTCTGTAAACAGTGTGGCTGGGTATTTCATGATAAAAGATACAATCAGTGTTCTGAACCAATTTCTGGTCGCGCACTCGATCGATTAGACTGGATAGCGAATGGGCAGAGTAAGGATTATCCTGACACGCCATCCTATTCATGTGTTTTGCTTAACCGGTTTGTACGACAAGAGATTGAAAGAGTCACTGTTTGTTCGAACTACACAGAGGATGAGTCAGATTAAGATTATTTTCTGACAAACTGTGAAAAAATTATGTTTTGAGGAATGAAAGCCAATGGTCCGAATTTTGGTAAATAGTGTGCAATTCCTTTTTATTTTTGTACATATTTTTCTGCTTTTAAATTGCTACAAATAAAATATGGGCCAAGTAGGGAATGTCCCAAAATACCAACCTTAAGCGTGGGTGGGGATTTATCCTAAGACGCCATGAATTTTTGTTTTGAACTTTTGACGTTTAACCTTCTTTGAGTGTATGTAGTGTAATAGAGGAACATTTTTCTTTTTGGTTTAACGTTCAAACGTTGAGTCCCGTTCGAACGTGTGATGCTTGTAGTACTTTCCGTCTTATGACTTCTCTGATGAAAACACTGTTGAAAACATAAAGTACTGGGAGCAATCACCATTCGAACGCCCTTTACTATTCGAGCGATAGTATAATATTCTTCCTTTCACATTCAAATGTTTACATCATTCGAACGGTGCGACGCAGAGAATTAATACCTGAATGTCTGATTCATTTCAAATTCCCTAAAACCTCTCAAACCCTAGAGCTCGTTTCTCACTTAACATACCTTAATCTACCCTCAAACCCCAAGAAACCCTAAATTCGACTTACCCCAACCCATCTCCAGCTCAAAAACATCAACCCACACCAGAAAACCCAAAGTTTCATAACCTTCTCCAGGTTGCCACTGTTTGAACGCCATGTCTTCGATGAAGATACTGGCTAGGCGTGATCCACCAGTGAACCAAGAGCCTAACTGGTTGAGGAGGTGATCCAAGAAGAACAAGGCAAGGAGAGGAGAAAGAGGTATGACCGTACCAGGTTTCCAAACGCTCTAAAAACGGAAAGGTATAAGCATTTCTTTAGAAATCAAGCTGTGGTGTTTGAGAGAGACATTGTAGTCTCTGACTTTGCTGAGTTGGGTTTGCCGGAGGAGATGGAGAAAAGAGAATGGGTGTGGCATTTGAAGAAGGGGGGAGGGCCTTTGTAGATTTGGTGCAGGAGTTTTACTCCAACGCCGAAATCATCAACGACACCATCCAGACCTATGTACGGGGTAACCAAATCAATGTGGATGAGGCGTATCTCAAGGAGATTAGACCTGAGCTGTCTCAAGTGGAAAACCCCAAATACCCCCCAAAGAAAAATGTTGAGTTGGATAGGGTAGGCAAGGAGTTGACTGGGATTGTGGATTTTTCATGGGGAAGGAGAAATTTTTTGAAACAAGGGGAATTGACCGACAAATATAGAATGCTCAGCTTGATTGCAGTCTCCAACTTAGCCCCTCTAAAAAGAAAAAATGAAATTTTGCCAGAGATAGCTCGCCTCCTCTATGCTCTAGGGAAATGGCATAGCATTGACCTCCTTTCTCTCATCCTAAATGAAGTCAAGAAACGGTGTAATGTGAAGAAAAGTACATTGCCCTTTGGCACTTTGGTGATAGAGATTTGTCTAGAAAATAGAGTATGGGAGATGCCAGAGATGGAGATACAATTGCCAATTGGACAACTTAACAAGGGCTCATTCAAGAGAAGCTGGGGGCACAGTGATACCTCGGTAAGAAGGCAAGAAATGCCACCAGCCTAAGGAGCGGATGAAGTACAAGAAAAGCTTGATCGAGAGGAAGAGAGGGAGTTAGAGAGAGAGATGGAGGGGGAGAGAGCACAACCTAATCAGGCAGGACCTAGCTCCAGTACTCGGTAGTCCCTTAGGGATGTCATGATTGGGATTGAGATCAATCAAGCGGAGATTCTTTGACAGCAAGCAGAGATCTTCAAACAACAGGAGGAGATTCTTAGCTATCTTAGGGTTGGAGCTAGAGGAGATTGAGATGAGATATTCGTTTTTGTGGATTGTCTGTTCTTTTGTTTGTTTGTTTGTTTGTTTAGTTTGTTTAGGTGTTTTGAGGAATATTTTAAAATTTTATGTTGTTATGTTGTTATTCTGTTACTTCTTTTGGATAGATTTGATCATTTATGATTGATGTACCGAATGATCATATTTTGTGAATGGAATAATTCAGTTTATCATTTTTTTCTAGTTAAAAGCATTTGTAAAATTTGCACTTTAGTAACTTTTGTTGATAAAAACACATGTGGAGGTTAAGATTGTTTGATGAAGTAACTAATCACATGATCAGTTTGACACACAACTTTGTAATCTTGACCTTAGACCACATCTCCTTTAACTGATATTACCTCTATGCTTAAATTATCAAATGTACGTCAGTATTTGTTATTGTCAAGGTACACGATGATCAAACTCGAAAATAGAATTGGTATATAACCGACATTCCTCGGAAAACCCAATATAACTAGTGGAGATAACAAAGGATACCACGATAAGTTTTGAGCCTTGCGATGCTTTAGAGAGAATATCCACATTTACTCAAGAAAGGTTTTCTTTCACCAATAATCTCATTAATTTTGTTTTGATTGATACAACTAATGTGATCTATTGACATATCCCGCAATAAATACAAGCAAGACAACACATACATCTGCACATAATTGAGAAAGGATCTTAGGCCATCTTTGGATCAACTTTGAGCCTTAGCTAATCATTTCACAAAAGTATGACCCTAGTCAGCCATGATCGAGCCTTCAAAGTATAAATTCTTTTCTAAAAAAGCCCATATGATGACCAAGCCACAAGGAAAAAATACTTGACTTACCCTGCTATCTAATTTTCATGCACCCTCATATAAATCTAAATGATACAGAAAACCATGAAAACTAGAAAAGATAATGGAGGCTACTGTTCCATGAAAGAAAAGAAAATCGGTGAAAACAACTGAAAAAGGAAAAGAGGTAGAAAGACAGGAAATTGTTAAGAAAGTGAAAAATGGGAAATATGCAAGAAAGAAATCTCATTCCCAGAAGAAATGTCGAAAAGCCAACCAGAGGTGTGCTAAAATGCATAAAAGAGATAGCATTTTTTTTGAAACTCCATTGACGTCGTTTCATTAGGCACTAACCTCTAGCCACATTACAACCTATG
>CM042186.1:24616879-24628498 GCA_023539305.1 Ilex asprella | reverse complement strand
ATACTAAATTTTTGGCCAACTGCTATCTTATGTGTGTGTAGGTGGCAACTAGAGTAAGGGAATGTCGGGGTGGACGGAACAAAAACCAACCATCACTAATCTTTGACCAATAAGCCTTCGTGGAGGCTATTGGTGTTGTGGCTACTACTATTGCACAAGCTAGTGCTAAAGCAACTATTATTGCACAGACTGGTGCAAATGTGGGTCAAGGAGGATCAAGTAAGCTCCAAAAATTCAAAGCTCACAGTCCTTCATTCTTTTTGGAAGGGGCGGATCCGTTGGTAGCTGATCATTGATTTTGGCAGGTTGACAAGATCTTAAGGGCTATGGAGATCACCTCCGATGCCACTAAGATAACACTAGCTACATTCCAGCTAGAGGGAGAATCCCAAGTATGGTAGAATTAGGTTAAAGACTCCAAGAACTTGGAGGTAATGACTTGGGAAGACTTCAAGGAACTCTTCATAAGTAAGTACTTCCCTGCGGCTGCTCGACATGCAAAGGCCCGGGAGTTCTTAGACTTGAGGTAAGGAAAGATGATAGTGCTCAAATACGTGGCTAAGTTCACATAATTAGCCTACTACGCTAATGATTATGTGGCCACAAATATGGCCAAAGTGAGGAAGTTTGAGGATGGCTTGAAGTTGTCCATCTGGGGCAAAATTATGGGTCTTCTTCTACAAGACTTGGACACGATGGTTATGACAGCTATGGCCATTGAGAGAGAGGTTGATGATGCAAGGAACATCCGTGAAGCGGGTGATAAAGACAAGAAGAAGGAGGGCCAATCCTTTTCTTCTGGTGCCGAAAAGAAACAGAGGACTTCTGCTCCGTATGGGCATCAAGGGCAGGGCCGCAGCTATCAAGGCCAAGGCCAAGGTCAGTCCTCCCGAAGTAGGGGAAATTTGAGGCTTCCTTTTCAGGCAGGCCAACAAACTTGCTATCATTGCCACAAACTGGGGGCATATGAAACGAGATTATTCAAAGAGACAGGGATCCAAAGGCCAGTGGCATCTCAGTCCCAGTCATTAATTGGATATTCACAGTCTCACTACACTCCTTCGTATCCCACCATGGGCCAAGGAAGTCAGTATCCATTCCAAGGTGCCACACAAGGCTCCACTACTTCACGTGTGGGGATCCCGCAAGCAGGTTAGATGCGCCAAGGCTTGGGTTAAGGCCTAGGATAGGGCTCTTAGGTTGGGACTTCAGGGACCCAAGGGCGTTTCTATGCCATCACATCTCACATTGAGCCAACAGATCAGTCGGTTATCCAGAATACATTTAAACTCTCTCGCTTATGGACAAGGGTGTTATTTGATTTTAGTGCATATCATTCCTTTATTGTTGCATCATGTGTTAAAGATTTGGGCTTAGAGGTTAAAACCTTTGAAGAGCCATTGAATGTGAGTTCTCCCCGAGGTGTTAGGGTGAGGGTTGACCAAAAATGTCGGGATTGTGAGTTAGAGATCTCAGGGATTCTACTCACCGTGAACCTTAGGGTCATGGATATGTCAGAGTTTGATGTTATCCTTGGGATGAACTAGTAGACGGCACATCGAGTCGTCATTGATTAGGAGCATAAGAGGGCCACTACGTATACACCAGATGGTATTTGTTTCATGTTTCAGGGGAATAAGTACGATGGTTTACCCCAAGCCCTGTACGAATCTAGATGACACGAAAAACTGATGGGTTGACTTGCAAGCCTTACATTGTGAGTATGAGGATGTTGTTCCGGATGAACTACCGGGATTACCTCCATAGAGGGATGTAGACTTTACCATTGAGTTGCATCCCGGTACATCACCTATTTTTTTGACCCCATATAGGATGGCACCTGCAGAGTTGTAAGAACTCAAGGTCTAATTGCAAGAATTGTTGGACAGGGGTTTTATTAGACCAAGTACCTCACCTTGGGGCACTCCGGTGTTATTTGCAAATAAAAGGGACAAGATCTTTCGACTATGCATAGATTATCGACAGTTGAATAGGGTTACTATCAAGAATAGGTACCATTTGCCAAGGATTGATGACTTGTTCGATCAACCGAGGGGGCGCAGGTCTACTCCAAGTTAGATTGCTGCACCAGTTACCATCAGTTAAAAGTTAGGGAGGAGGATATCCTTAAGACGACGTTAAGTACGCGGTATAGGCATTTGAAGTTCAAAGTCATGCCTTTTGGATTGACGAATGCTCTAGCGGCATTCATGGATCTTATGCATAGGGTGTTCCAACCCTACCTAGATCAGTTTGTCGTGGTCTTTGTTGATGACATTTTGATTTACTCTAAGTCTAAGGAGGAGCATGAGGGTCACTGGAGGATTGTTCTCCAAGCCTTGAGAGACCATCAGCTGTACGCCAAGTTCAGCAAGTGTGAATTTTGGCTGACTGAGGTGAAATATTTGGGGCATGTGGTGTCGGCTTCAGGTGTATCCGTGGACCCGAAAAAGGTCAAGGTAGTCATGAATTGGGAGAGACCAAAGTTAGTGTTCGAGATACGCAGTTTCTTGGGATTGACAGGGTATTATAGGAGGTTCATTGAGGAGTTCTCCTAATTGGCTGCACTTATGATGAGATTGACCCGGAAAGAGGTCATGTTCAAGTAGAATGATTCTTGTGAGAAGTCAATTCAGAAGTTAAAGAGGAGGCTTACTTCTGCTCTTATTTTGGTAGATCCAAAAAGGAGACAGAGGTACACAGTGTATTGTGATGCCTCTAAGGACGGACTCGGCTATGTGTTAATGCAGTCGAGAAGGGTAGTGGCTTATTGTTCTCGGTAGTTAAAGAATCATGGGGAGAATTATCCTATGCATGACATGGAGTTGGCGGCCATCGTCTTTACCTTGAAGGCCTGACATCACTATCTATACGGTGAGTAGTTCGAGGTATTTTCGGACCACAAAAGTCTAAAATACATCTTTACACAGCGAGACCTCAACATGAGGCAACACAGGTGGATGGAGTATTTGAAGGACTACGACTTCACTTTACATTACCATCCAAGTAAGACAAATATGGTGACTGATGCACTTAGCCAGAAGTCACGGGGAGTCTTGGCTAGTATGGCTTCTCGGGAGTGGCAGATGCTCGAGACTATGGGATAGTTCGACTTTGCTACATGGGATAGGCTCAGGGTACTTTGAGAATTTTAGTGGCTACTCCTTTCCTACTAAGCAGAGTGATTGAGTCCCAAAGGTGGGACATGGAGATATTGTCCATCATGGATTGGCTACGGTCGGGAACAAGTGATGAGGGCTAGACCATTCACTCGGATGGTAGTCTTTGGTATAGGGGAATGATTGTGGTTTTCCAGTTTGTAGAGCTGAGAAAGGAGATCGTTAGAGAGTTCCATTGCCCTCGTTTTATTGTGCATCTAGGTGGCACGAAGATGTACCATGATCGTCGTCGCCAGTATTATTGGAGTAGAATGAAGAAACATGTTCAGGATTTTGTTAGTAGATGTATCACGTGTCAACAAGTGAAGGCTGAGCACCAGAGACCAGCAAGGTTACCTCAGCCTTTGGAGGTAGGTGAGTGGAAGTGGGAGCATATCATGGTAGATTTTGTGACTCACTTGTCATGAACATCGCGAGGGCATTACACGTTTTGGGTGCTAGTGGACCGACTTACTATGTCGACACACTTTTTATCTGTGCAGATGACCTTCACACTAGAGGAATTCTGCTGGTTATATATACGGGAGATTGTCCGATTACATGGGGTACCCGTATCTATAGTATTAGATCGGGATCCCTAGTTTATGACTCATTTTTGGGACAGTTTCTAGCAACTTATAGCGACAGTTGATGATGAGCACTGCCTTTCATCCCCAGATGGACGCTCAGTAGGAGAGGACCATCCAGACTTTAGAGGATATGCTACGGGCATGTGTCTTAGATCTCAAGGGTAGTTGGGAAGTGCATTTACCCTTAGTGGAGTTCGCCTACAACAACAGTTATTAGACGAGCATACAAATGACATCTTATGAGGCACTATATGGGAGGCCTTTTTGATCTCTGGTTTGTTTGACAGAGGTAGGAGAAAGACCGTCTGTGGGTCCGAATTTAGTTAGGGACACCTCTAAGAACGTGGACTTGATACGAAAGCGACTTCTCATTACACAGAGTTGGCATAAGAGATACGCTGACAAATAGTAGAGGCCTCTAGAGTTTGAGGTGGGAGATCATGTATTCTTGAAGGTGATACATAAAAGACGAGTAGTCAGGTTCAACAAGCGGAAAAAACTATCGCTAAGGTATATCGGGCCCTTTGAGGTACTCGAGAGGGTGGGTATAGTTGCTTACCGATAGGCGTTACCGCTAAATCTATCAGGCGTTCATGCGGTATTCCATATCTCTATACTCCAGAAATACAACCCAGATCGAACTCATGTGGTGGATTGGGGCGAGCACGTGGTTGATGTGGATGGAACCTTCAAGGAGGGACCGAGGCGTATCACGAATATTCAGGAGTAGATTTTGCGAGGCAAGACCGTGAGACTAGTGATGACAGCACCGAGGAATGGATGAGCCGCCATGGGAGCGCAAGGACATTCTTCGCACCAATTACCCTTTCCTCTTCCGGGATGGAGGTACATTTTTACGGTCATTTAGTGTTAGATGACTGTAGCATATGCATGTAATTGTATGTGCAAGAGTATGTGAATTTCGGGGGCAAAATTCTTTTAAGAGGGGAAGAATGTAAAACCCAGGTAAATTTGAACCTTTTCTGAAAAAGGGCAAAATGGTAATTTGCCATCCTAATGCGTATTTAAAAACTCATGTTCTAGACATCGGATGAGGAAATGGATTACGCAATTGGATTTGCTTCGCGAAATCTAGTTAGCACGTCAAATTTCGTCAAATTCTGAGATAATTAGATTTTTGCACTTCGTTCGAGGCGACTGCGTGGCGGATGACCTTTTAAAGGTCCCCAAAAATAAAATTTTTAAAATTTCCTTATAATTAAGTTAATGTTCAAATAAAATTTATTTGGACTTAATCTAGGACTTAATGAATCGTTTTGTGACAAAAAACAGACCTGAAATTCGACCAAATGAGGTGCGATGTGAACTGCACAGTTAAAATTACAAATAGGGGCTAAATATTTAAAAATAAGACTTTTCACCCAAGAGTTCAGCCTATTCCAACCGCCCAAGGAGACAAAGAGAGAAGAGAGAAAAATCTTGTCTTCAAAGCTTCCTCCTCCGATTCTCGAAGTTCTATCGCTTGGATTAACTCGGACCAAGAGTTTAAGTCGATCACCCCGACGAGGGCTACGTCTATGTATCAAGAAAAGTGGATTTCACCGAAGATCTAAATAAAAGATTTTGGAGAAATCAAGTTCTTGGGCTTTGATTGGTGTTTTTGGATGTTCTATCACTTCTTACATGCTACAAGAGGTAAGGTTCTTCCTACTTTTGTTTTATTCCTCTCCTTTGGGTTTGTTTAAGGGGCTGAATTATGGACTGATTTTAGGGACTGTTATGGACTGTTTTGGGGTTGAAATATGGGCCGTTAAGTGGCTGTATTTTGGACTAAATCGGGGTCTATTTTGGGTGCCTAATTAAGGGCTATGTTGTACACTAAATAGGGGCTGTTTTGTGCACTAATTAGGGGCTATATTGTGCACTAAATAGGGGCTATTTTGTGCACTAATTAGGGGCTGTTTTGGGCACTAATTAGAAGCTGTTTTGTGCACTAATTAGGGGCTATTTTGTGCACTAATTATGGACTGTTTTTGGGGCCATATACGGGCTGTTTTGTGGGCTATACATGGGCTGTTTTGGGATGATTTTTGTGGGTTGTTATGTGTTACCATGCGCCTTGTGATTTAAGTGGGTTATTGGCATAGATTATGTAATAATATGCTTCTCAATTGTGTTGAATATAAATGTTGATACATGCTAGTTGATGTTTTGACATTGTGATGAAATTATGAAGATTATATGTATATGTTATAATTGTTCATGATATATGTTGATATGTTGTTTAAGTTGTCCATTTGGCATTCATTACATGTTGGACATGACTTTAACATCACATTCATGGGCATAAGTCATGAGTTCGGGTGTGTGGTATGCATGGTTAATCAAACACCTTGTTTGGCAGTTGGTATGTGAGTTTAGGAAAAAGTGGATCGAAGATCCCCTTAGAATCGCGTGGTTGCATGGAAGAAAACTTGTGTCGGATATAGCAAGCAGGGCTAGAATCTCCATCCGGTACAAAACCCGGTCACACGGTTCAACCGCTTCCCGGCAGTGAAATTCGAGAAAAGTGCTGGGGTCTACGAGACCGGTGGTAGAGATAACAAAATTCGTTGCCTAACTAGACACAAGATTTTGTTTTGTAAAAGTACTCATTCAATGAGTAATACCCTTCATTGATTTGGTTTTACAATTAAAACAACTTTTATTTCAAACGATCATTGGATGATTTTTTCGTCAAATGACGATTCATTTCACAAGTGCATTGCATTGTGTTGTGGGAGTCAGTGTGAACTCGGGTTAAAGTTTCATGAGTGAGTCCCATCTCATTTCACAGCATGGTATGGTAAATTCCAATATAGAGTTGCATATTCTTACTTGGAATGCCAATGAGAATAAATTTTGTATGTAAGCATTGCATGTGCACTTAGGTGGGGAGTAGCCTATGTAGGAATTACTTTACTAGGCGTGGCTCACCCTATATGGAAAAACATTTCTGGTACGAGTTATATGCCGATGGACGGCACTCAATCAGCCACTTAAGGAAGAAAAGCCGACTTGTGGTTTTCAATCCATTTCTTTGGTAAAATTAGAGTTGAAATTAAATTTTGGCATATAATGTGTAAAGGAATTGTAACAGAGTTTATACGGACTGTTTTAATATAACTGTGTATGTTTCATATGAATATGGATAAATGGACCCGGTATAGTCATAGTTAAATATTGGACCTCGGATGGGTCTTGTTATTATATGATGCACATGTTGTGTTTTGGGTAGAGCTTCCTATATAAAGGAGACTTTACCCGATTTTTGTTCAATTATGGACCCCGATAAGAGAGGCATAACGACACAATGTCTAGTTACTCGGTATCCACGAGTATTCTGCGATTTGATGGATAACCAACGGACCCCTAGATTTTGGGGCATCACAATTTCCTTCATCATTTGGATAACTATATGTTTTTGTTGCAGTTGACTATGTTTCTAAATGGGTACAGACAATTCCATATAGAAATAATGATCACATAAGAGTGAACTAGTTTTAAAAAGAAAATATTTTATCTAGATTTTGGATTCCTCGAACAATTATCAGTGATGGTGGATTACATTTTTACAATTAAATTTTAGAAAATTTGATGAAAAAATACCTAATTTCTCATAAAATATGCCCTCTGTATGATCCATAGACAAGTGGACAAGCTAAATATAATACATTTTAGAAAAGACAGTATATCCAGATCGTATGGATTGGTCGTTAAGATTGACTGATGTGCTTTGAGCTAATCGTACTGCATATAAGACTATTTTAGGGATGTCTCCTTATCGGTAAGTTTATGGTAAACCATGCCATTTGCTTGTAGAATTAGAACATATAGCTTATTGGGCCATCAAAACAATGGATAAAGCTGAAATATCTTGCAAACTTCAAATTAATGAAATAGAGTAATTAAAAAATGAAGCTTAAGAAAATACAAAGATTGCTAAAGCAAGAACAAAAAAAATTCATGACAAAAATATCATGAGAATTTTTTTTGAACCATCTCCGAAAGTTCGGTTGTATAATGCAAAGCTTCGTTTGTTTCCTGGAAAGCTAAGATCTAGATGGACATGACCTTAAATAGTTAAGCAAGTTTTCGATTATGGGGCAATTAAAATTGAAAATCCAGTCATTGGGAATATTTTTAAAGTAAATGGACAAAGACTTAAACTATATTATAATGGATTCACTGAAGATGTAACTTATGTACAACTTTTTTATCCAGTTTTATGAGTGTTGAAAATGATTGTTGATTGATTACTAATTACTTGTAATTTATTTGACAGATTAAACCTCCTATGTAAAAGCCAGATATCCTAATCGCTGAAAGATAACAAATTACTGGTTTTTATTATTAATCCTAACTATTACTATTCTTGCATTGCTGATAATGTTTAATTTTAGATGGAGAAGTATGAATATAAATTTACTTCTTGTGTTTAAAGTAGTAATTTTAATTTAAAAATTTTGTTTGTCTTCGTGACTGGCAGACGTTAAAAAACCGGATAGTGAGTCAATTTTCAATAATATTTTGAGTCGTTTTTAAATTTTTTTCATAACAATTGAAAAATAGATGAAAAATTATTTTTGTTAAGTTTAATTTTACTACTTCACTTTCCAAAAGATATAAATACGTTGATCATGCAAAAAAGAAGGTATGTGAGAAGTTTAGAAATTTTTTAAAGTCAAGCACGACACATGTGTGAAAAAAGTACATTTGCTATACAGTGATGAGCAAATCGTCTCTATGCTTGTATAAGATGTGGTTGTACATAACATTTGAGACGATATAATCAGTGTGCAGACCAATTTTAGGTCTAGCGTAAGATCATTTACGATGCATTAGGTATGGGAAGAGTATGAATTATCCTGAGACACCATCCTATTCTACCCCAATGTTAACAAGATACGTAAGAAATGAAGTTAAACGTGTCACTGATGTTATTGATCTAGATAGTGATGCTAACTAGACATGATCAACAAGAGGTATAGTTTTGGAAATAAATGTACATAGTTATAAATGTAAATCACTATAGATTAAGTAGGAAAATTAGTAAATAAGAAATATCAAATAAAAAAAACCCATTTTTTTGGAAAGAAAAAGAGTGGTTAGCAAAGTTTTGTAGAATATATAAAATTATATCTAATTTTATGAATTGCAAAAATTTAAAGGAAAAAGAAAAGAAGTGCAGAAAATCAGAGAATCAGTCAGCAGTTGCAAACCAAAAACTAGTCAAATAGCACCGTCTAAATGGTGGAACTAGCGTCCGGATGGCAGTGCACTTATATTTATCTCAACCAGGCAGAAAACCGATTAGTTCAGTTTCCCTCGCAAATCAGAAAATTCGAAATGCCAAAATCTCCAAAGAAATAACTCTCAAAACTACTAGATTCAACCGTTTTCCACAAATCTTCTCCAATTATTCACTTACCCATAAAAGTTTAAAGATATCTACATATTGAAATCAATTGAAATGGAGTATTTGAAGAAAAATCGTCAAAAAGATGGATTCAGGACAACAAACAAGAGGTTCTTCAAGCCCAACAAGAAGAGATCATCCTCAGCAACCTCAAGCACCTCCACAACAACTTATATCGAGAAATATCTTCAATGAGGTGATGTTTGAGAATTTTGAACAAAGTGACTAGTACGATACTAATTTTTTTATTAAAACTATTATTTCTAAATGACTAGTTATGTTTGAAGATTTTGAGAACATAGGAGTAAGACAAATTCTTGATGCTAGAGGATGTTTACATTATGTTAGATTATATGTTCCTGCTTATGACTGCTTAGTTCAGAAATTTTATAGTAATGTTGAAATAATTAGAGAAAGACAATTACGTGTGTTCATACGAGCTAATATTTTTCAAGCTGCATCAGCTACTATAGCCGATTTCTTTCAGCCCATGCAAAGATCAGAAAACCCACATTACCCATACACCCAAATCACCTGATTTAAATGTTATACGAAGAGAAGTGATGAGGAACCCAAAATTTGCTTGGGGTAGACCAAACAAATATATAAAGCAAGGAGACCTGACTGACAAATTTCGCATCCTGAATTTAATAACAATGAACAGTTAGCTACTCTGAGCCCAAAAAATCAAATATCTACTGAACAGGCTTATTTCTTATATGCATTTGGGATAGGACACAAAATTGATCTACCCAACCTTATCATGGACCAAATGATACTTGCTGTGGATAGAAAGAAACCATCACTCCCATATGCTATGTTAGGTTCTCAGTTATGCAGGAACAAAGGCATGATCATTGATCCGATATGGAAGACAGTGGATCCTTTTGGAGCATTAGATAAAACTTCACTGAAAAAGAGTCATGGAGGACAACCAGAAGAACAACCTGATGCTCCACCTTCACCCTAAGAAGAACTATTCGAGGTACTTGAAGAATTCATACCACAAGAAGAGCATCAGCCGCTAGAAGATCAACTATATGTACCAATAGATGATAGAACTGACCGACATATTTTACTAGAGATAGAGACCAACATTTTCTCATATCAATCAGTGTATGTATGAATATAAGCAGAATCAAGTTGAGCTTTTAAAGTAATTTAGAGATCGTTTTGGAGGAGGATCTTCTACTTCCTAAATAGACTAGAGATTCTAGCAAAACTTTTCTATCTTTCACTAATCTTTTACATTATGCACTTTACTTTATGCATTTGAAATTTACTTTATGTTTTCAACATGTTGTGTGTTTTGAACTTGTTTGTGTTCAAACTAATTTTTGTTAAGTAATATGGAAGTAATGCTAGTTAAGTTAGGAGGATTATTTCATATAATTTAGAATTGAATTAGGTTATTATTCTTATGCTTTTTAAAAATAATCGTAATCTAATCACACAGGATTTTCATATTTTAGTTATATATTATCTTAATATTTTTGTTTAAACTTACTTTTATTAGCACAAATAGATTTCTTCATTTTAGAAACCTTGTGAAATGTTACACTCTTTGCGTATATAG
Organism: Ilex asprella; assembly: GCA_023539305.1. NCBI lineage: Eukaryota > Viridiplantae > Streptophyta > Magnoliopsida > Aquifoliales > Aquifoliaceae > Ilex > Ilex asprella. The sequence continues at coordinate 24,617,755 of CM042186.1, read as the reverse complement.
TGGAGATGTATAACCAATTGGAGAATTTGAGCCAATCTTTCTTGGAGAGATATTCTACATCTACTCAAGTAAACATCTTCGATTCTATGGTAATTTTTTTTGAATAATCTCATTAATTTTATTTTGATTTGCACTTGTTAGATTGTATTAGTAACATTGTCTTAAAATTCTTTTATAGGATTGATATAGAAGTAAGATTTTTGGAAAATGATCTTAGGCCATTTTTCAATAACTTAAGCCTCGACCATTTCTTTTACAAAATTATATCCTTAGTCAACTGTGATTGAGCTTGAAAGAATATAAATTATTTTCATGATGCCCAAAAAATGTCCGAGCAACGTGAAAATATATCAAACATACCTTAGCTACATAATTTTCTTGCATCCTCTTCTAAATCACCATGGTACAGAAAAATAAAAGTAGAAAATGGTGGAAAATAGAAAAGAAAAGGGTATTGGATATTCAAAAGAAAATAAAAACCCATGAAAAGAATATAGAAAAGAAAAACAAAAAGAAAAGAGCAAAGAAAGTTAAAAATGGCAAGGATAAAGATATCAAGCCTTAAGAAAGAGGTGTGCAACAATATAAAGGGTATCTCTTGAATATCACAAACATAATTTATTAAACCCTAAACCAATGGTCACATTACAACTCAAAGAAAGTCCTTTTTGATTCCAGAAATCATGTATCTGCATTAATCTTATATATCCATAAAAGGAGAATTTTAATAATATATCTGATATAGTGTTGATATCTAGTCACGAGATTATGTCAAAATTCAATTTTATTAAAAAATCCGTTCTTGAGATATCTTACATGTGATATTATTTGCTTTGTTATCAATATTCTAAAATCACATGTAGCTATAAAGAGAAT
>CM042186.1:24598251-24608311 GCA_023539305.1 Ilex asprella | reverse complement strand
AAAAAATCAGTTTGTAAAGCTTGTCAACTTGTAATACAATTTGCTCTTAAAGAGTTTAGTCATAGTTTAGCTTTATCTTTCAATGAAAAAGTAATTTTTTTTAATTTGATCATTTTAGAATTATCTTGCAAAGTTGCACAAACTTCTTCAAATTCTTTCATATGAACATAGGGGTTTTCATCTTCTAAACCATGGAACTATGGTAGTAACTGTATTGTTTCTGGCTCGATATTAACATTTGGAGCGTCTATTGGAAAAGCAAAGCATGATGGGACATTAGTTCTTGTAGGATGTTGATATTCTCTTAATGGTCAGGTATTTTGAACTACTTCTTGCTATCTAACTTCTTCCTCCTTAGGTATGTTTTGAGCCATACTTAAGTCAAATGATTCTTTTATAGATGAAGATGAAGAAGATGATTGACTTATAGAACCTCCTGATGAATGAATAGACATAGACTATTAAAAACAAACATACAAACTATAAACTTACAAAACACATAAACAAATATCTTTTTTTTAGATACATATTTTTAAATTAAATTAACTTCCCGGCAACGGAGCAAAAAACATGTTTCACACTTTTTTAGTGATCTAAATTATATTAATTATACACCCAAGTATATGTGGTCAAATTGTAATTTTCTTGGTTAAAGTCCAAGTATCGATCCCATGAAGAGTTTTTAGTAATTTAGAATGTAAAATAAGTAAAACAAACAGTAAAGTTATTGTTTAAAGCAGTGTAATGTTTGATAGCTTGTGATGTGAGCTTAGATTGGTGACTAGTCTAATTAAATAAAGTAAACTAGATAAACTTCTTAATGACAATAATAGAAAAGATACCTATCAGTTTAAGGATCTCGTATGCTTTATATTGGTTAAATACTAGAAATGCTACCATACAAAAATTAACTCCCATTTTACTAGCAAGTTAACCAGTAGGTTTGATGTATACAAACCATCATACAACAACTTCTTAGGTTAGCTGGTGGTATCCAAGTCAATTGATTAATTCTAGCAAACCAGAAGGACAAGTCATTCATGAGGAATACTTGAATTATTCAGTTGATCTCGTGATTATAAGTGCGTACCTAATAAACCATAACTCAGCAACTTCTTAGGTTAGCTGGTTATAGATGCGTGCCAATTGACTAATCCAAGTGAACCAGAAGGACAAGTCATTCATGAGAAATACTTGATTTACTAAATAGGTCATGTGTGATATATATATATAGATATATATATATACCAGTTAAACATCCTCATCGTTCCGATAAAGGACAATCCATACCGATGGGAAAACCGTAGATATTCGACTAGCAATATAGTTATATATATAGTAATTAAACAACCCTAATAATCTAAAAGGACAAGCCATTCATGAGGATTATTTAGGTTTTGAACCATGTATCAGTAGAACATCCCCACCGTTCCGGTGGAGGACAAGCCATATCCAGAGGAACACCATGGTTGTTTAACTGGCAGGTTGATGATGATAATTTCAGGCACAACACCGAAACTACGTACATCATTGTATCATGCATAAAGTGCATAATAATATATATATATATATATATATATATATTGATAAATATATGAATAAAACATCAACATTTCCATAATCTAATCAAGACTATACATATGTTCACCCTTCACTGAAGGATGTAAGTGACTACTCACACCCAATTTCTACTAACAAGCAAGGAGTGCGGGTAGGTTTCATTGTAAATAAAATTAAAACACAAATTCTAAAACTTCTTTCAGAAGGAACACTTAAAACACAACCACCTTTATTATTAATCAAAACAACAAAGAGGTGGTAGTTCAACTATCTAAATTGAAAGGTACAACAGAAATGTAGAAATACAGAGTATCAATTGGAGTATAGTTCAGACAGGCTTTGTATTGGAATTTTTCTTTTCTCTTTTTCTTTCTCTCTTGATTTCTCTCTTTGGAGCTCTCCCTTGGCTCTTGGGTGGCTGGTCTTCTTGGAATGGAAAAGGAAGCCCTTATTTATAGGCAAAAGAAAGCATAACGTGTAAAGATAAGCTCCAGCCGCCTAGGGTGGCCATCCAGACTCCACCACCACCGTCCAGACGGTGGTGCCTTCCTAGAGGTTCCATGTGTAGTGTTCTTGTTGTTCCATGTGTTGTTTTATACTTTAGTCTTTCATTATTTCCTGCTTTGCAAATTTGCCTCGTATTATCTTCTAATTCTACATTAAACCCTACAATTTTGAACATAAAATATTTAAAACTTTAATCTACGCACAAACCCTAATTGATAGTTTTTGGTTGTTTTATCTTAAAAAGTTGATTACTTAATCATTTTAAATTACAAACTAGTTAGGGTTAGTAAAAAAATAACATAATTTGACATGATTGGGCAAAAGAGAAACGAGCATTTGATACTTATATACAAGAAACATCATCATTTCATGTGAAATAGTAACATGTAAGCAAAACTATAAAAAATATTTCATAAAAAATACAGTACCAAATAGTGAGCAAATAACACTAATAGACCACTTAAGGTCAATTCAATCCATAAAAATATCTGAACCAATAATTTAGTGGACTTGCACCCCAAGGAAAATACGATCCTAAGTTAAAACGATCCAATTTGGTACCCAAGTCTGAAGACCACAAGGTCACCCACACATTTGCAAACTCAATGAGAAGCCCTCTACGACCTCAACCTCGAACGTAAACCCTCTGTCACTCAACCCATGTGCACTTTCATTCAAAAGAACCCCATTGTTCATTCAATGCGAATCATCTCATTTTTAAAATAGTTGTGCGTAATTGCACTCAAAACCCAAATTCGGGTCCAGATTCCAAGGCAATGTTCAAGCACACAATCTTATATTTCATAACATGATAAAAATTTTAAAAAAATGTATGGTATAATTTTAAAACATTTTTGAAAGCATCTCCTGATTCGGAATTAGGAAACCCTACCACAAACCAAAACTTGTGCACCATGTACATCACACTCACCAATTGAGAATTAAAACATGAACCAAATAAAAATTAAAATCCTTTCGTCCTTTTCTATTATCTTATTTTTCTATTTTAATCTCTTCATTCTATCTCTCTTAGTTTTATTTAATGTCACACGTAAAGTTCATTTCCAACTTAGCATATGCGTATTCCATTCAAACCCTATTTGTGTAGTTTCTTTAAACATTATGTCGGTAACCTATAATGGTTAAAACAACTCTAACTAAAGCTATATAAATCCAATTCTAAACAAATATGTGGGAGATGAACATAGATTCATAGGGATTCACTCCCACCAGAAAAAAACAATATTTTTTTTATACGAAATAGGTGTTCAAAGTAACTCCTAAAACAAAGCATAAGCTATAGAATTTCAGGTTTCAGCAAGTCATAGTTAGCTTTCAAAATTTACCATAAATCAATTTTAATTTTTTTATATGAAACCAGAGGGAAAATAATTCCTAACTAACTTATTTTAAACTCTCAATTTTTTGGAATAAAAAATTAACTGTAACATAAGAGTATCAACCCTAAATCACCAGCTATTAAAATATTTCACAACCTTCTCAACAAGTTAGAGTTGATCTTAGCTATTCACCAAAAAACTAGTTTCCATGCTTTTTGCATGAAACCAAAGCCAGAATAACCCTTTATAAATATATAGTATTTAAATCAGTTTTTATTGAAACCAAAGTTAAAAGAATAATTTCTAAATTTAGTTTATGATACCAAAGTTTCAAAACTACTAAAGAATCGTAGCTTATGAAATGAACCAGAATCTCAACTGCTGTCCAAAATTTGCAAGATGTTTTCTTCTTCTTCTTATTCTTTCTTCGTTCTTCAACTCACCACCAATTTCATTTTTGTAATTAAGCCTCCTAGTCCATTGTCCAATTCATGATTGCTTGCATGGAGAGGTACCAAGGTGGCCTTCTAATTTGAAGACACCTACAAGTTTAACACCCCCACAAAGACATGTGTCTACCCCTAGCTCACAAGCTCTCTTATATCTTCTCTTTCTCTCTCAATTGTTCCACACTATTCTACTAGGTTAAACCTACTTCCAAGATGTTTCAAAGCACTCTTGCTCCATAATACTCTAGAACATCCCCTAATCATCCACCTCATATGAGAACTTGAGGGGAAACTTGGTAATTTGACCAAATTGTCCAATTTTCTAATTATTAAATTTTTATTATTTTTTGAAAAACTCAAACACGTTAAATAGATATCTGCAGAAATATTAATCAATTCATTGGAGCCATACTCAACCTTTGATAAATTCTCAGACTGCAAGTCTGAATCTCTTAATGTGTATTTGCGTGATTTTGACTCCAACGTTTTCACTAAGACCTTTTCAGAACCACCAAATTACATAACCCATATTATTTAGTAACATTTGGATCTCGGGTGTGACATTACGTTTACTCCGTCTAACATCTCATGTACCAAATTTCTTTTGTCAACTTAAGCACCCTCTGACCACAAAATTATCAACTTTATTTTATGCCATATCCATAGCACCACTTACTTGGGGTTACTTATCTTGGCTCCTAGAATAGGTGATTTATATCCTTTCTCTTATGCTAATTGGCTGGGTTTTGTAAAAGTCATCGCTCTAGTGTTGGATATAATACTTTCCATAGCAGTAATTCATTTCTTGAAGTGCCAAGAAGTAGTAAAAAGTTGCAAAGTCCAGTGCCAAGTTGAGTATGGGTTTATGATCTCCACGAATATTGAATGCATGTAGTTGGCATTCTTGCTCATTGTCCTAGACGTCTCAGCTTCCTACCCTCCCCTACTGTAATTTGACAACATTACTACGTTGCATATGAAAACTATTTCATTTTTCATAGGAGTTAAAATACATTGAGTCGGATTATCATTATGTTCACGAAATATAGTGCTCAGTTCTCTTGAAACTCCACTTGTTTCTTCCAATCGGCAGCTAACTGATATATTCCCCAAACCACTATCCAAAAATTCATTTCTAGATTTGAGAAATAAAATTTCTCATTTTTTAGATCCCATACCAAGTTTGAAGGGCCACCATAACACAGATTTACATCAAACTCAAACACCTTGAAGATTACGTGATAGATAGCATTATCTTCTAATGTTCTGGTAGCCTTGTTTTCTCTGTTAGCTAGTACATTGCCATTAACACGTGACTCTAGTAAATTGCTTTACATAGGTGGAATATAATACTCTCTATTCTTTATCATGAGATAAATATTTTATCAAAGGTCTTTGCACTTTGTAGAATAAAATGTTGGTAAATATTGTGTGCAACTTTGAATATGCATCCATCCCTCAAACCAATACCTTTTGACACCTCAACATACATTTTCAACTAGTAGTGCTAAACTTGCTAAAAATTGAGACACTAACATGTTCCTACTTTTGATCCCACTTTAACCCATTCAAATTCTTATTTTTTATTTAATCTACCATTTCCCAATGTATAAGAAAGTGTCATCTTTAGTCCTCACTCCAAAATTATTAGATACCCAAATAACACACTAGCAGATTGTAATGGTTCGACCCTATGTCCACATATGGAAGAAAATCCTAGTTTGTTGGCCATCCATGTGGTGAAAGGACTTCATAGGCAAATGGAAAATTTTGAGAACCTTAGGAAGAGAAGAAATTAAATATAAAAACAAGGGTCGCATTGTCACCGTGTTCTTTACCATTTCACAATTGTTGCATATTTAAGCGGAGTCAGTTTTTCTGCTAAGGGCGATGCTACTGGATTGACACTGGGTTGTAGTGGTTAGCTGGGAGGAGTTAGATCATGGAAAATGCTTGCCTATCTAAGTGATGGTACTAACTAAATAAAAATACCAATGCATTGTGCAATCACCACTGCCATATAATCGTCCCATTATTTAATCTCATGTTTTGGTTAGTATGATATTATTTATAGAATATTATTGCCAAGAGTATCCTTGCTAGCAATTTGCTTATCTTAATTTACAGATATCTTTTTTGTGGCCAGTGGCCACCATTGTTTTACCTTCTTAGGATCTTTTTGTGCAATTTTGACACTCGCAAAAGAAGTTTCTTTCTATGAACACACACAAGGGGTTACACGCGAATTTTAGAACATACTTTATCAAACATCATACTACAATCTCAAGAAGACTAACAAACCAAGTCCAAACACCACCTTAAAAAAGGTCTAACCTTTTGAGAAGTGGATTGGAAGAGCTTATCAATCAAACTGAAACTTTTGCTACAACTGATGTGAGATTAATTTGTAAGTGAAGAATGCTTTTGAGCCATTGTTGTATGAGCATAAACTATCTTGGCCTTTTATTTACCTTAAATAACCTAGGCTTTTTGTTAACCTAGCTCTTGAAATTTATGGACTAAATTAATCTTACCAATAAAATGAGACTCATAGAATAAAACAAGCTAACCAAGACAATCTTAGATCATCTTAAAATTGAAATAAAATTTGTCAGAAAAAATTGTGTTCTTGAAAAAAAAAATACACAAGCATGTGAAGGAGTGCATGCAACTGTACTCGTGGTTGACAAAAGAACTCTTGGCACCTATTTTTTTCTAATACAAGTGACAAAGTTACACCAAATTCTAAACAACACTAAGTTCAAAAAATTTGTTACAATAAGTTGAGTAGATCAATTTGATCTTATAGAAAATAGAAAGGTAGAGCGCTTCAGATCATTCTTTCGCTTGGGCTTCGTTGAGTCAACATCATCGTTAAGCACAACTTTGTCACTGCAAGATGAAACATACAATTAACTGTAACTTTTTTTACTAGTGCACAGTAAAGTAAGGCCCATCAAAGATTAGCTTTGAGAAGCACAAATTATTTGTGACAAATATCAACATAAATTATGTACCTCTAAATAGAATGAAAAGCTCAAATGATTGTAAAAGCTTAAATGGAGCCTCTCAACTTGAATATTCTTAAAAAAATTATCCATGCCGATTCTTAAGAATTATCAATTTGAAATTATTAAAAGAATATGAAATTGATTAATCATCTCCTACCGTTTTCGCAACATGTACTCCTAAGTAAACTACTTACTAATTGCTAGTTTTGCTTCATGTAATTAATCATGTTTGATGACACCTAAAATAAATCCTAAGTATGAACTCAGATACGAAGGTCGGGTAAGCTCCAGAGTTCAGAGGTCCAGACCTCGAGCTCCCTTTAGAGGAAATAATAAAGGAAGAGAGAAGGAGATAGCTGGCCGACACAAGGCTCCCTCGAAATAATAGAAAGCTACTATTAAGGCGTAAAACTCTTAATTAACCAAGAGCTTCACCTAGAATCAAGGGTAATCCATTGGATGAAGGCCAAAGATCTTGGTGCAAATCCCTCAAAAATAGGTAGTAGACTATATATATTGTACGGTACCTTCATTGAAAAGGGGGGGGGGACCCTCATTGAATCCGAGAGACACTATAAACCACATTCACCAAGAATAAAATCCCAAGGAGTAAGACACTCCATTAGAGAGTGGAGTAGCCGAGCTCCCGAGCTTTGTGAACCACTATACTTTCACTGTGTATACCACCAATCCCTTACCAGATTTTCCGTTGTTACTCGCGAGCCCAGTAGCTCAGATCTGACTTGTTTCAATCTGTATACATCTAGCTCATCCACGATTAATATCACCATCAGTTTGGCACCGTCTATGGGAACGAATGTTCTCGTTTCAAATACACTGATCCATCAGTAATTGATGGTCTCAACGTGCAACATGAACAGAAGCCTAGCTAACCCATCACGGATTCAGAATCAACAGGAAGCCATGAGTGGAAGATAGTAGGAAAATCTTCGCGACCACTTACCTGCCCCGAGGGCAACCCTGCCTTGGAAAATCCCCAATGAACAGTGAACTCGAGGCACTCCACTTAGCCAATCAACATTTGCTATAGTAGAATGAGAAACTCCTGAAGCTTGTGCAAGGTTCACAAGGGATACAACCATCCCAGGAAGACCAAAATGATCCCCCTCAAAAGGAGCCACAACACCTCGACCCCCTCAGAGAAGGTAACGAAGGAGGGAAAAATAGCTAGGCCATGGGGCAGGTTCCCCATTTTTGCCCTAGGAATGGCAACAATGAAGAGGTGCAAAGTCAGGACGATGAGGGCGAGAGAAATGACTTATTTTCTTATCAGCAAGAAAGAAGAGAACAATACTGGGAGCAGCGTTTCAAAGATATCCAGCCACATGAAGGAGGCTGTGAGGAGTAGGGCACTAGATACAATGGATACCTTGGTGCAGCAGACAGAATTCCTATTCACTACTAGAATATTATATTTTTTCCTTCCACTAAAGTTCAGAATGCCATATGTAGAAGTTTTTGATGGGATGAAAGACCCCATGGACCACCTCAGTACTTATAAAAACCAGATGAAGTTTCACGGATATCAAGATCCATTGTGTTGTCGCGCCTTTGCCATTACACTAAAGGAGTCAACCTTAGCATGGTTCAACAAGCTCCCCTCGGCCTCGATCTCCTCCATTAAGGAGCTCTCTGTTTCCTTTGTGTCCTATTTTATAGGGGCTCGAACCATACCAAAAGCCGAGCTACCACCTGTTAAATATGAAATAGGGACCTCACGAGTACTTGCGATCTTATGTCCAAATGTTCATCTCAGAATCTCTGAAGATAGATGTCACAGATGAGAAGTTTGCAATTATCACTTTCATAGCGGGTCTAGGAGTGCAGTCAAAGGACTTGATGTTCTCCATCTCGAAAAATCCTTAAGCAAGCATGGTCGAGGTGCTAGCTAAAGCAGTGAAGTATATAAATGAGGAGGAAGCTCTCATCTCTAAGGTATGGAGTTCATCATTGCAGAAGGAAAAAGGGAAGGAAGAGAAGAAGAAGTCTCCAAGAAAAGACAAAGATCGTTCCCCCAAAAGAAGGGAGAATGTCAGAGATCGCCTCGGTCCTCGACAACCAGAATTGCAACTGAGGTATGCACCTTGTCAATTCACCCCGCTTATGGCTATAGTGTCCCAAGTCCTATATGAAGTCCAAAATGAGAAATTCCTCATATGGCCACCTAGGATGAATGCAGCAAATAGAGATCCCACGAAGAACTGTGAATACCACAAAGACCATGACCACCACACTGATGATTGTATCAAGTTGAAGAAGGAGATTGAGTTCTTGATTCAATGAGGAAAGTTGTGTCGCTTTCTTGCCCATGACAATCAGAATCGAGCTCCACCTCTACCTCTACCTCTTCCTCCACCGGCACCTTAGCAATAAGCCCCTACACAGCACCAATGACCCCTGGGGAAGATCGGGGTGATATCTGGAGGGTTCACTGGAGGGGAGAATCCAGCTTAGCTAGAAAGGCTCATCTGTGCCAAATCAGAGCTGATAAGGCACTAGAAGTGCATACTGTGTCCAAGTTATCACGGCTGAACACAACTATCACCTTTTTAAATGCAAATTTGGTAGGTTATCTGCATCCACATGATGACTCCTTTGTAGTAAAAGTCATCGTTGTCAATAGAGCTATCCATAAAGTCCTGATTAACAATGGGAGCTCTGCAAACATCATTTTTGCACCGACGTTTGACAAAATATAGATAGGCAGAGACCAACTCGAGCTAGCAAGTGCATATTTACTAGGATTCTCGAGGGAAAGAGTACTACCCTTAGCATCAATCAAGTTTGTTCTCACCCTAGTAGACCTTCCCTGCCAAGCCACCACCACCGTGAGGTTTCTAGTGGTAGATGCACCTTCAGCGTGCAATATGTTGCTTGGAAGACCTTTCGTCAATGCCATGAGGGCCATTCCTTCTACTTATCACCTCGTCATGAAGTTTCTTACAAAGAATGGAATTGGAGTGGTCCGAGGAGACTAGCGTGTAGCACGAGAGTACTACATGACATCTTTGAAAAGGAAGAAAGTTGAGAATATTCAACTAGATGGGCTCAACATGAGGGACGAGTTGAATACTAGACCAATACCATCAAAAGATCTAAAGCCCGTTCAGCTCGACGAGGGCGGGAGCACCTTGTCTACATTGGGTCTAAGTTGAGCAGGGAGATTAAAGAT
>CM042186.1:24578045-24598151 GCA_023539305.1 Ilex asprella | reverse complement strand
AGAGAAACGTTCATCTCTCTTGAAATCTAGGGTTTTTAGCCAAAAATAAGGATTTAATGGTGAACCCACCACTAATAATGTTTAAAGCATGGTAGTATTATCAAGAATCAATGATCTATAGCATACATATAAGATTTAGAGTGGAAAGAGTACATATAAGTAAACCCTAGCCTCAATGTAAGTGAGTGGGAGAAAACCCCTACCTTGTGTTCTTGGAAGCTAGGTTTAGATCTTGGATAACCCCTTTTTGACTCTTGTTTTTCTCTTCCTTTCTTCCTCTCTTCTCTTCCTTTCTTTCTCTCTTAGGGTTTCTAATGTTGGAGTGGCCGAAATAGAGCCAAAATAGACGACCTTGGGTATTTATAAGGCTAAAATTAGACCAAGATCGCGACATTTAAGTTTCAGAATTCTTTCGGCTCTACTGGTAGGTTGTACCGGTAGCGCGAACTCTCTAGACCAAAGTGTACCGGTAGACTCTACCGGTACAATACTCTACCGGTAGGGTTTTGCCAGTTTTGCCTTTTTCCTCCATTTTTCATTTCCAATCCATCCTAAACCCTTCCAAAACCATCCCAAACTTTCACGACATACTTTGGTACCCCAAACATAGTTGCTAGAAGTTCGTTTATAATTCATGTCACCCATTCACTAGCTACACTAGCGTTAACTATGATTTACTCTAACATTCTAAATCTCTACTTTTTCAACTTATCAAATTACAACACGCATTATTACACTTATCTACACTTTTACCACAAGTAGTTTCTATATATTTATATACATATGTAAAAGAAAATGTGGGGTGTTACAACTCTTGTTTCGAAAATGATCATCCCATTCCTAATGAAATTTCAAATGCTAATGTGACAAGTGCTAATTTTTGCATAGAATTGGTACTATTGGAAAAGAAATGTGGGGGATAAGTCATGAATGAGGGATGGGTGTCTCGGTGATCATGTTAATGATTTATTGGAATCAACAATTTTACCTGCCCATCTGTCCTACCGAAGTTTGTGGGTAGCTTCACTGGAAACCCTCATGAGACACCACTCGTCCACTAAGGTAAACCTAGGGGTTTAACGGCTTGTTGCATAAGCTAAATGAAATCAGATAACCTACGAAAAAGGTGTTAGAAATAGATTTATTTAAAGTTGTATTACTAGAGACTAGCAATATCTAGGTTAGGGAGTGTGATTGGCACTCAATTATGACATTTTATTGTGCTTTTTCTGGACTAATTATACTTTGATGGAGTTCAAATAATGATGTTTCAGGTGCTAAAGTGAGAAAAAGGGTCAAGGATAACAAATACAACATTTAAGTGTAACTGCAGCATTTGATCAACAAAGGAAAAGCTTGAGGACAACAAGATCGTTCGAACGGTGATCAACGTTCGAACACTTCCCTTGAACCATGGCAGATGAGGCAAAGGCGTGTTGCAGACAGACCCTGGAGATTAAAGCCTAACGTTAGAACACCATGCTACGTTCAAATGCAACATCACGTTCGAACGCTGGACCACGTTCGAACGCCACTGGGAGCACTGACACGATCTGGTTGACTGAAATACATAGCGTGTGAAGACCTCTATTGCCAGAAGAAGGATCCTCAGGCACATGGGTGCCATGATCGACTGCATTGGGGTCATTTGAGGACCCTGACTGCTGCAGAGAGTGGGTGAATAGCCTGATAGAAGACTGTAACCCACGTGAAGTCTGAAAATCAACACAGATATACAAGCAAAAATAGCCTTCAAGTTCGAACGGAATGGACCGTTCGAACGTTCCCACTGACTGATTGCAGATCGCCTGATTCTTTGACTTAACCACTGATTCTCACCTTGACATAGGGGTCCAACACTGCTCTTTCATCCCCTCCCTTGCTCTTCCCTGCCTATAAATACTCCCTTTTTGGGAGCTTTCAGGACACACTTGGGGAGAGAGATCAAGAGCTCTGCTCATGAAGAATACCTAGATGTATTTTAGTGTTTCATTTTAATTCAAGTATTTACTTTCTAGTTCTTTAATTCAAGTCTTTTATATTTATGTTCCTTTGAATTACTTCAAGTTTTTATTACAGTTGGGAAGTTAATTCCCTACTTGTCTTTATTTCTATTGAGTTGGGAAGATAAATTCCCTACTTTTGTTGTTAAATTCATGTACTTTATGTTCTTGCCCTTACATTAATGCTCTTCCTTTCTTGCTTTCAATTAAGTCTTGCACCTTGATTATTTGAGCTCATCTTCTTCTGAGAGGAGTGAAACTCTTCAACTTTTTTAGAGCTTTACCAAAGCCAAGAAGGGTGGAATGTGATTCACTCATTCTTTGTTGAAGATCTAGCTTTCTTTTACTTTTCTTTCACTTTCATTGCTTGAGCATCTTCTTCTTAGAGGAGTGAAACTCTTTCACTTTTCTAGAGCTTTTCCAAAGCCAAGAAGGGTGGAACGTGATTCACTCAATCTTCGTTGAAGATCAACTTTGGAGTTTTTCTACTTAGAGAGATGAGTACCATTCACTTTTCTAGTTTTACCCAAGCCACTAAGAGTGAGTAGTCCTCATTCACTCTTTAGGGAGAGGTGATAAATATGTAATGACCATCCAAATATTTTACTTGTGCATTTCTTTCACACTTCAATGCTTTATTTACTTGCTTAGTTGGAGACTGGATGAGTTAAGCAAAGTTAGGGTAACTTGCACAACCAAAGGATATTTCTATGATCTGGATAACTCCTACATAGAAAGATCTGTTGGTTCAAGGCAAGTACCCTAGCTAGTTCTTTGTGTAAACAATGGGTATTTCTATGGTAAATGGATGACTCCTTCTAGAAAGATTCATTGATTCAAAGCAAAGAACCCCGACTAGTATTTTGTATAACCAAGGGATCTTTTCTATGGTAAATGGATGACTCCTTCTAGAAAGATCCGTTGTGTGAGACAAATACTCCGAGATAGAACTTTAGGATAAACTCCTCAATCTCCACCACCATTGCACTTCTTAAAAAGGATGGAGCTTTAACCCAGTCTATCCTTATCTTCCAATTAACTCACTTTTGACACGGGAGTTAGTTGAGTTACAAAACACAAGTGTAACACACCGGATAATTCATTAGATATCCTAAACCTCGAACTAAAGAGTGACTTTAATTATATTGAAATCTTATATTTTGTCTAGAAAAAAAATTTCTTGAAAAAAATTTGATATTCTGTTCAAGAAACCATCCACTTCCCACAAAACTCACAAAAGGTTACAGTCCATCGGTTTTCATCACAGCTTACTTTGCAAACACCAAAACATATTCCCTGTGGATTCGACTCCGGACTCAAACCGGATTATTACTATAGCTTGACTGCCTGCACTTGGGTGTACACATTTCGGATCAAGCCAATGGACAAAAAGGGTATGAATTTTGACCTATAGACTTAACCACTATTTTTTAGGAAGATGAAGGTATTTCGGAGTGGTTAGATGATCCTAGTGATGCAATTCTAGATGAACTTGATGATGATGGGCAACCCACATGACCAAACACTTTCCTGGAAATTTGGATAAATCATTTTTCTGATGACGATGGAGGAGTAGGTCTAAGTCAAGATGTTGTGTTACCACGAAAATCAAGATACAAAATAAGTAGAGAATGATCAAGTAAAGCAATGGATGATAAAGAGTTTGACAAACTAATGAGATGTCCACCAAAACGTAATGTGACGACCCAAAATCCGGGAGTCCTTTACAAACCGTCGACCAACCGTCAACCTACAAAAATAAACCTTGCTTGTCGCAATTCCTGACCTCATGTCAAACGAATCCCCTTAATCGGGATTTTAACCCACGCATGTACCCCATGTTCCTTTAATCATTTAAATCATTCGGATCCAAATTACCTCAATATAGCTCATTTAGGGTCCATTTGTATCCTTTGAACCAAAGAAACCAAAGTCCGAAAGCATTGGAAAACAGTGTTAAAATTTTAGAAATTTGGAGACAGTACTGGTGCAAAACAGTACCGGTACATAGTACTTTTTGGACCAAAGCGTACTAGTAAACAGTACCGCTATTCTTTGCCCAGTTTTTGCTCGTTTCACCTATTTTTCATCTCCAAACCTTTCCACAAACACCCTATACATGTTTAATAAGGTTTCCCTTACAAAACATGACTTTTACAAGTTCCATTACATTCGATTCCATAAATTTACACATCAAAATGGAATGTACACAAAAATTTTACAAGATAAACCACAAAAGCCACAAGTCGGCTTCCTTCATCTTTGGGGCTCAAAATGGGAACCTTCCACTAGCATAAATCCCGCACCTGAAATGTTTCTCCCATAAAGGGTGAGCCACGCTCAGTAGAATATTTTCCTACAGAGGCTACTCTCCAACCTAAATGCATATGAAATGCTTGCATGCAACTTTCAACAACTCATGACATTCCAAGAAAAATTATGCATCCAATGTTGGAATGAGACTCACCCATGCAATTCAACTTGAGCCCTTCCTGACTCCGAAACATATGCAATTGCATTTGTGTATGAACCTGTCATCTATGTTACATATCAATTAACATCATCCATTCCTGGTCTTTTGTGGGGTGGGTAGTTATGGACTTACACCAACGACATCCAACCAACACATAATTTATGGACTACGACCAACAGTTCCGCGTACACCAACACACTTTATGAACTAGTACCAACTTAAGTGTGTTTCCAAATCACCAGGCCTCGCACCCGAGGGATCTTCTAGCCCTTCTAGCTAACCACAACCCTCTTTACGATGCAAACCGTGTGACTCGGCCAAGCCAGCAACTTAGCTTACTTGAGCCCACCCGCCATTCACTCATATGGTGTTGACTATATCGATGCATAACCACCCAATTAATGTGATGTTCCTGTGCATATGCAATGTAATGCCTCATTGCAACTTTACTATAATGTTCAATATGTTATGTATGCCATATGAACTATATGGAACACATTTCATATAACCCATGGCAAATTATATCAAAGTATATAATTTTTATAATTCTCACAATGTCAATATGTAAGCATGCACATATTAACATTTCAACTCAAATCTAAACCCAAACATGATATCACATACCAAGCAATAACACACTTAATTTCTCAAGGCATTATGTAAACACATAGAAAGTCCACAATTCACATAAGTAAGAAATTTCATGAGGCAATTTCTACATACTCATTTCAAGATGGAATTTATTCATTCCAAATTCAATACCCATTTCACTATAAATCCCTTTAATAGGCAAGTGGTATACATATCTATCAACCAATCACAAGCATGTTATCACATAATATATGTCAATAACACACTTCATTCACCAAGGCATAATTTAAACATATAGCATGCCCATATAACACCAATTTTCATAGAATTTCTCAAATAAATTACCACATTTCAATTCCAAACTAGGAATTTATTGTAATCCATTTCTATTCTCATTTTCATACCCATTTCATCAATTTCACAACCATAGGTAATTGATACATATGCCTATCAACAAACCCATTCAATTAAACACCGTAGGTTGTAAAATAAACCTAAGTAGGAAGGAACCCTTTCTCTTGAAGCATAGAATAACGTTAACAAGCTCCGAGAACCCATGACAAGATAGAATCGTCACTCTCCCAAAAATCCCACTCGTGGAATTTCACCCAAAACCCGACCTCCTTGGTATGGTTTTGTAGCCCTCGGCGAGGAGAATAACTTTTGTTCTTGGCCCAAGTGGATTTGAGCTCCCTAGCTTCGTAGATCGCAGAGAGAAGTTGGAGAAAACCTTGAACAAGTGGGGAGAAACTCTGATTTTCTCATCTATTTATATTTGCTAATTGCTTGGTCCACAACGCGCCACACGTCTCTTTTAATTTTCTGTCCGTTTTCATCCCGAAACGATTAAATTTCGCTCCGATTTAAGTTCAAAATATTTTTATTTTGATTTGCTTTCATTTATTTTCCAAAATGCATAATTTCATTAAAAAATTCGTATATGGGTCACCCGAGGTCCAATCGCCTCATTAAACGCAAAAAATCTGACTATCTCAGAATTCGGCAAAATTTGATAGGGTAACTAGATTTTGCGAGACGAACACAACAGTGAGATTCGTTTCGTCATCTGAGCTCTAGAAAATTTTAGGTTTACAACCCGAACCATGATGGTAATTTATCATTTTGCCCTTTATTCTCAAAAGTCTAAATTTACCCGGGTTTTTACATTTCCACCTTAAAAGAATTTCGTCCACGAAATTCATATACACGCACACTCAACCACATGCATATGTAACAAGTAACCTTATAGTTAAAAATTAAAAACATGTACCTCCATCCTCGAACAAGAACAGATAACTAGCACGAATGGTGTCCCCACGTTCCCATGTTGCCTCCCCCACCCCTCGGTGCTGCCACAACACCTTCACTAGCCTCATTGCCTTGCATCATAAAATTTGTTCTCGGTTATCCACGATACACACCGGTCCCTTCTCGAAGGTCCCGTCCACATCAACTATCAGCTCACCCCAATCCACTATATTTGTCGAATTTGGAGTATACTTCTGAAGTATGGAGACATAAAACAGTGCGTGAACACCTGACAAGTTTGGTGGGAATGCCAACCTGTAAGCAACTGCACCCACCCTCTCAAGTACCTCGAAGGGGCCGATAAACCTCGACGATAACTTTCCTTATTTCCCGAATCTGACCACTCCCCTCTTTGGCGTCTCTTTCAAGAAGACGTAATCTCCCACCTCGAACTCTAAAGGTCGCCGTCGTCTATTGACATAGCTCTTTTATCGGCTCTTAGCTATGAGAAGACGTTTTTGTATCAAGTTCACCTTCTCCAAGGCGTCCATAATCAATTTCGGACCCGTATAGGGTCTCTCTCCCACCTCCGTCTAACAAATCGAAGAATGGCAAGGCCTTCCATACAATGCCTCATAGGGTGTCATCTGTATGTTCTTCTAATAACTATTGTTATAGGCGAACTCCACTAAGTGTAAATGTTCTTCCCAGTTACCCTTAAGGTTTAGGACGCATACTCGCAGCATGTCCTCTAAAATCTAGATGATCATTTTCAACTGACCGTCTGTCTAGGGATGAAAGGTTGTACTCATTGCCAACTGCGTCCCCATGGCTCGTTGAAAACTCTCTCGGAAGTGAGCCATAAACCTGGGGTTTTGGTGCGATACTATTGATACGGGCATCCCATGTAACCAGACTATCTCCCGTATGTATAACTTGCAGAACTCCTCCAACCTGAAGGTTATTTGCACCGCCAAGAAGTATGCCAACTTGGTAAGCTGGTCCACTATCACCCACACCGCACCATGTCCCCGTGATGTCCGTGGTAAGTGGGTCACAAAATCCATCGTGATGCGCTCCTACTTCCACTCAGCCACCTCTAAGGGCTGGAGCAAACCTACTGGTCTCTAATGTTCAGCCTTAACTTGCTAACACGTGAGACATCTACTGATAAAATCATCAATCTGTCTCTTAATCCCATTACAATAATATTGGCAACGAAGATCACAATACATCCTTGTGCTGCCTGGATTTATCGTAAAACAGGAGCAATTGAACTCCCTAAGGATTTCCTCTCTCAGATCTGCCAACTGGAAAACCATAACTCTTCCCTATACTGAAGACGGTCATCTGAGTGAATGGTGTAGCCCTCGTCACTGGTGCCCGCCTGCACCCGGTCCTTGATGGACAATAACTCCGTGTCTTTCCCCTGGGACTCAATCACTCTGCATAGTAGAGCAAGGGTCACCACTAAACTCCCCATAATGCCCTGAGCCTAACCCCTGTAGCATAGCCCAAACTATCCCATAGTCTCGAGCATTTGCCACTCCTTGGAAGCCACATTAGCCAAGACTCCCCATGACTTCAGGCTGAGTGCATCAGCCACCACATTTGCTTTACCGGGATGGTAATGCAAAGTGAAGTCATAGTCTTCCAGGTATTCCATTCACCTGCGTTGCATCATGTTGAGGTCTCGTTGAGTGAAAATTTATTTTAGACTTTTGTGATCAGAAAACACCTCTAACTTCTCACCATACAAATAGTGGCGCCAAGCCTTCAAGGCAAAGACAATGGCTGCCAACTCCATGTCGTGTGTATGATAGTTTTATTAGTGGTTCTTTAATTGTCGAGATCCATAAGCCACCACCCTCCTGGACTGCATCAAAACACAATCGAGTCTGTCTTTGGAGACATCACATTACATTGTATACATCTGTCCCCTCTTCGGGACTATCAAAATAGGAGCTGAAGTCAGCCTCCTCTTTAACTCCTGGAATGTCTTCTCAGAAGAATCATTCCACTCAAACATGACCTCCTTTTGGGTTAATCTCTTCATAGGTGCAGCGATTCAAGAGAAGTCCTCAATGAACCTCCGATAGTACCCTGCCAATCCCAAAAAACTACGTATCTCAAAAACTGACTTCAGTCTCTCTCAATTCATTACTGCCTCAACCTTTTTGGGGTCCACAGATACACCCAAAGTCGATACCACGTGTCCCAAAAATTTTACCTTCGTAAGCCAAAACTCACACTTGCTGAAGTTGGCGTATAATTGATGGTACCTCAAGGTCTAGAGAACAATCCTCAAGTGACCCTCATGCTCCTCCTCAGTCTTAGAGTAGATTCGGATGTCGTCAACAAATACCACGACTAACTGATCTAAATAGGGTCGTAACACCCTATGCATGAGATCCATGAATGCCAATGGGGCATTCGTCAATCCAAATGGCATCATTGTGAACTCAAAATGCCATAGTGTGTTCTAAACGCCGTCTTAGGGATATCTGCCTCCCTAATCCTCAACTGATGGTATCCCATTTGAAGATATATCTTGGAGTAGACCCTCGCTCCGCTCAGCTAATCAAATAGGCCATCAATCATTGGTAAAGGGTACCTATTCTTAATAGTGACTCGATTCTACTATCGATAATCTATTCGCATTCGTAATGTCTTATCCTTCTTCTTGGAACACAATACCAGAGCTCCCCAAGGCGAAGTGCTTGGTCTAATAAAACCTTTGTCCAATAATTCTTGTAATTGGACCTTGAGTTCTTGCAACTTTGCTGGTGCCATCCTATGTGGAGTCATGGAAATGGGAGAAGTATCGGGATACAACTCAATGTTAAAGTCCACACCCCTATGGGGAGGTAATCCCAGTAGCTCATCTAGAAACACGTCCACTTACTCACAGACAACTCGAGGTAGGCTCAATTCCTGTCTTACCTCATCCTCCAGAGTAAGGCTTGCAAGCCAACCCATCAACTGTCCGTGCTATAGAGACTCTTACATGACTTGGGGCAAAGCGTCATGCTTTTCCCCATGAAATTTAAAACAAACACTAATCGGCGTATAAGTAGTAACCCTCCTCCGATCACAATCATTGACGACCTAATGTGCCGCCAACTAATCCATCCCACGGATGACATCAAATTCTAACATGTCCATAACCCTAAGGTCCATGGTGAGTAGAATCCTTGAGATCTCTAACTCACACCCCCCGACATATCTAATTAACACACACCCTAACTCTTAGGGGTGAATTTACATACAATGGTTCTTCCAAGGTATCAACCTCTAAGCTCAAATCTCTAAGACATGATTCAGAAATGAATGAATGTGATGCACCAAAGTCAAACAACACCCTAGCCTATAAGCGAGAGAGTAAAAATGTACCCTGAATGACTGACTGATCCATTGGCATGCCCTACCCTCGGCCTCGACCCATTCCCTGGCCCGTTAGGTTGACTTTAGAGTCCCCGCTCGAAAAGTGGTAGCAGCTAGAGTAATGCCCCAAAATAGGTACTGACTTCCCTGGTTTGTGACGGGATAGGGAAGAATGCAGTGTGACTTTGGTTGCCCCAGTGAGGATTGGGATTGAGAAGTCCCATAACTCTGGGATCCTTGTCTTAGAGGACAATCCCGCTTCATGTGATCCGAGTGATAGCAATGAAAACAAGTTTTTTGGCCTGCCTGGTAGGTAGTCTTGAAGTTTTTCCCACCTTGGGAGGATCGACCTTGGCCATGGCCCTGATAGCTGTGGTCCTGTCCCTATCCTTATGGTCCCTGTGGAGTAAAAGTCCTCTACTTCTTCCTCGAACTAGAAGAAAAGGATTGGCCCTCCTTGTTCTTGTCCTTAGCACTCGCCTCCCAGATGCTTCGTGCATATTCAACCTCTCTCACAATTGTCATAGCTGTTTCGACCATTGTATCCAAGTCTTGCAGGCAGAGGCCCACAATCTTTCCCCAGATGGATAATTTGAAACCATCCTCAAATTTCCTTACCTTAGCCATGTTAGTGGCCACGTAATCATCTGTGAAACGGGCTAGCTTGGTGAACTTGGCCACCTACTCCATCACCGTCATTGTGCCCTACTTCAATTCTAGGAATTAACGGGTCTTTGCATGTCGAATGGCCATTAGAAAGTACTTTCCCATGAAGAGCTCCCAAAACTCTTCCCATGTCATAGCCTTTAAGTTCTTTGAGGCCGTCACCCAATCCCACGATAATTGGGCTTCTCCCTCTAGCTAGAATGCATCTAGTCTCACCTTGGTGGCATATGAGGCTATCTCCATTGCCCGTAAGAACTGATTGACTTGCAGGAACCAATGGTTAGCTGCCATTGGATCTGTCCCTCCCTTAAAAACTAGAGGTTTGGGTGCCTTAAACTTTTGGAGGTTACTCATGCCTCCTTGGTTTGTATTGGCGCTAGCTTATGTAATAGTAGCTACCATCATGCCCATGGTTTCCATAAAAGCTTGTTGATCAAAGGCCAATGGGGGTTGATTATTATTCTACCTACCACCTTGGCGTCCTCTTCCCCTACTTGCCATATACACACATGTCAAGTAGCAATCGCACACTAACTTAGCATCTAGAAGTATGGATTAAACACAAACGTTGAGAATTTCTCTCATTGTCTCCTTAGTAGGACGTGTGTTACATACTAGCAGACATTTACGCCTTGAACTATCCCGTTCATTCACCTTTCCACTCCCAAGGTTATGTTTTCTAACCCTAGTATGTCCTTTTTCCATATAAATTTCATCATGCTTATAATCCACAAAACACATAACAAGTAAGAATTTAAGCACATAACTTGAAATGCACAATGAATGCAATGGTATAGACCTATGCCCATCAAGCCCTAGGTAATTCAAATACCTATGCTCTGATACCAAGTTGTGACACTCCAAAATCCGGGTGTCCTTTACTAACTGCTGATCAACCGTAAACCCGCGAAAATAACCTTTGCTTGTCGCAATTCCAGACCTCATGTCAAACGAATCCCCTTAATCGGGATTTTAACCCATGCATGGACCCCGTGTTCCATTAATCATTTAATTCATCTGAGGTCCAATATTCCACAATATAGCTCATTTAGGGTCCATTTGTTATATTTGAACCAAAAAACCAAAGTTCGAAAGCATAGAAAACCGTGTTAAAATTTCAAAAATTAGTAGACAGTACTGGTATACAGTACTTGTACACAACAGTACCGGTACGCAGTACTGGTACGTTGAACATTTTGGACCAAAGCGTACCGGTAAGCAGTACCAGTACTAAACCGTATTGGTACACAGTACCAGTACTCTTTGCCCAATTTTTGCTCGTTTCACCTGTTTTTCATCTCCAAACCTTTCCACAATTACCCTATACATGTTTAATAAGGTTTTCCATACAAAACATGACTTTTACAAGTTCCATTACATTCGATTCCATAAATTTACACATCAAAATGGAATTTACACAAAAGTTTTACAAGATAAAACCACAAAAGCCACAAGTCGGCTTTCTTCATCCTTGGGGCTCGAAAAGGGAGCCTTCCACCGGCATAAATCCTGCACCTGAAATGTTTCTCCTATAAAGGGTGAAGTACACTCAATAGAATATTTCCTACAAAGGCTACTCCCCAACCTAAATGCATATGAAATGTTCACAGTCAACTTTCAACAACTCATGAGATTCCAAGAAAAATTATGCATCTAATGTTGGAATTTACCATGTCATGCCATGAAATGAGATGAGACTCACCCATGCAATTCAACCCGAGCCCTTTCCGGCTCCCCAACACATGCAATTGCCAATGTGTATGAACCCGTCATCTATGTTACACATCAAATGACATCATCGATTCTAGGTCTTTTGTGGGGTGGGTAGTTATGGACTTAAACCAACAACACCCAACCGACACAAAATTTATGGACTTTCACCAACGGTTTTGCGTACACCGACACACTTTATGGACTAGTACCAATGGAAGTGCGTATCCAAATCACCGGACCTTGCTTTTGAGGGATCTTCTAGCCCTTCTTGCTAACAACCACCCAATTAATGCGATGTTCCCATGCATATGCAATGTAATGTCTCATTACAACTCTACTACAATGTTCAATATACTATGTATTTCATGAACTATATCCCACACATTTCATACAATCCATGACAAATTATATCAAAGCATATAATTTTCATAATTCTCACAATGTCAATATGTAAACATGCACATATTAACATTTCAACTCGAATCCAAACCCTAGCCTGCTATCACATACCAAGCAATATCACACTTAATTTTTCAAGGCATTATATAAACACATAGCATGCCCACAATTCACATAAGTCAAGAAATTTCATGAGGCAATTTCTATGTACTAATTTCAAGATGGAATTTATTCTTTCCAAATTCAATGCCCATTGCACAAAAAATCCCTTTAATAGGCAAGTGATATGCATATATATCAACCAATCACAAGCATGTTATCACATAATATATGTCAATAACATACTTCATTCACCAAGGCATAATTTGAACTTATAGCATGCCCTTATAACACCAATTTCCATGGAATTTATCAAATAAATTATCACATTTTAATTCCAAACTAGGAATTTATTGTAATCCATTTCTATTCTCTTTTTCATACCCATTTCATCAATTTCACAACCATAGGTAATTGATACATATGCCTATCAACATACCCATTCCATAAAACACCCTAGGTTGTAAAATAAACCTATGTATGAAGGAGCCCTACCTCTTGAAGTGTAGAATAACGTTGAGAAGCTCCGAGAACCCAAGACAAGCTAGAATTCTAACTCTCTTAAAATCCCGTCCTTGGAATTTTGCCTAAAACCTGACCTCCTTGGTATGGTTTTGTAGGCCTCGGCGAGGAGAACAACTTTTGTTCTTGGCCCGAGTGGATTTGAGCTCCTAGCTCCTTCGATTGTAAAGAGAAGGTGGAGAAAACCTTGAGCTTCCCTCTCCTCTCTATCGACTGAGTAACAACTGAACAAGTGGGGAGAAAATCTGATTTTCTCCCCTATTTATATGTTCTAATTGCTTGGTCCACAACGCGCCACACTTCCCTTTTAATTCTAGGTCCATTTTCATCCCGAAATGATTAAATTTCGCTTCGATTTAAGTTCAAAATATTTTAATTTTAACTTGTCTTCATTTATTTTCCAAAATTTATAATTTCATTAAAAATTTTGTATCTGTGTTACCCGGGGTTCGACCACCTTGTAAAACGCAAAAAGTCTGACTATCTTGAAATTTGACAAAATTTGTTAAGATAATTAGATTTTGCGAGACGAATTTAACAGTGAAATCCGTTTCGTTATATTAGATCTAAAAAATTTTAGGTTTACAACCCGAAATGTGATGACAATTTACCATTTTGTCCTTTATTCTCAAAAGTCTAAATTTTCTCGGGTTTTTACCCGTAAGCAACCTATCACTGTCACTAGTAGTACCAAGAATGATCGTAATGGTGATGGTAGCAAGGATGATGGTGGTGAAGATGATGATGAAGATAGTGGTGGTGGTGGTAGTGGAGATGGTGACAACGGAGGTGGTGATAGCCATGGACATGGAGGCAAGGTTGTGGTGATGGAGGTACGAGGAGCCAAAGTCCACATGGAATTTTATTCATTATAGAGGAAGGATTTACACATGCTGCATAAGATGAAGATCGTGGCTCTTGACAAATTCTTCAATATGAACGGCGCTCAAAATCAAGTCGAGCTTGTCAACGTGAGCGTACTCAAATTTTGATCACTTCACATGGTGTAGATGTTATTAGGCATGGAGCTAATATGATTAATCATGTTTTTTCTATAATGAGTATAAGTGGAAGTGGAAGTGAACACCATAATTATGGTCCGTTGTCTTCATATGGTTATGGTTCTGGACATGGCATTCCCTCATATGATTATGGATTAGGGTATGACACACGAGGATATGAATATGGATCATGAACATATGGTTATGGATATGGCTATGACTCCCATACATCCTCCTCATATAGACAAGATGAAGGTGGACCAGGGACTGGTGCATTCTGTAAACCCCCACACTCTTATCTTTATATAACAAATAATTATTTTTGAAATGCTAACATAGGTGATGAGGTATGCATGAACCATATAAATTGTAATAGTAGAAATAAATACTAGGGAGACAAGTTGATTGTGAAATTTAATTTTTGAAGGTGTATAAGGTTGATAAGGGTAATTAAGAAAAAATATTAATTTTTTTAGATCAAAATAATATTATCATTAAACTTGAGAGATCCAAACAAAAAATTGGAATAACCGTTTAGCACATATAGAGGTTCGGAGGAATAAAGTAGTAATTTTAGTGTTTATAGTGTAAATGTATTTTAGTTTTGAGATAAATCATAAAAATAAATATTTTTAGGTTAAAACAACATCAAAAAATGAATCCAGAATGTCGAAACCCCTTAGGATAGTCTTATGGATCTAATTTGAGATTTTAAGTGGTAAAACTATAATTTTGGAGAAAATACAAACCTCTTGTGAACAGTAAAAAATGGGATTTGGCTGACCTTATAACACCATTTCATCCCATTTTCCCTCATTTCTTTCACAATCTGGATTTTGTGACCCCACACCTCTTGGAACCTTAGAGGAAGATTAAGAGAGGAAGAAAAGGGAAGAAAAAGGTCTCTAGAGCTTGGGTTCTTACTTGAAATTTTGATTCAAGGTGGGGGTTATCTTCCATTCTTGTTCATTGAGGTTATGGTAGTTATATATATATGTTTTGCCTCTAAATGTTATATATATGATATGAAATCAGCATTTCTTATTTTTTTTTTTGGCAAAAATTACACGTTTTGAACAAAATTAGGGTTAAATGCCCATGAAATCTCTTTTCTTTTTTTAAAACCCTAGTTTTTAGAGAGTGATCAATTTTATTCTTAAATTCTTCCTTCATTATTGATTTAGAAATCCAAATGCTTTGTGTTGAGTAATAAAATGATGTTGTTGTAATCTCTTGTATTTTTCGTAATTAGTTATTGGAATTGTCATATGATAAAATTGGGAATTTTTGAGATATGCGTGTAAATTGAGAAATTGAGTTTAGTATTGTATCTCTTATGAGTGTGGGATGACCATGGGTGGACTTTAACGAGAATCGTAGAGTGGGTAGATGTTCTTCATACTCTGTGTGGGTTTGAACTTTTTCTACTACTTGTACGGGGGTTAGTGCTTTGGTTAGACTAAACCACTATTGCTCATGGGAATCGAGATGGAGGGTTAGTATTCTAATGCCTGGGTTGGATATGTCACTGCCACTGGCATGGCATACGCCCTTCCTAAAGGATGGATATCTTTGATAAGATTTGTTTGTGTGTGTGGACTAGATATTACTCAATGTGTTGATTCATGGAGTTTGTCTCACATCTTGTTTGAGATACATATATATATTGTTGTAGAATATTCAAGTTACAGATTACTGTTATTGTTGTGGAAAATGGTTTCCTACAAGGACTTGTGGAAGTATGAGATCTACAAAATCTTGTGGAAAAAAGGTTTATATTTTAGAAATGGTTATTTATTGTAACTTGGTTTTTACTGTTTATTTAATTTACTGTGGCTACTTAAACTTGAGATCTATTTTAAAATGTCTTTTTTTTACTTCAAAGATTATATATGTTGTTTATAAAATGAGATCGACCATTTTATATGCTTTTATAAACCTTGTTCGGGTTTGGAATGATTTTCCTACTGAGCTTCGTGCTCACCCCCTATAAACAATGTCTTTTTCATATTATAATAGCCTAGAGGAAGAGCTCGACGTTGGTGAGCCAACATAGTGGGAAGCTCCAATAGAAGGAGAGGAAGATCCCCAAGTGGATGCTTAGAGCATTACTTTCTTTTGTTCTAGATTGAGGCTTTGTAAAACCTAATTCTTTTGTTATTCCACTGCACATAATTAGTTTGATTCTTTTGGGGATGGAAGTGTCGTAGTTGGGAACATTCTTTTGGATGACATTGTATGTATGGTAAATGATGTATTAAACTCTTTTGATTAGGAAGTTATTTAGTCGCTCTCATGATTATGAATGGTTTTAGATAGTAATGTCGTCCAAAGTGGATATGGATTTTTTTAATGTAAAAGAAAAATTGTATGTGATTATATGTTTACTTATAAATGGACCCGGCATGGTCAATGTAGTATAATTGCACAGGTTGTGTTTTGGGTAGAGCTCCCCGTACAAAGGAGACTTTGCCCGAATTTTGTTAAATTCAAGACCCTTGATTTTTTGGGCGTTATAAATTTTGGTATCAGAGCTTAGGATTTAGATCTTACATGGGAGCTGTATGTTATTGATGAGCACAAAATATTGTATATTTAATGGCCTTATTTCATGTTTTTTAACTAAACCTTTGCGTATAAGTACTTAGAGTTAGCCAAAATTATGAATAATGTTGAATTTTCGATATTGCAAAAAATTATAGCTTAAATGATGGATTTTATAAACTTTAAACTATTTATGAATGTGTGGTGAAGGCCTAGAAACATTACATGAAGACTGAGAGGCTTAAAAGTGAAGAAATCAAGGAGGTATTGGTGTTGGGTGACAACGACACCAACACTCACACCATCTGGTAGAACAGCCTCGGTTTTCATCCATTTTTACCATGATCCACTTCGAATCTAAAAAAGTGAAAAACATAAAAGTTGTAGATCTAGATGTCATATGTATTGTGTCAAAGTTTCATCTCAATCATACTGTTGGATCAAAATATATGAGAATTCTATGAAAACTAGTCTGGAGCAAACAAAATGTACCGGTACGCGTATCGGTACACCGAACTTCAGTAGGGTTAGAGTACCAATATGCCATGCCTGAAGTGCCTAGAACGACTGTTTTTCATGCTCCACTTTCTTGGGGGTCCTATCTACACTTCTCCCACTTTCCCCCTAACTTTTTTTGCACATCTTCATGTCTCCTACACCCTTGATGAAGACTTTGGAAACTTGGCATTCAATGTGGAGAGAGAGAAAAGGGTGAGGCCTGGGTGTGAAGGCTAAGCCTGTGGTAGCTTGCCATACCCATCTCTTCAGCCCCTATTGATGGAAAGCCTTTCACATAGCTAGAGGGACCCCCATGCACGAAATTGAAGGCTCTCACACTCCATATACTTTGCTTTCTTCAGCATTGCAAAGGGTGGTAACCTAAGCTATGAATAGTTCAATGAAGAAGATGATGAATAGTAGATAGAAAGTTTATGTTCTTGCATCTTCCCTTCCATTTCAATTGTTGTAAGCTTTAAATTTCTTGCAATCTTTAAACCTTGCACTTTAATCTCATCTATTTCAAGTTCATGTCAAGTTTAGTCTTACATTTTAGTTTCTACATTGTTGCTTCCAAGTGTTCTTCATTTCTTGCTTTAAAATGGGTATTGAATATTTTTCTTCATAGTTTATGATTTCTTATTGTAAGTTAAGTTTCATGCTCCATTTCAATTTTTTCTCTTTACATTATGCATTATCTCTCATGTTAAACATGAATCGCTAGATTTTTAGTTGTCTAATCCAAGGGAGATTTCCTCTTGGGTGTGCTATCTCAACTCATTTTCTTTCCGTTTCTCGGTGTACGGTGGTTCGGTTTGACTGAGTAGAGAGTGGATAAGATCGTGAGTCTTTGACATTCCGTAGGCTTGGTCACGGTTTATGCTTGGATCCTTACCATTTCATCTCTAACTTCCCACGAATCAATCGTTCATCTATGCATCAAGGAGGATAGTTTCGAGTTGAGTTGGGATTCCCATTGGAATGACATCTTTTGACTAGCGAACACTTGTTTTCTTGCATTTTCATTCACAACCTTCACTCACCAAAACTCAAAACACAAAGATTTTACACTTCTCTTTTGTTCATCAAAATCACATTTACAGAACACATCCTTCCTTCCATGAGGAGACGACCGTGGGATACGTTTTCAAGTAAAATACGACACTCAAAAGACTCCTCGCACTTGGGGAGCACTTTTGTTCACACACATTTCATAAATTTTGTACATTTCATTTCCCCCATTTTCTTGCCCTTTCTTTTGATATTATCCCCAGGGAGAGTAACACTCCCCTTCATCCATACACTACATATTTTAAGGGATAGTTTTTAGAGGTTAGGAAACAACAAGGTTTTTCACCAAGCAATTATGGATTACCACTAGAGCCTTAGGACTAGGTTGAATGAAATTCTTAATCTAAATTTTTCACAAGTCTTATGCTTTAGATTAAAGTGGTGATTAAGGTGTCTTGCACCTCAAGGAAACTAAATTATGAATTGATGTGCAGGATGGACAGTGGACGTGGACGTGGTCGAGGTCAAGCAAATCTACCACCACCGCCTCTTAGTGCCTTAAATGACATACATCAATGTTTGAGGGAACTCATCACTCAGGTGCACCACCAGAATGGAACTCATCAAGCCTTTTTTTCCTCAAATTTAAATTTATTATTGTAAAAATGGATGTTAACCCCATAAATATGTTAAATTAATCAATTATTTAGCTTATATTTATAAATAAATGGATTGTATTTGTGTTTTCATGTGTTTTCCTATTTTTTATGCATTTTCATTGCGTTTTTGAAATATTTCTATTTTTTAGTTGATTGAAACGATAATTCTAAACCAAATTTTGATTGTTGGACTGATCCATCTTAAAATATTATGTAATATACCGGGATTGAGTTATTTGGAGACAAAGGAGGCAATGGCCACTTACATATTATAAAAATTATGTATACTCCACCTTGGATGTTCAAAACTCTATATCTCATTTTATATTAAAAAATTCATATATATACTTAGTGTTTTTTATTTAGTACATCCAAAAATCTTAATGGTTTGACTTTTAATAACCAAATGTGTGATATTATTCAAATGTATGAGTGTTTTCATATGATGAAAAAATATTGCTTAAATAAGTTTGATAACCAAAAGAAACAATAAAGAAAATATCAATATCTATTGTTTATTCATATAGAGATACAATTGTTTATTATTTGGTTTTCATATGATAGTATAGGTGATGAGGTAGGCATAAATCCTATAGAGTTGAAAAGTAGAAATAAATACGAGTGAGGCGAATCATTAGTGTGATGTAATATTTGGTAGATGTTAAGGTTAATAATAGTAAATATTTAGCTAAAATTTAGTTTGTGACTTGTAAATATTCAAAAAAAAATTCATTAGAACGGGTATGTATCAAGATTTATGTGAAAAACCTTGTTAAACATGTATGTGATGGTTTTGGAAGGGTTAGGAATGGCTTGGAAATGAAAAATGGGTGATGTAGGCAAATCTGGGTAGTAACTACCGGTAGTTAATCTACCAGAACTACTGGTAGTCAACAGGTAGTCGAGTGCCCAGAGTACCTGAACTACCGGTAGTCAATTGGTAGTTGATTATCCAACGTACCCGACCTACCGGTAGTACCTACTGGTAGTCGTTGTAAAAATTTGAAAATTTTAAGTCGCGAACAGCCGGTTACTCTTTCACTATAAATACTTAATGATGCCTCCTTAGCCTTCATTTTAGCCATTCTAACCATAGGAAACATTAGGGAGGAAGAGAGAAGAGTAAAAGCAAGAGATTCAAGGGTGATTCAAGTTGGAGAAGTCCAAACCCTTCTCTCCTTCACTCAAATCTAAGAACACTAGTAGGAGATTTCTTCTCTTTCTCTCACATTGAAGTTAGGGCT
Source organism: Ilex asprella (assembly GCA_023539305.1). Lineage (NCBI taxonomy): Eukaryota > Viridiplantae > Streptophyta > Magnoliopsida > Aquifoliales > Aquifoliaceae > Ilex > Ilex asprella. The sequence goes on along the minus strand of CM042186.1, from coordinate 24,578,096 downwards.
TATGTATATATGTATGTTTTGCTCTAAATGTTATATATATATATATATATA
>CM042186.1:24544393-24577945 GCA_023539305.1 Ilex asprella | reverse complement strand
TTTGAGAGGTTCACCATTTAGCATTTCATCACATCCATTTCAATTCTTGTCTTAGTCTTTTTTTTTACTAGAAGAAGTGGGGAGTTGAGATTCCCACTCATTTCCTTTACATTAATGTTCACATTTACATTTACTTAAGAGTTGTAATTCCTTTATTTACTTTAAGTCTTTACATTTATGTTATTGATTTACATTTAGTCTTTACATTTATGCCTTTTTTTCCTTCTTGTCTTTGCATTTATGCTCTTACATACATGCTTTTACTTATATCTTGCACTTTCATTATTTGAGCTCCCTTCTTGCTTAGAAGAGTGAAACTCTTCCACTTTTCTAGCTTTACCAAAGCCATGAAGGGTGGAACATGATTCACTTATTCTTCGTTGAAGATTAGCTCTTTCTTAATTATACTTTTACGTCGTGAAGCCCTCTACTTAGAGGGATGAGCATCACTCACTTTTCTAGCTTTACCAAAGCTATGAAGAGTGAGTAGTTTCTCATTCACTCTTTAGTAAGAGGTAAAAAACATGTGGTGATTATCCAGATATCATATGATGCTTTGTTCTAATGCTTAATGTTTATATTCCCTTGCTTTTGGATGATTGATTGCATCTAGCAAAGCTAACGTACTTTGTATAATCGATAGCCTTCCTATGACATGGATGACTTCTACATAGAAAGACTCTTCGTTTCAAGGCAAGTACCCCGGCTAGATCTTCATGACTACCATTTAATCATCCCCCTTTATCAAGCCTCATTAAAAGGATGAACTATTAAAGCCATGGTTGAATGTCATGAAGAATTACTTGTTTGTTTGTACACGCGATAACTCTGGGTACAGATAGTTCTTGTAAACTTCTAGTGAGACCTTTGAACCATGACCTTAATAGGCCATTTCTATCTTCCGATTGACTCGCTGTTGACACAGGAGTTAATTGAGTCATCAAGCAAAAATATTATATTTCGGATAATTGACCACATGTCTCGATCCTCGAACTAAAGAGTAATTTCTCTACCATTTGAATCAATCGTATATTTTGTCTAGAAAAATCTTTGAAAAGAATTTAAAATTATGTTCAAGGAATTCACCCACATCTCACAACCCTAAAAACTCAAAATCAATTGGTTTCCTTCACCGATTACTTTAGAACACCAAAACTACTGGTTCTCTGTGGATTCGACTCCGGACTCAAACCGGATTATTACTACAACTTGATCGCCTGCACTTGGGTGTATACATTTTGGATCAAGTCAGTAGGGGAGGAACATAGGGTGTCTGTGGCTGCCCCCCGATGATTGGGACTGAGATGTCCCATAACCCTGGGATCCCTACCAATGAGGGCAATCCCACTTTTTGTGTTCCGACTGATGGCAATAATAACAAGTCTTCTGGCCTACCTAGTAGGTAGTCCTGGAGCTTCCCCCACCTTGGGAGGATCGACCTTGACCTTGGCCTTGATGGCCGCGGCCCTGTCCTTGAGACCTATGTGTGGTAGAAGTCTTCTGCTTCTTTCCCGAGCTAGAAGAAGAGGACTGGCCCTCCTTCTTCTTGTCCATAGCACCCGCCTCCCAAATGCTTCTTGAGTCTTCAACCTCTCTCTCAATGGCCATAGCTGTTTCGATCATTGTATCTATGTCTTGCAGGTGGAGGCCCACAATCTTTCCTCGGAGGGACAACTTCAAACTTCCTCACTTTGGCCATGTCAGTGGCCACGTAATCATCGGCAAAACAGGCTACTTCGGTGAACTTGGCCACGCACTCCAATACCATCATTGTTCCTTGTTTCAATTCTAAAAATTCCCGGGCCTTCGCATGTCGAAAGGTCGCCGGGAAAAGTTAGGGTTGTATACCCATGAAATCTTTTTTTGAGTTTCAAAACCCTAGTTTTTTGGAGAGGGATAGATTTTCTTCTTAAAATCTTCATTTATTATTGATGTTGGAACCATAGATCTTTGTGTGGAGTAATAAAATGATGTGGCTGTGATCTCTTGTATTTTTCATAATTAGTTATTGGAATTGTCACATGATGAATTTGGGGATTTTTAAAATATGATTGCAAATTGAGAATATGTCGGTTTGCTTATTATATGGTTGTTGTGATGGACTTGAATTGCCTTCGAGATATGTCGTAGAGTGTTAGAGGTTAATCTATCCCAGTGGGGGTGAGATGGTTGTCTAACACTTATAGTTGATTGTCATTTAGTAATGCAACTACTATCATTCACCGGAGTTAGAACTAGGGTAGGTATACCATTCCTAGGGAGGGATTTGTTACTGTCATTGTGATGGTAGACACCCTTTCTCGAAGTGATTGTGATTTGTGATTGTGATGGGTGGACTAAGTATAATCATTGGGTAGATTCTTGAGAAATAATCAACCTACATAGCACTAGGAATAAACCAGAATACAGTGTAGGTTATCGTTCATTGTACCAGAAATGGTTTCTACAAGAGTTTTGGGAAGCATGAGATTCCACAAGAACTTGCTAGAAACGGTTTACGGTGGAATGGACAATGTTTGGAAATGGTTGTTAATTGTATATTGATTTAACTTATTCATTAAATTACTATTGTTCCTTAAACTATAGATCTGTTTAAATGTCCCAGTTTTATTTCAAAAGCTATATATGTTATTTATGAATGAGACCGACATGTTTTATATTTTTGTAAACCTTGTTTGAGTTTGTGAGGATTTTGCTATAAAGTTTCATGCTCACCCCTACAGTTAAACATTTTTAGATCTGGTGCTAGAGGAGAATCTTGGAGTTGACGAGTAGGGGTATTGGGAGGCCCTACCCGAGGGGAATCTAGATCCCAAGGTGGACATGTAGAGATATAGCTTCTTTTGTACTAGACTTAAGATTTTATTTTGAGACTATGTGAAGTCTAGTTTTCTTTTATTATTTCTGCTGCGTTACACTAGATGATTTTTAGAATGTAAAGGCTTATATGTGTCTATTCTTTTGGGATAATGTTGTAGACATTATATATATATGATGAATGAAATTTATTTATTGATGGATTATCTTAGTGCTCTCATTATGTAAACGGTTTTAGAATGTAATATTGTCCAGGGTGATTTTTGGGGCATTACATCTATTCATCTATATGTATCTATATATTACTATAAATGTCATCATTTGTGAAAGAAAATAATTTATTTTACCCTTAGTCAATTATTCCTACATATTTATTTTCACCTAATTTTTGTTTTCTATACTTATTTAACTTTCAAGTTCTTTTGGACTCTTTTAATAATATTATTTGATTTCTAAATTCTTTTGCACTCATTCATTAGTAATATACTAAGATAAAAATTTATATAAATAAATAAATTCTAATTTATATTTTATTATTATATACATGTAGTTGTCAAATATAATTCAAAGGTTAAATATTTATGATTTTTTTATGTAACAATACCATATTATTATTATATAAACAATAGCATTACAATCTCTTTGATAAAAAATATAATAAATCAATAATATTATTTGATGTACAAATACTTAATAATTAAAGTCTTATACTGAATTCCAGTATAAATAAAAGAAGAAATGTCTAAAAAGGTCAATGGAATATCTAAAAAAATGAAAAATTAAGTATTCAAAGAGAGGTAGAATATCAGTAATTATATTTAGCCATAATTAAAATAAAAATTTATTAATCGATATGTAAATTATTATTCAAGTTAATTATAAATATAATTTAAATTTTATAAAAAAATTATTTAAAAATATTCTTGTATAACGCATATCATGTCTTGTTTATTTTAGACCAAAAAACACTACAACACTTCTACTTAAATAACAGAAGTGCATGTCATGTCTTGTTAGTGTTAAAAAGGTGAGTAATTAAATAATTCGTACATTAATTTCTAAGTTGTATAGAGATGTCGTGTGAAAGTAATGTTTGCTTTGATATATAATATGTAATCATTACATCACTTAACATCACAAGTGAAAGAATATGTAAATCATGACGTTGTCACTAATTAAGTGTCACAATGATAAGAATTATTATTAGATTTAGTGACTTAAACTAATCCTATGGTAGCACCATATAAAAATTGATTTTGATGGGTTTTTTTCAATTAACTTGTAGAATACTCTCATGGAACAAGTTGTTGATATTAAGAATAACGTGGTGAATAATCTCATTTAATAAAATTTTAAACTATGCATTATTTTTTATAGATAAAATTATAAATTTCTAAGATCAAGTTGTAATTGATTATGATTATTTATGTTCGATCATGAATAACCTTAATGAATTATTACTTCTCATCTAAAAGGTAAACCTTGAATTTTAAAAAATAACTTTTGGTACTATAATAACATATTTTTTTTACCAGAATGTTAGCCATATTGGCACTTGTGGATAGGTGTTACCCCCTTAGCTCGTTGGTGGCAGTGGCATGTGGCAACCTCGCCCAAAGGCGCCCATGCCATAGCCAAATTGGGTTGTACTTAGGCGAAGTATACCCTTATGCAAGATTGATCGAACTCCCATGCATGGTTGAGGGAAGCAGTCCATGCATGGACACATTGGGCTTGATTTGTACACAACCAGTGGGCTAATTGAAGACCTATGCATGATTGAGTGAGGCAGCACATACATGGGCACGTGGGCACAAGAAAGCATGCAAACAAGTCAGCCAGATGACTTGAAATTGTGAGGCAATACTCACTTGGAGGGCTGAGCCATGGGCTAGGCATGAATGCAAGACAATCAGATGTTGAGGGCTCATGAGAAAGGCACATGCACAACATGCGAGAATGTTATAGCATGTGTCCTGCAAATGATGGCATTTTTGTGTAGTTGCTGGCAAGTGCACAACATTAGGGGTCTCTGTCAGGTGCACACAACATGCAAGGAAGTGGCAGGTAGTTCCTAGCTGTGTCAGCCACCAGTTGTAACTTCCTCTGCCATCCAATCATAGCAGACTTGTGGACAAATTTGAATTGCATGCAGTTGCTTAGGAGGTTGGGCTTGTAACCGCCACTCTAAATATTATAAATAGGCATGCCCGGGTCTGTATTGTACTCAAGAGAGTTAGACACGTTTTTGTAAGCAGACCCAAGACTAAGTTTCCTTATCCTTTGCTGAGAAAGAAAGGTTTAGCCCGTTGGACTGTAAAGCTTGTGTGTTGTGTGTGTGTGTTTGATAACTGTCCCTACTCCGTTCTTGTGTGTATTGTGTGAGCGTTCTAAGTGTTTGGCTAAGACTGAGTGTAGGATTTTAGTGCCATCATGAGGCCTAAATTTGGTGAGAAATTTAACCTTGTGACAATTGGTATCAGAGCCAGGTTTACGGCCAAGGTTGGTGGAAACGCTACAGAATTGCAAGAACCTATGTCCTATCTTAAAGATTTTTTAGGCGCCCCTGAAAGCGATACTACAACCAGCATGGCTGTGCAGATGGAGAAACATGTTATTCGGATTGTTGGTTTACAGATGACTTTTGATAGTTATGTGACCAACACCAATGCAAAGATTACAACGATGAAGGAGGACATTCTATCCCTCACAAACGCTATCAAAACAAATCTAAACGATCTTAAAGACGAAATGAGCCTAGTGTAGAGGGCCATGAATTCTCGACCTGCTATGGGCGAGACGTCTTCAAAAATTAAAGTCCCTAAACCAAAGGCCTTTGGAGGTACCCAAAGCACCAAGGATCTATAGAAATTCTTGTGGGACATGGAGTAGTACTTTAAAGTTGCCCAGGTGCCTATTGAAGAGAAAGTGACAATAACCAATATGTATCTTTCTGCTGATGCCAAATTATGGTGGTAGACCCAGAATGAGGATGATGCATCTGCTAGGCTTCCGAAGATAGAGACGTGGGAGATCCTGAAAAAAGGAATTGAAGGATCAATTCCTCCCTAGCAATACAACCTAGATTGCTAGGGATTCACTTAAGAAATTAAAGCACACCAAAATTGTTCATGATTATGTGAAGGAGTTTTGTTTGTTGATGCTGGACATCAAGAACATGTCAAAGGAGGACAAACTTTTCAACTTCATATCCGAACTGCAAGCCTAGGCATAGGCTGAGTTGCGAAGGCAAGGGCTATGTGATTTGTCCACTTCCATCGCAGATGCATATGGCCTTGTTGACTTTAAAATGGGCAACAATCAAGGCCTTTCTGAAAAGAAAAATAAGGATGGTGGCGGCAGGAAAGATAAAGTTAGCACTTCCAAAGATGCAAAGAAGGTAGATTATATGAAAAAGAAGAATGTTGTTGATCCTAAAAAGCCAGACAATAGCTAGGAGAAGAAAGCCATTGATTTTGGTTGTTTTCTCTATGGTGGCCCCCATCATGTCAAAGACTGTCCCAAACAGGAGAAATTAAGTGCCCTAGTTGCTACAAGTGGGGATGACAGTGATGATGACTGCCCCACCCAAGTTAACCCACTCCAGTTGTTGAACACAATTACTGTGGGCAAAGTTCAGCAGCCCCTCAAAGGCCTCATGTTTGTACAGGCCTAGGTGAATGGCAAGGAAGTTCAGGCCATGGTGGATACTGGAGCTAACTTGATCTGAAATTTGTATATCCAAGTGCAGGCAGTTAAATTGTAGTAATAATTCTGTTAAGTCCGTAGTCGAATCCATATGAAACTGTTGTCGGTGTTTGAAGTTAGTAGTAGTAGATACCAAGTGATTGTAACCTTTGAATTTTGAAGTTATGTGGTGTATTGGATTTCCAAGACAGAATATAGGATTCTTTCTAAACAAAAATTCTAGAAAAAATATAAGATAATCGCAAATGTAAAAAGGTCACTCGCAAATGTAAAAAGTGAATGAGAAACTACTCACTCTTCATGGCTTTGGTAAAGCTATAAAGGTGAGAGATGCCCATCCATCGAAGCAGAGGAGTTATAAGATAAAACACACTAACCAAGGAGCCAATCTTCGACAAAGAATAGGTGAATCACATTCCACCCTTCACGGCTTTGGTAAAGCTCTGGAAAAGTAGAAGAGATTCACTCCTCCAAGGAAATAAGGAAGCTTAAGCAATGGAGTGAGTGAAATTAATATTGAAAGTAGAAGATAGCTAGTCACTTTTGGAGGGTTTCTACAGCAACCAAAATATGATCTACCTTCTTTTATGCATGTAAATATAAACCTAACTCTAAGAATAATTCTATACCAAGCTAAAAGATGTTGGTCGAGTGTAAAAATCTCCTCCTTTAGAAGCTCCCACAATGGGAGTATTTATAGGCAAGGAGGGACAAGGGAGTGTGTAAAAATAGTGTAAGGCGTCCACAATCCACTGAAATCCAACCACTCTACAGCCAGTCTAGGGAAAACATTCGAACATTGTCTGGCGTTCGAACGTTCTTTCTGTCTTTGCTTGATGGGCATTTGAACGCTAGATGTAGTTTGAACCTCCTACTCAAGTTGTGAGAGCTACTTCCATACACCATGAACCACTACCCTTGCATTCATCAACCTGGTCTTTAATAATTGAGAACAACGTTCGACCGTGGATTGGCGTTCGAACGTTGTACTCAAGTGCTTCTGTGTGCTTTCCTTCTTTGCTGCAACACGCCATGTTTCAGCATTGCAACAGTCTGATATTTAATAATTCAAGACCAAAGTTCGAACGTGAATAAGGGTTCGAACGTTCTTGCCTTGGTCCAAACTCTTCCAATTTTGCTTCATAATATGATGGTGTTGCATGAAAGTTTAATATGAATTGTCTTTGACAATTTATGACTTGAAATGTCATCATTTATACTCCATCAATGTATAATTAGTCTTAAAAAGCAAAGTCATATGCTGATTTTAACTACTAATCACACCTGTAACGCCCCAAATACCTCCCTGGACGGCATTACATTCTAAAACCATTTATATCATGAGAGCACTAAGATAATCCATCAATAAATATGACTTCATGAAATCATCCCTAGAATTTACAACATTATCCCAAAAGAATATACCCATCTTGGTCTTTACATTCCAAAAATCAACTAATGTAACGCAGGAAAAATAACAAAAGAAAACTAGACTCCACAAGGTTAAAAATGAATATCCTAGTCTAGAACAAAAGAAAGTGTCGCTCTAGGCATCCACCTCAGGATCCACATTCACGTCTATCAGAGTCTCCCAATGTGCGGGCTCCTCAACTCTCAACTCTTCCTTGAGAGAATAATCTGAAAAGGTTGTTAAGTAGAGGGTGAGCACAATGCTCTGTGGAAAAATTCTTCCAAACCGGAACAAGGTTTAGAAAAACATATTGAAGCGGTCGGTCTCATTTTACAAATAACATATATAACCTTTTGAAGTAAAAGCATGACATTTAAATGGATCTCTAGTTTATGAATAACAATAAAATTAAACTAGAAGGTGAAACCAATTACCAACAATTAGCCATACAATTCCCAATAGTAAACTAATACCCCATACATGATTTAATATTGTCCTCTTTGGCATGAGCATCCTTACAAGGAACATCTCACCCTCAAGGCTTTGTTTCTCAAGCATCCTTACAAGGAACCTCCTGAGAATGCCACATATTGTCCTCTTTTGGCATAAGCATCCTTACAAGGAACCTTTCACCCTCAAGGCTTTGTTTCTTAAGCATCTTTACAAGGAACCTCCTGAGAAGGAATGAGCATCCTATGAGGAACCTCTCACTCAAGTTCATTCAAAGAACCATTCAAGAAATATAATACCACCAACTATCTCAAATATATATCATTTTGTTACTCAACACAAATCACTAGAATTTTCAAAACCAAGCTTGAGTGAATATAGAGAGATAAGTCCATATTTCTAAAAAAAAACTAGGGTTTTGATGGTTCCCCAACCATCACTTTGTTTAAAACATGATAAAGTTTGCAAAAACATCAACAAACAAGGAACCCGTAGCAAATACATACGATTAAGAGTCAAAACTTACATATATAATAACCCTAACCTCAATGCACAAGAATGGAAGAAAACCCTACCATGGCTCTTGAATAACTAGGGCTTGAATCTTGAATCACTCTTAGATCTTTTGTTTTTTTCTTTTTGATCTTGTGTTATGTCGTACTTTCTTCCTCTTTAAGTGTTTCTAGGGTTAGGAGTGGTGTAATGAAGGCTAAGGGGGCGTCTCTTTGTATTTATAAGGCAAACATGGACCACAAATTGCGACTTTAGATCTGTCAGATCTCTTTTGGCAGTACCAGTACACAGTACCGGTATGGTACAGTTCCGGAGCACAGTATCGATACAGTTAACTCACTGGACCAAATGGTTCCGGAACACAATACCGGTACAGTTTGGTACCAGTACACAGTACCGATATGGTTTGCCCAGCTTTACCTATTTCCTCTGTTTTTCATTACCAATCATCTCCAAACTCTTCCTAAACCAACCCAAACTTATACAACATACATTTGCACACCAAACATAGTTGATATATGCTCTATTACAAATTATTTTATATATTCACAAACTAAAACTATATTTTGACTAATATTTACAATATTAACATTTTCTACGGTTATAATCCATGGGGTTCATTTCTGCACCATTATATATATTAAACTACTAAAAAATTTATCATTATATTACTTTAAACATGTGGGGGTTTACAATCCACCCCCCTTAAAGAAAGTTTCATCCTTGAAACTTACCTCAAGTAGAGAACAAATACGGGTACTTCTCTCGCATCTCCAACTCCAGTTCCCAAGTACCTTCCTCCATGATGTTGCCACATGACCTTCTCTTGTGGGATGACTTTATTGCGAAGCAACTTCTCCTTGACATCGAGGACCTTCACTGGTTGTTCTTCATATGTTGCTCCATCTTCAACCTCAATATCCTCCAAATCTATGAAATGTGTTGCATCCGATTGACACTTTCTCAACATCCAAACATGGAATACGTCGTGTACGTCTGATAATTGAGCTGGTAACCGAAGTTGATACTCTGCTTTGCCCACTGCATTGATCACTTTGAAAGGTCTGATGTATCTAGGAGCTAATGTTTCCTTCTTACCAAAATGAAACACTCCCTTCTTGGGTGAAACTTTGAGGAATACATAGTCCCCCTCTTGGAACTCCAATGGTCTTCTTCTTCTATCCGCATAGCTTTTTGTCGACTTTGTGTCGTGCGTAACCTCTCCCGAATGAGTTGAATCTTCTCGGTAGTTTTTGAACAATTTTTGGCCTAAACAAGCTACTCTCGCCCGCTTCTAACCAACACGTCGATGATCGACATGGCCTTCCATACAATGCCTCATATGGTTCCATCCCAATGCTGGCCTGATAGCTATTGTAGTACGTAAATTCCACCTATGACAAATGGTCACTCCAACTTTCTTGAAAATCTAGCACGCAAGCTCGTAACATGTCTTCTAAAATTTGAATCACCCTTTCTGCTTGGCCATCCGCCTGGGGATGAAAGGCGGTGCTACAATGTAGTTCAATCCCCATAGCTCTTTGAAGACTATCCCAAAATCGCGCCATGAAACGGGAATCACGATCCGATACGATGGAGAGTGGAACTCCATACAGTCTCACGATCTCTTGGATTTACAATTTGTTTGAAGTCTCTAGAGTGTCCGTGGTCTTCATACTCAAGAAATGTGCAGACTTGATGAGTCTATCCACTAAGAACCATGCTACATTATGTCCTCGTGAAGTCCATAGGAAACTAGACATGAAGTCTATGGTGATGTGATCCCACTTCCATTCTGGAATAGGCAATGATTGTAGAGATCCTCCAGGTTTTTTATATTCAATTTTCACCTGCTGATAGACCACACACTTTGAAATGTACTTAGCCACATCTCACTTCATTCCCCTCCACCAATATTAACGCTTCATGTCTATATACTTTTTTGTGCTTCCAATGTAGATAGCAAACTTAGAGCGATGACAATCTCTAAGTATCTCCTCCTTTAAAGACGAATCATCTGGTACACATAGCTTTTACTTATATCTCTATTCTCCATTCTTCAGAGACCATCCTTCAATTGTTTTCCCATTTCTCAATCGAGCTCCAATCGACTCTAGTTCCAGATCTAGGCATTGCAAGTCTACCACTCTACGTTGGAGAGTAGGCTGAGCCACAAGGTTGAACAAGCATGGTCGGGATTCATCTTCTCCAACCCAGAGATCATAATATCCAAAGGCATCTTTCAACTTTCATCCACCTATGAAAACATTTAGTTCACCTCGAGACTTCCTGCTAAGTGCATTTGCCACTACGTTTGCCTTCCCTGGATGATAGTTGAGTGTGAAATTATAGTCTTCTAAATACTCAATTCATCTTCTCTGTCGAATATTTAAGTCTTTCTGGGTGAATATGTATTTGAGGCTTTTATGATCCGAATACACTTGGAACTTCTCTCCATACAAGTAACACCTCTATAACTTGAGAGCCAAAACCATAGCAGCAAGCTTCAAGTCATCAGTGGGATAGTTCTACTCATGAGTCTTGAGTTACCTTGAGCCATAAGCAACTACCTTACCCCCTTGCATTAGAACACATCACAAGCCTCGTAGCGAAGCGTCGAAGTAAACATCATAGCCTTCCCCACTGTTCGGAATTATGAGGACAGGTGTCATCATCAACTTCTCCTTCAAGGTGCGAAAGGCTAGTACACACGCTTGAGTCCACAAGAATTTTTTCCCCTTCTTTGTAAGGCTATTCATCGGCATCGTAAGCTTTGAGAACCCTTCTACAAACCTTCGGTAGTAGCCCACTAAACCCAGGAAACTACGTACTTCCATCACATTCTTCGGTGGTTCCCATTTCATCATGGCTTCAATCTTAGCGGGATCAACAACTACACCCTATTTTGACACCACATGGCCAAGGAAATTCATCTCCTTCATCTAAAACTTGCATTTGCTCATCTTAGTATATAACTTATGCTCTCTCAAAGTCTGGAGCACAATCGTGAGATGGCGTTCATGTTCCTCGTGTGTCCGTGAATAGATCAGTATGTCATCAATGAACACAATGACAAACTGATCTATATACGGTCGAAATACCCTATGCATCAAATCCATGAAGACTGCAGGTGCATTAGTCAATCTGAACGGCATTACCGTGTACTCAAAATGACCATACCGGGTACGAAAAGCAGTCTTAGGAATATCCTCCTCCTTAATCCGCAATTGATGGTACCCTGTGCGAAGGTCAATCTTGGTGTAATACTTAGAACCCCTCAGCTAATTGAACAAGTCATCAATCCTTGGCAATAGATATTTGTTCTTCACTATAACTCGATTCTACCTTCATTAATTCGTGCATATGGGTTCAGTTCCTGGATAGAGATCAATCTTGAACCCAATCTCTCTTTGCGGGGGTAACCCTGGTAATTCGTCTAAGAAGACATCCAAAAAATCCGATACTACCAACAACACATCCGTAGGTAATTTATCCCGATTATCTCCCATCAAGCTAGCCAAAAAACTCAAATGACTCCTCGCCCCAGATTTCAAAAATCTACAACCCGTAGTAGGAAATGGATGAGAAGAATCTCAGTCATTCACAAAATTGAAAACTACTCCTCCCGACAATTGAGAGGAAATCCTCTTACAGAAACAATCCATTACCGCTCGGAATATGGATAACAAATTCATCCCAAATATGATGCCATACCCCCTTTATGTTTAAAGCAACCAAATCTACAATCAATTCGTGCTCTCCAATTCAAAGTACACAACCTCTACACACCCTCCTACTACCCAACTGTCCTCTCATAGGCAAGTCAATATTCAATGCATGGTTTAGCTTTTCAAAGCCTAATCCCAAATTAAAAGCATATACGGTGAGTATTTACGAATGAGTCTCACCAAGATCAAATAAAATTTGGGCCCATGAATTATAAAGAAGAACGATACCTTCCATAACTGCATTAGAGGCATCTTCCTCTGGTTGGGTCAAAGCAAATAGTCTTCCTTGAGTGGCACCGTCGGGGCTAGAGCTCCTAACGGTATCTATTGTTGTAGTGGCCTCGGGGGTGGTGACTTGTTTGCTTGTACCTGTCCTACAATCTGGATAGTTCTCTGAGGTGGAAAAATTGGACAGTACACTCGAATATGTCCCACACCTCGACATGCAAAGCAGGATCGTGGGTTAGTGTCAGCTCCCTCTTGTACACCTCCAGCCCCTCGGGTTATCTGAAGTCTAGGTCCCACTACCTGGTTTGGGCGATGATAAGGTACCGCTCTCTGAACTCCACTATTACCAGCCCTAGTCCAGATCGGACCTCCCCTTGCAAAGCTCTGTCGTCAGAGGGTGTCCTTGGTGTCCCTTTCCACTAGTGTAGCTCTGTTAACAAGATCCCCATACTCCCAGATCTTGAGAGCTACTAACTTCTCCCTGATCGTCGGCCTCAAGCCCTGCTCAAAGCATTTGGTTCTCTTGGCCTCGGTCGATATAAACTCGGTGTCATATCTAGATAGCTCGTCAAATTTTATCTTATACTTAATCAGAGTCAATCTACCCTGACAAAGAGTTAGAAAATTGGCGCTCATCTTGTCCAGGACGGATTCCGTAAAGTCCTTGTCTGGGAAGATTTCAAACTCCTCCCAAGTGAGTGGACTTGTAGTTCTTCTTCGTGTCCCTAAGTCTCACCAATGTCGTAACAAGTAGGTAGCCAAACCAACCCTCAAGTCCTCGGCAACTCCCATGTCGTAACAAATCTTCTTCACCAGGCGGATCCATCTATCCACATCTAAAGGGTTGGAGTTCCCTTGGAAAGTACGTAGGTGTTGCCTAAAAAATTCTTGAAGAACGACCATCCTTCGATTCTCATCCCTGTTGCCCAGTAATTAAGCTATTGGATGAGCCCCACTATTGTGGTTATGATTGTTCCCATTCTGGTGTTGTATTAAAGTGCTTAGCTCCCTCACGCAATTATAGATGTTGTTCATGGCATCGGGAGGTAGTGGGTTTGCTTAGCCTCCACGACCACGCCCCAGTCCACGTCTTCTCCCTTGTTCACCATTCATCCTGCACATCAATTCACAATTTAGTTCCTTGATGTACAAGACATGATTAGGATGTATAAATCTTACAATAAGACTTGTATATAAAAATTAAATCAACTATTTCATATAACTTAATCCTACATCTCTAGTGGTAATCCATAACCTACAGCTCCCATGTAAGACCTAAAGCCTAGGCTTTGATACCAAAATATGTAACCCCCTAAATACCACCTTGGACGGCATTACATTCTAAAATCGTTAACATCATGAGAGCCCTAACATAATCCATCAATAAATAAGACTTCATGAAATCATCCATAGAATTTACAACATTATCCCAAAAGAATAGACCCATCTTAGCCTTTACATTCTAAAAATCAACTAAAGTAACCCAGCGGAAATAACAAAAGAAAACTAGACTCCACAAGGTTAAAAATGAATATCCTAGTCTAGAACAAAAGAAAGTGTCGCTCTAGGCGTCCACCTCGAGATCCATGCTCCCGTCTATCGGAGTCTCCCTGAGTGCGGGCTCCTAGGCTCTCAACTCTTCCTCGAGAGGATAATCTGAAAAGGTTGTTTAGTAGAGTGTCAGCACGAAGCTCTATAGGAAAATTCTTCTAAACCCGAACAAGGTTTAGAAAAGCATATAGAAGCGGTCTGTCTCATTTTACAAATAGCATATATAACCTGTTGAAGTAAAAACATGACATTTGAATAGATCTTTAGTTTAAGAATAACAATAAAGTTAAACTAGAAGGTGAAACCAATTACCAACATTTTTTCATACAATTCTCAAAAGTAAACCAATACCCCATACATGATTTAATACTGTCCTCTTTGGCATGAGCATCCTTACAAGGAACCTCTCACCCACAAGGCTTTGTTTTGCCAAGCATCCTTACAAGGAACCTCCTGAGAGTACCACATATTGTCATCTTTTGGCATGAACATCCTTACAAAGAACCTCACACCCTCAAGGCTTTGTTTCTCAAGCATCCTTACAAGGATCGTCCAGAGAAGGAATGAGCATCCTTACAAGGAACTACTTTCTCATGTTCATCTGAACAACCATTCAAGAAATATAATACCACCAACTATCTCAAACATCCAACATATTTTCTCGAACCACAAGTAACTCCAAAAATTCCCAATTCTTCACATGTGATATTTTCAAATAGGATAATTTAAAGGAAAACATGCAAGAGATCATTATCAATATCATTTTATTAGTCAACACAAATCACTAGAATTTTTAAAACCAAGATTGAGTGAAGATAGAGAGATAAGTCCATATTTCTAAAAAAAAGGATTTTGTTGGCTCCCCAACCATCACTTTGTTCAAAACATGATAAAATTTGCAAACACATCAACAAACAAGGAACCCAAAGCAAAATAAATATGATTAAGAATCAAAAATTACTTATATAATAACCCTAACCTCAATGCACAAGAATTGAAGAAAACCCCTACCATCGCTCTTGAATAACTAGGGCTTGAATCTTGAATCACTCTTGAATAACTAGGGCTTGAATCTTGAATCACTCTTAAATCTCTTATTTTTCTCTTTTTGATCTTGTGTTCTCTCTTGCTTTCTTCCTCTCTAAGTGTTTCTAGGGTTAGGAGTGGTGTAATGAAGGCTAAGGAGGTGTCTCTAAGTATTTATAAGGCGAACACAAACCTCAAATCGCGACTTTAAAACTGTCAAATCTCTTTCGGCAATACCGGTACACAGTACCAGTACGGTATAGTTTCGGAGCACAGTACTGGTACGGTTAACTCACTGGACCAAATGGTTTCAGAACACAATACCGGTACGGTTTAGTACCGATATACAGTACTAGTATGGTTTGCCCGGTTTTGCCTATTTTCTCTGTTTTTATTACCAATCATCTCCAAACTCTTCCAAAACTAACCTAAACTTATATAACATACATTTCCATATCAAACATAATTGATATAAGTTCTATTACAAATTATTTCCAATATTCACGAGCTAAAATCAAGTTTTGACTAATATTTACTATATTACCATTTCCTACGGTTATAACCCATGGGGTTCATTTCTACACCATTGCGTATATTAAATTACTAAACTATTTATCATTATATTACTTTAAACATGTGGGGGTTTACAATACCCCCAACCAAAATATTGGTAGTCTCTAGTAATACCACAATAATTGAAAGAAAATACATTTCTAATGCCATTTTTGTAGGTCATCCGGTTGCATTTTGTGTATGAAACAAGTCGTTAAACCACTAGGTTTACCCTAGCATAGGAGTGTTGTCTCGTGATGGTTTTCAGTGAAGCTACCCACAAACTTCAGTCGAACAAATGTGTATGTGGGATTTGTGGTTAAAGTAAGTTAGCATCATGGTCATTGGGACACCCAACCCTCAATTTCGACTAATCTCCCGCACACTCCTCTTTTATTGGTATTTTTTTAGGCAAAAATTAGCATATGTCACATTAGCAGTTGGAACTCCTTGTGTAGTAGGAATGCCCATTGTAGAAACAAGAATTGTTATATAAAAAACATTTCATTTTACCACCTTCCATGGATAACTTTGATTTTATAAACCTCTCTTAGAATGCCCTCAGCAAAAATTCGCTCCGATTATAGTGACTTGTCTCACAATGGACATGTGATCAAAAGAGGGCCAATCAAAAAATCTCTTGCACAATTAGTATGGGAGTGAAGTTTTAAGGAAACAAACTAATCATGTTTGGCATAATCTCATGGAAGAATATTGATGCAAACAAAGCAATATTATTTAACATACCCCATTTTTTTGTTGACAATCTACACATAGATCATAATTGAGATCAATTAAGGCTTTTTATAGGTTTGTAATGTGGCCAAAGGTCAATGGCTAACGAAATGACGTTAATGGTATTCAAAAACTATCTTTTCATTATGTAATGTAGCTCACCTATTTCTAGCTTTTCGATATTTTGCCCGGAAATGGTATTTGTTTCTTTCATTTTTCTCATTTTTCACTTTCTTGGCAATTTCCTGTTTGTCAGTTTCTTTTCTTTTTCAATTGTTTCCACCTACTTTTCTTTTCATTGAATAGCATCCACAATAGTCTTTTTCATTTATCTTGCATTTCAGTATCATACTGATTTATAAGAGGGTGCAAGAAAATTAGATGTCAAGTATATTTTTCTGTGGCCTGGTTATCATATTGGTTACTTAAAAAATATATCATGCATTAAAGGCTCAATCATGGCTAACTAAGGATATATTTTTATAAAAGAAATGACTAAGGCTCAAAATCAAATCAAAAGATGGCCTAAGATCCTTTCTCAAGTATGTGCACATGTATGTGTCGTATGAACAGATTCCTTATGGGATATGTCAATAGATTGTTTTAGTTGCGTCAGTCAAAGCAAGTTTAATGAGATTATTCAAAAATTGAGAGTGAAAGACCTTACTTGAGTAAATGTTGATTGTCTGTCAAAAGTATCGCAAGGCTCAAAACTTACAATGATATTTTTGGTCATCTCCACCGGTTAAGTCAGGTTTCTCAAGGAATGTTGGCTATATATTAATTCCATTTTTGAGTCTGATCATTTTGTACCTTAAGAATAACGAATCCCAATGTACATTTAACTTTTTAAGCATAGAGAAAATACCATTTTTTTGGGATCTATGGTGGTAAGTCTAGATTACTAAGTTAGGTGTCAAACAGATCATGTGATAAGTCACTTTAACAAACAACCTCAGAATCCACATTTGTTCCATCATTCATTAACAATCAATATGATGCTAATTCTACACATGCATTTAAAAATATAAAAGTGATAAAATTGAACCATTCGTTTCACAATATATGATAGTTAACCACAAAAACAAAAGGATTCAAACCATTCACAAAAGAAGTAACAAACACTAAACCACACTCAAGAACAAAAATCTCTATTTCCCTCTCCACGAGTTCCACCCCTTAGAAGGTTGAGGATCTCCTCCGGTTGTCGGAGAATATCAACCAGCTTGGCCTCGATGCCAAACATAATCTCTAGTTGTGATCTCTGGTTGTTGGTGTTGGGTCCTACCTCCTGTCCCTATGCCTGGTCTCTCTCAACATTTAACTCTCTCTCCTCCTTGTCTAGCACGTTGATTAGCACAAAACATTGCATATTTTATGCAATGTTGCATCCCTTTTTACACTTACTTTTTTAGTTAAAAAGAATGGAATGGCACAGTTTGAGCTATTAACGAAGTTTCAGTGTGATTGTGGATAAAAGGGCTTAAATGATGCTTATTAAGCCCTCTCATGATGCATAAGATGAATGGAGATAAGGATGAGGCTTGACGATAGCTCAGGAGGTGGAGGAACCAAAAAATCAGCAAAACCATGAAAAACCTACTAGTAGACCTTACCGATAGGTTTTGGTTACTGTCACGCATCTACCGAAGAAATACCAGTAGATTTTGGCTACTGTCCTGCACCTATCGAAGAAATACTAGTAGACTGTGAATACTGGAGTAAAACCTACCAGTAGGTTTTCCACGATCAACCAGTAGGTTTTACTTAATTGCGCCAGAATCTGAATATCAAGCTTTGCAATCTTGGGGGTCCCACAAGACATCTTCCTACCTGCCCCTGCCCCTGCCACTCCCAACACCATGGACATCCCTCTTCAACCTCTTCTTGGACTTTTGGATGCTTGATCATTAAAGAGGAATGAGGAGAGGGAAGGTGTTGGGTGTGGAGACATGGCCTACACCAACCCTGTCTAGCCCATCCCTTTTTAGCCCCGAGGCATGAAGATCACATCAGAGGGCTATAGCATGACTCCATGGATGTTTTTGGAAGGGAGAGGGATACACCATGAGGGAGGAGGATGAAATATACATTGTAATATATAGAGAGAGTCCAAGGAAGACGATAAATAGTGTTAGAGACAAAAGTTAATATTTTTGCACTTTCTTCCACACATTGTCTTGTAATTTCATGTAAGACTCTTCTAAGATTTGTTTGAAGTCTTTCATGCCATTTATTGCAAGTTGCTTTCAAGTTTAGTCCTTCATCCAAGCTTTCACCATTAATGTATTTATTGTTCTTCAATTTCTTAGTTTTAAAAAGGGTATTCAATGCACTCTCTTTTAGTTTATGTTTTCTTGTATTGACTTAGCTACAATCTTCATTTCTTTATAATGTCTTCTCATTACATTTTTGTCCTTACATTAAGCATGAGTAGCTAACCTTTTTTGTTGGCTAATCCAGTGGAGATCTCCACTTGGATATGCTATTATAACTAATTTTCTTTCCTCCTCTCAGAGTATGATGGCTTGGTTTGACTGAGTTGAGGGTGGACAAGATTGTGAGTCTTTGATATCCTGTATACTTGTCATGGGTTATGCTTGGATCCTCACTTCCATCTCGTCCATGGCTTTTTACGAATCAATCATACATTTATGCTCTATTGGAAGAAGGATTCAAGTTGTCTTGGCATTCCCTTTGGAGTGAACCCTTTGGATTAAACAACACTTATTTCTCATTTCAATTTCATCACAACACAAATCACAAACCAATTCCAAACTACAAAATATTTTACACTTTTTTTTACCAAAATCACTTTCAACATGATTCACATCCATCCCCGAGGAGACGACCATGGAATACCTCCAAGTAAAACACGACAAGCAAAAGTCTTCTTGCGCTTGGAAAGCATTTTTGTTCACTCACATATTTCATTTCCACCATCCCCTTGCCCTTTCTTTTGACATAATTCTAAGGGAGAGTGACACTCCCCCCTTTACACATGCATTATACATACATTGAGGCAAGATGTTAGGAGGTTAGGAACAACAAGGAAATAAACCAAGCATTTTTGGCCCCATTGCTGAGAAGGCAAGGGTTAAATCAAGAAGGTGATTTTCGGACAATAAATCTAAGTCCCGTGATGTTCATCATGGGCTGAGGTACGTTGATCCTTGTATATACTTTTGTTGTTTACATTTATAATTGTAGATAGTTTTGTTCTATGTGTGGATGGGACGATCAAAACTGACTAGTTAGATAACCCTTAGGCCTTAATATGAACATTGACCAAGACCCATCTGAGGATGCGGGGATAACTTTGAGAATGTAGGTGCCAATCCAAATATGCAAAGGGGTAGGGGAGTGAAAGAACCTTGAATGTTCAATCCACAAACGCAATTCCCCCTTCCCATGAATGAAGGTAACAACATCCACATTGAGCCTCCAACGAGGTCAATGAGGGAATTCCTTTAACCAACTCGTAACACCACACCCTTATGCATCCTCTTTCTGGTCCAAGCTTACCTATTCCTGGTTAAGCCGGGGATGCTGCAACTACTTCCCACATTCCATGTAATTGAGAAGGAGAACCCTATTTGCACATAAAGGATTTAGAGGAGATAATTACGACCTTCCTCACCAATCATGATATGGAAGACATAGCTAGGCTGAAATTGTTCCCCTTTTCTCTAAGAGATAAGGCAAAAACAAGACTTAATTCCTTGAGACCTCAATCCATAACATTTTAGAACCAAATGCTCTCCAAGTTTTTAAATAAAATTTTCCCAGTGTGTAAAACCACAGCTCTAAACAAACATCTCCAAAACTATTCGGAGAAGTCCAATGAGCAATTCTACCAATGTTGGGATCTATACAAGGAATTACTAAAATCCATTCCACTCCATAGCTTTGAATCATGGCAATTGGTGAGTTTCTTCTATGAAGGAATCACACGAGGCCATTGATAGTTCATTGACATGATGTGTAATAAGGAGTTCTTAAACAAATACCCCGATGAGGCCTTAGATTACTTTAATACTTTAGCACAGAATGCACAATCATGGGACATTATGGATCCCACCGATGTACCAAGGTCTTCTCCTCAAGGGAGTAGCCAAACTCATGGGGGAGGGATTTATGATTAGAGAAACCGAGAGGACTTGCTTTCCAAAATTGCCAAGTTGTCTAGGAAGGTTGAGAGCCTTGAAGTCAATAGGAGACACAAGGTGTCTAACGTTTCATCGATTGAGGAGGGCTGCTCAATTTATGAGAGTGTAGATCATTCCATATCGGAGTTTCCTAACATTCCAGCACTTAAGGAATTGTATCACAAGAAAGTCAATTCTTTTAACCAAACGAGACAATCATTCTCTTCACATTCAAACACTTACAATCCAAGTTGGAGTAATCACCTAAATTTTAGTTGGAGGAAAGAGAATCCCATTCCTCATGGTTCAACTGCATATTCACTTCTCGTACCTCTTAGGCAAAATCAATTTCAATCCCAAGGTCAAGCATCTAGCTCTCAATACCCTCGATCTAGTCCGCAAGGGTAATCACAAAACCTGCCTACACAGAATTTCTCCCAAGGTCAACCTCTCCAAAGTTCTCTCCATCAAGGTTCATGCAATCCTCCCACATACCAACCTCCCTATAAGATAAATTTGGAGGATATGGTTCTTGCTTTCATTCAAAGCCAGACTACCCTCAATGAAAACCAAATCACCATCAACAACTAAAATGCCATAGTTTTTAATGACATTTGGACCCAACTCATAAAGTTGACAAACTCCATGGGGGCATCACAACAAGCGAATGAGAAATTCCCCACTCAACTCCAAGAGAACCTTGGAGGTCAACATGTTATCGAGTCATCAGAGTCCCTAAGAGAGAGTTGTGAAAAACTCAAGGCGATCACCACCCTTCAAAGTGGTAAGGAAATATATAAGACCATTGTGTTAAAGGTCTAACCCAAGGCCACATTGCCAATAGAAAAAGAGACCAAAAGTGACACTGACGGGGATGAGGTGAGTGTTGAAGTAGGTGAGAAAAAAAAATTGGTTGATGACAGTGTGCTTGTTTCCCATATGCCAGCTCCTTTTTCTAGTCGTTTGAAGCCACCCGTCAAGATAGCTAATTATGTTGATATAATTGAAATGTTTAAGCAGTTAAAGATCGACATTTCACTCCTTGATGCAATTAAACAAACTCCATCTTGTGCTAAGAACTTGAAGGATTTGTGCACCTTGAAGTAGTGACTAAATGTGCACAAAAAGGCATTCCTCACCGAGCAAGTGAGTTTAATCTTAAGGACCAACACCCCACCCAAGTTGAAGGATCTCGGATGCCCTACCATTGCTATAATAATCGAGAATTTTTTGGCAGAGTAAGCTCTCATTGATTTGGGGGCTAGTGTGAACCTCCTTGCGTACTTGATGTACCAACAAACTTCATCTCTAGGAATTAAGGCCTACTCCAATCTCGCTTCAACTGGCGGACCATAGTGTCTGAACACCGAGGGGAGTAATTGAGGATGTTTTAGTGCAAGCTGATAAATTTTACTTTTCTGTTGATTTTATTATGCTTGACACTCACCCAGTTGATTTTAGCTCCCAATTCCCTATAATACTTGGTAGGCCTTTTCTTACCCCATCTAATTTTATGATTAATTGCAAGAACGATCTTATGAAGCTAGCATTTGGGAACATGACTATGGACCTCAACGTGTTCAACTTGTCCAAGCAACCGGGGGTGAAGAGGAGGTGGATGAAGTCAATAGGATAGACACCTTGGAGGAAGAACACTTGAAACCTTTGGGCATGTTAAAGTCGAAAGAAGAAAAGAATGTTGATCTAAATGGAATTGATGATCAAGTGGAATTGGAAAGTTTGAAAGGGGTAGAAAAGTGGATCCCTACATTTGATAAGCTCCCCCACCAAGACAAGAAGATTTTCCCATCAAATGAGCAAAAGCCCAACTTGGAATTGAAGCCATTACCTTACCATTTGAAATATGCAAACCTTGGGGAATATGAGACATTTGCAGTGCTAATTAGCACAACATTTGATGCAAAGCAAGAAAAAGAGCTCTTGTCTTCTCGACAACCACAAAGAAGGTTGAACCCAATCATGAACTAGGTGGTGAGGGACGAGGTGTTCAAACTACTTGATGTAGGCATCATTTTTTCAATTGCTGATAGTAAGTAGGTTAGCCCCACCAAGTAGTACCCATGAAGTCGGGAGTCACTATTTGGGAGAATGAAGAGAATGAGCTTATTCCAACAAGGGTGATCACAGGTTGGAGAGTTTGCAATGATTACTGAAAACTCAACCTATGCACAAGAAAAAACAACTTTCTAATGCCATTTCTTGACCAAGTATTGGAATGGGTAGCGGAGCATCTATTCTATTATTTCTTAGATGGATGTTCTGTCTATAATCAAATCGAGATTGCATTGGAAGACCAGGAGAAGACTACCTTCACTTATCCCTTCAGTACTTTTACTTATCGCTGCAAGCCTTTTGGGCTATTTAATGCCCCTAGGACCTTTCAATTTTGCATGATGGGGATCCTTAGTGATATATTGGAAAAGATTGTTGAGGTGTTTATAGATGACTTCTTGGTCTTTGGGGATTCTTTCAGTGGATGCTTGGAAAATCAAAGTTCTTGAAAGATGTGAACCGAAGAACTTAGTCTTGAATTGGGAGAAGTGTCACTTCATGGTAACACAAGGAGTTGTTCTCGGGCACCTCGTTTCGGAGAAGGGGATTTTGGTTGAAAAATCAAAGTTGGAGGCCATCTCTAACCTCCCTACACCAAGAGTCGTTAAGGATATCAGGTCGTTTCTTGGCCATGCGAGTTTTTACTGTCGATTCATTAAAAATTTTAGTGCATTGACCTAACCTTTGACCAATTTAATGTCTAAGGATGTCCCATTTGAGTGGTGGGATGATTTTGGGACATCTTTTACAAAACTCAAATGCATGCTTGTCACACCTCTGATTATGTGACCACCCAAGTTGGGTTTACCTTTTAAGCTCATGTGCGAGGCAAGTTATTATATGGTCGGCATAGTTCTCGGTCAATGGGAGGAGAATAGACCTTATATAATATACTACGCTAGAAAAATGTTCAATGAAGCTCAAATGAATTGCACTACCATAGAAAAAGAGCTGCTAGCAATAGTATTTGCATTGGATACATTTCGTTCTTACATAATTAGGTCATCAATAGTAGTCTATACTGATCATTCAGCTATAAAGTATTTGTTCTCTAAGCAGGATGCCAAATCGAGACTTATCATGTGAATCCTCCTACTCCAAGAGTTTAATCTAACAATCAAAGACAAGAAAGGAGTGGAGAATGTGGTGGCAGTCTATGTATCTCGATTGGTGGTGCAAGATGCGGATGAGCACATTCCTATCCAAGATTTCTTCCCTAATGAGCAATTACTTTCAATTCACCATATTTGTCCATGGTATGTTGATATCTATTAATATCTTGTAACAGGACAAATACCACTATAGTGGAGCTTAGAGGATCGAAGGAGATTCATGGTTGATATGAAGTGCTTTTACTTAGACAACCTATACCTGTTCAAGTACTGCCCTGACCAAGTCTTGCGGAGATGCGTACTGGAGAATTAATAGTGGGATGCATGCTATTCTTGCATTCTGTCATTCAGAGGCATGCGGTGGCCACTTCTCAGCAAAGAAAACTTTAGAAACAATCCTACAGTCAGGTTTTTACTGGCCCTCTATGATAAAGGACTGTATTTTATTCTATAAAGAATGTGATAGATGCCAACATTTGGGCAGTTTGACCCAAAGAAAAATGATGCCCCTCTCCCCTGTACTTGTTGTAGAAATATTTGATTATTGGGACATCGACTTCATGGGTCTCTTCCCTATGTCATTTAGTTATTTATATATTCTACTGGCAGTATACTGCTTGTCCAAGTGGATGGAGGCTATCCCAACCAAGAGCAATGACCACTAAGTCGTGACTAAGTTTCTTAAGAAGAACATTTTTTCGAGGTTTCGGATGCCTCATGCAATGATAAGTGACGGTGAATCACATTTCTATAACAGACCATTGCGTCTTTGTTGCACAAATATGGGGTCACACATATGGTATCCACCACATACCACCCACACAACCAATGGTTAAGCCGAGTTGGCCAATAGAGAGATCAATAATATCTTAGAGAAGACGGTTAACCCAAATAGGAAAGATTGGTCAGGCAGACAGATTGATGCCTTATGGGCTTACCGCACCGCCTATAAGACTATCTTAGGCATGTCTCCCTATCGGCTCATCTTTGGAAAGGCTTGCCATTTGCTAGTTAAGATGGAACACAAGGCCTATTGGGCCATAAAGACTTTTAACTATAATTTAGGGATGGAAGGAGAGCATAGAAAGCTAGAACTGAATGAATTAGAAGAGATTCGAAGAGATGCGTATGAGAGCTCAAAATTTTCAAAAGAGCGGGCTAATATTTTTCATCACAAATCCATTATACGGAAGTCATTTGAGCCCGGCCAAAAAGTGCTCTTATATAACTCTCGTCTCTTGATTTCCCAAGGCAAACTCCGATTCTGTTGGGACGGCCCCTATCTTGTCAAGGTGGCCTATTCCAATGGAGCTGTTGAAGTCACAAACCCCATGAATGGCCAAAACATTCAAGGTCAATGGCTAAAGACTTACGCCATTTTTCGAGTGTTTTGAAGGACAAGGAATGGAGGAGGACTTGATGAATATGGTGTATTCGAAATTCGTGGAGGAGTAACCAGTTTTTTTATGCTTTCTAGTGTACAGTCTTGTTATTTTCATATGTTATTTTCATTTTCATGTTACTTACTTTATGTGGTTGTAAAGCATTGTTTTTCTTAGTTTCAAATATTGGTGCTTTTGACAAATCTCAAGTGCAAGGTGTTCTCTAACTCTAATCATCTTTTTACTATCCTTCATTGCATCGCATTTCTTTCAACTGCATTGAAGACAATGCATGAATCAAGTTGGGGGGTGAAGTGCACCATTTACATGATACACCAATGCCTATAGGAATTTTTGGGGATAATACCAATTTTTGGGGTGAAAATACACCTTTTGCATGGCATACAGTTTTTTATTTATATTAGTACAAATTATGTGAAAATTTTAAAATTTTTTGGGAAAAACATCTAAATATTGATCTGCATCCCTTATTAAGAGTATTTGGGTTAGATAATATATTGATCTTTGTTTTGAACCTTGAGCACAAGAGCATATTATAGAAGTTAATCATATGCGTGAGTATCACATATGTATCTGTTTTGGAACTCAATTGTATGTGCTGCTTGAATGTGTAATTTTAACAATTTACGGATTGGATTCGTATTTTAGGATTGGAGATGAGTAAGGACCCATGAGAGCTTTTGTGCCAATCCTTTTTGGATGGGAACTTATATTTACACAAGGAACAATTTTTCAATGTCAAATTTGTTAAATAATCTCATTATGTTTGCCTTGGCTAGGTGCATTTGGGTAGTATAACGGTTTTATCTTGATATGTATAGCGCCCTCCCATGCTTACCTAGAAGTAATTTTAGGCCATTTTTTAAAATTTTGAGCCTTAGCCTTGTTCTTGAGAAAATATTAACCCTAGTGTCATGATTGAGCCTAATTGAAATTCATTTTTATGCCATACATTTGACCAAGCCAATGAAAATGATAAATATCTACCTTACCTTGGTTGTTCCTTGAGTTGAAAATGAGTGATCACAAAAGTGAAGAAATTGTGATGTGGAAATTCAAGAAAAGGGATAATTGATGTTGAAACTCAAGGAGTTCAATAGAAAAAAAAATGATGAAAATCCAAGAAAAGGAGTCAAACCGATCATGTGATTAGTCACTTTAACAAACAGCCTCATAATCCACATTTGTTCCATCATTCATTAACACTCAATATAATGCTAATTCTACACATGCATTTAAAAAGATAAAAGTGATAAAACTAAACCATTCATTTCACAACATATGATAGTTTATCACAAAAACATAAGGATTCAAACCATTCACAAAAGAAGTAACAAACACTCAACCACACTTAAGAACATAAATCTTTTTCATATTCTCCACCAGCTCCACCCCTCAGAAGAGTGAGAATCTCCTCCTTTTTTCAAAGAATGTCATCGTACTTGGCCTCGATGCCAAGCATAACCTCTCGTAGTGACCTCTGGGTGCTGGTGCTGGGTCATGACTCCTGTCTATGTGCCTGGTTTCTCTCTGCATCTAACTTTGTCTCCTCCTCGTCGAGCATATCATGCACCTCATCGGTGCCTCGAGTGGGGGGCTCCTCCTATCTTGCTATCAAGCCACCATTATAACCTTGGCTTCTCCATAAGGAAGCCTTGTTAAGTGGTCTCATTAGCCTCCGTATCCCCATATGTGGCCTGACTTGGACTCATGGTCCAAACACATCTCCATCAGCAAAGTGCCAAAGGGGAGTGAATTTCTCTTCACGTCACAACCCTTCATCATCTCTGTAAGGATCAATGCGAGGAGATCAATGATATGGCCGCTTCAAATTGCATATAGTAACTGGGCCATCTCTGGAAACATCTCGTTCTTCCATCCAATCAGGGCAAGTTTGGATATGGCTATTAAATTCAACATTGAATATTTATCATTCAACTCACCTTGCTGAAGAAATCTCCAATTTGCCCAAGAGAATGTGCCCAATCCCGTCAACTCAGCCCCCACAACATTCGTTGCCACACTATTCCTCGGGTGGCAAACATGCCTAGGTACCCCTGGTACGGCTCACATTTCTACGATATAATCCATATCCATATTGATGTGGGTCCCCCTCACATAGGTCTTGATCACCCCATAGATGATCTCGACATTGGAGTAAAAATCCCGTACGAGCTCCTTTACGGCTTCTCCGACGTTCTTAAGAAACATGTCCCATACACTCTCCTCCATGTTGGCATGAATGCCCAACTCCACAAAATCAAGCAACTCAATGGATCGTTCACAAACATTTGGTTGAGTATCGTAAAAATTTTCATACCTATCCGCTTTGAGGGCCGTGGGGAATCGGGTCTTGTTATATCTTCGAACAATGGTTGGCATCCCCTCTCGCCCCTCGACCACCTCCTAGATGAAATTGGGTTCTTGATTGATAGTTTTCCACTTTGTGGGCATTTTCATTATTGGAGGCTTTGTTTTCGGGTTTGGGGGTTTTTAGGTTTTGAAATCTTGAATTTCTTGGTGAAAAGGGTGAGAAATGGGGTGGAATGTGTTTGGGTGGCTAGATTTTGGAGGAAAATTAGAAATGGATTGGGTTTTGATGCTTGGGTAGTGAAGGGTCAACCTAGGGTTCAGAGGTTTTTAAGGGTTTTGGGCATTTTTTTAACTGGGGAAGACGAACCAGGCTTTTATATACTGGGAGTTGATGTTCGAACGTGTGCAAATGATTATAATAGAACATATATGAACCACTATTAAAGTAACCTTGTATGTTTTAATATAAGTAAAGATAATTAGACCCGGTGTGGTCAATGTTTTAAATTGGGCCTCGGATGGGTCATGTGAAGATATATTGCACAGGTTGGATTTTTGGTAGAGGTTCTCGTACAAAGGACTCTGCCTGAATTTCGTTAAATTATGGACCCCGATAAATGGGGCATAACGGCGTTATATCGAGTTACTCGGTATCCACGTATATTTCGCGAGTTGATAGAAAACCAACAGAACCCTGGATTTTGGGGTGTCACACATATACTTGAAAATTGTCCATTAAAACTTAGCCATCATTCTACCATATCACTAAATATACTTAGCATACAACGTTGAAAGGTAGCTGGAGCATTATATAGTCCAAAAGGCATTCTTTTATATGCAAAAGTAGCAAAAGAACATGTAAATGTAGTTTTTTCTTGATCATCTATTGCAATTTCAATCCGATTATGAGTAGAATATCCATCTAAAAAACAATAATATGCATGATCAGCTATTCTTTCAAATACTTGATCTTGGAATGACAATGGAAATTGATCTTTTCTTGTGAGACAATTTAGTTTTTTGTAGTCAATACATACACAACCTGTGATTGTACGCATTGGAACTAATTCATTTTTCTTATTTTTTATTACAATGCTCTTAGATTTTTTTGGGACTACCTATGTAGGACTAACCCATTTACTATCATATATAAGATAGATAATAATAACATCTAATAGTTTAAGCACTTCATTGCGAACTACCACTTTCAGATGTGGATTTAATCTTCTTTGCATTTGGCGAGATGGTTAATCATTTTCTTCTAAATATATACAATGAGTAAACATAAGTGGGCTTATACCTTTTATATCTGCTATTGTCCATCCAAGAATATTTTGATGATTTTTCAATATTTTTGTTAATTATTTTTCTTGTCTTCTTTCAGATAAATTTGATGATATGAGAGGGATGAATTTCATTTTTTTTCTAAAAAAACATATTTCAGATTGGTTGGAAGTGGTTTTACATCTGGTTTAAAGATTTTAACATCAAACTTTACAAATTTAGACAACAGATTTTCACACTTTAGGTTTTCTATATTTTCAGTCATATACAAATTCTAATGTATATAATTCCTTTTCCAAAAAAAAATTCAAAAAAAATTGAATTAATAACTCAATACAATTTATTTCATGCACTTTATCTTCTTCTCTAGGTTGTTTTGCACTGTTAAAAATATTTTATTCCAAGGTTATGTTTTCAAATGAAAGTTCAAGACTCAATTCCTACAATTAATTAACACATTTGATATAGCTAGGAATGGTCGACCCAGAATAATAGGTATGTGCTTGTGTGAAAACCTTGCTTTCCCTTAAACCCTATACATCACCCTTTAGCATGTGTTTGATGTGTGTGAGAAGGGGAGTGTCACACTCCCTTAGGGATGATGTAAAAATAAAGGGCAAGGAAATGGGGAAATGAAATGTACAAAATGCATGAAATGTGTGTATGGAATGAACAAAAGTGCTCCCCAAGTGCGAGGAGTCTTTTGAACGTCGTGTTTTACTTGGAAAGTATTCCAAGGTTGTCTCCTCAGGGAAGGAAAGTTCAAGTGTGTGATGGTGATTTTGTGAACAAAATAAAATGGGAAAAGTGTAAAATGATTTGTTTGTGTTTTGGAGAGTTGTGTTCTTAATGAAATTGCAAGAAAACAAATGTTGGCTAATCCAATGAGATCATTCCAATGGGAATCTCAACTCAACTCGAAAACTTCCTCCAATAGTGCATAGATGAACGATTGGTTCGTGGGAAGCTAGGCACGAGATGGAGGTGAGGATTTAAGCATACATTGTGACAACGCTTACGGTGTATCAAGAACTCACAACCAAATGGAGGTGGGGATCCAAGCAAAAACTGTGACCAGGCCTATAGAATATCAAAGGCTCACAACCATGTCCAATCTCAACCCAGTCAAACTGAACCATCATACACTGAGAGGAGAAAAGAAAATGAGTAGAAGTAGCACACCCAAGAGGAAATCTCCCTTGAATTAGCCAACTAAAATCTGGCTACTCGTGAAAGCAAGAGAGAAATGCATTAAGTAAAGAGACATAATTGATATGAAGATTGAAACTTAAAGCAAGAAATCTTAAACTAAGAAGAAAAATATGCAATACCCGTTTTAAAGCTAGAAAATGAAGAAAACTTAACTACAACAATGGTAAAATCTAGAAGGCATTAGAAATAAATGACTTGCAAAGCATTAGAAATAAATGACATTAAAGAAGCTTACAAGATTCTTACAAGAGATTACAAGTGAAATGGATGGAAGAAATGCAAAAATTTAAACTATATCACGATTCATCAGCTTCCTCTACTCCTAAACTTAGGTAGCCACCCTTTGCAATGCTAAAAAATGCTGAATATATCTCTTCCTTTTCTTCCATGGGGGTCCCTAGGGTCTGTGTGAAAGGCCTCCCATCAATAAGAGGCTGAATTGAAGGCTTGGCAGACTAGGGCAAGCCTAGCCTGCACTCCCCAGGCTTCACCCCTTCTCTCTCCTCTTCATTGAATGCCAAGCCTCCAAAATCTTCAACAAGGGTGTAGGAGGCATGGTTGTAGGTAGAATATGTCAGGGTAGGCGTGGGAGAAGTGTAGGTGGGTCCTCTTAAGAAAATGGAGAAGATGTACAGGCATTCAGGGCATTCTGGGCAACAACTACCGATAGTTATTTACGTTCTACCGGTAGTTGTTGGCTACTGGAGTGAAAACTACCGGTAGTTTGTCTACTCTAGACCAATCTTCGTAGAATTGTCATAACTTTTGATCCAACCGTCCGATTAAGCTAAAATTTTGACAAAATACAGAAGACAGTCAGATCTACAAATTTTATGCCTTGAACTTTTTGAGATTCGTAGCAGATCATTGTCAAAATGGAGGAAAATCGAGGCTCTACAACCCAATGGTGCAGGTGTTGGCACTTTTGTTCCCAAGCACCAATACCTCCTTGGTTTCTTCACTTTTAAGCCTCAAAATCTTCATGTAATGTGTCCATGCCTTCATCACACATCCATACTAGTTGCAAGGTCCTAAAATCAATGATTTAAGCTATAAAAACATGCAACATCGAAAATTTAACATTATTCATAATTTCGGCTAACACTAAGTAATTATATGTAAAGGTTGAGTTAAAATGCATGTAATGAGGCCTTCAAATATACAACATTTTGCTCGCATCAGTGTGTAAGCAGATGCATGAAAAATTGGTTGTGTATCTATAACGATAAAATCTACTGAGAAGTAAAATTTGATCAACTTGGATGATAAAATCTTCTACAATTCCTTGTAGAGTTTTTATTGATCGGTCTACTAACTGTAGTGTAACACTGGTAGGTTTTAGCTCACTTAGTCCTAATTGTGTATACACTGCATATGACTATAAATTACAACTGGCTCTAAGGTCTAGCAAAGTTTGTTCAATTCAGAAATTTCCAATGATGCATAAGACTGTTGGACTTCCTGAATCTTTGTACTTAAGAAAAGTGTTATGTCGTGTTATAGTACTGACTTGTTCAATTAGAAATGCCTTCTTTGGTACATTAGTTTTTCTTTTTATCGTGCCCAAATCTTTTAAAATTTTAGCGTAAGCTAGAACTTGCTTGATTGTATCTAACAAAGGAATGTTAATTTTGACTTGTTTAAATTGTTCCAAGATTTCATATTGATCTTTCTTAGATGTAGTTTTCTTGACCCTTTGA
This sequence comes from Ilex asprella, assembly GCA_023539305.1. Taxonomy (NCBI): domain Eukaryota; kingdom Viridiplantae; phylum Streptophyta; class Magnoliopsida; order Aquifoliales; family Aquifoliaceae; genus Ilex; species Ilex asprella. Next base: position 24,545,981 of record CM042186.1, on the reverse strand, counting down.
GGAAAAGGTAAAGGAATAGGACATGGTTGATCTTCCTCTTTTTTAGTTTTGGCTATTCGAGTGGTTTATTAACGGGAATTGACTTACGTATTTTTTTTTTGTTGAAATTTTGGGTTTAATAGTTTTGTCAATGACTTTAGCACTTCTTAATGTTGTGATTCCTTATACTTGATTTTGACTTTACGGAGGTTTAGGCTGAGATGGTAATTTTCCCTTTTCTGGCATACTTAGGGATTGAGTCAACTTAGCTAGATGACTATTGATATCTTCAATAGTCTAAGAAGTTTGAGTTTTAAAATCATTAAAAGCTTGAGTTGTTTGAGTATTGAAATTCATTTGACTTTGAATAAATTGATTCATAGTATCTTCCAGAGTTCTTTTATGTGAGAGTTGATATGGTTGATATTGTTATTGATTTTGTGACTGAGCTAGACCTTGTGTTTGATTTGTGGGTTGTGTATTTCTCCAACTAAAATTTGGATGATTCCTCCATCCTAGATTGTAGGGTTCAGAATATGGGTTCAAATAAGGCTTATTATAAGTTGGAATTGCATTAGATTGTTCAATCAAAACTTCTTTAAATGCAGGTATAGTTGAACACTCTGCTGCAGGATATCTTGACAACGTACAAATTTCACATATTTGATCAGTAGTTGATACAACAAACACTTGTTTTATTTTTTTCATTTCTAATGCTTCTAGTTTTCGAGATAAATTAACCATTTTAGCTCTAAAATCATCATCTTCTTTTAACACATATTTTCCTCTTTCGGATGTATATGACTTAGTTTGTATTATATTTGAAGAAGCGGAGTCCCACATTTGGCAACTTTCAGAAATAGTATCAAAAAATTAAAATGTTTCTTCATGATTTATATTCATAAATTCTCCTTGGGCCATCATTTCAACAAATTGTCGCATTGCAGGTAGAAGAGCATCATAGAAAAATCTGACTAAAGTCCAGTTTTCAAATGCATGATGTGGACAAGCTTGGAGAACATCTTTAAATCTTTTCCAACATTGATAAAAAATTTCTCCTTCTTTTCCAGAAAAATTCATTCTTTGCAGTCTTAGTGTATTAGTACGATGTATAGGAAAAAACTTTTCTAAGAACTATATTCGTAAAGCTTGCCAATTTGTGATAGAATTAGCTCTTAAAGTGTTAAGCGACTGTTTCACTTTATCTTTCAAAGAGAAAGGAAAATGTTTTAATTTGACCATTTCAAAATTATGTTGCATGGTTCCACAGACTTCTTCAAATTCGTTCATATGAAACTAAGGGTTTTCAGTTTCTAAACCATGAAACAGTGGTAATAATTATATTGTTCCTGGCTTAATATTAAGATTTGGTGCGTTATGACGGGACATTAATTCGTGTTGGATGTAAATATTCTCTTAATGGTCGGACATTTGACTTACTTCCTGCTTTGTAGGATTATCTTCCCTAGGTACGTTTTGAGCTATACTTAATTCAAATGATGCTTGAGTAAATAAAGATGATGAAGACGAAGGAGATGACTGATTTACCGAAGCTAATGATGAATGTACAGACATAAACTATAAAATAAAACACACACTTTATATATAT
>CM042186.1:24531289-24544293 GCA_023539305.1 Ilex asprella | reverse complement strand
CATGGGTTTGGCTATAGTACTGAAGTCTTTTATGAATCTCCTGTAAAAACCTGCATATCCCAGAAATGATCGGACATCCTTTACAGTCTTGGGTGCTGGCATATTTTCAATTAGATCAATTTTTGCCTTGTCAACTTTTATGTCCTCAAATGACACAATGTGACCTAATACAATGTCTTGTGTTACCATGAAATGACATTTTTTCCAATTAAGCACCAAATTAGCTTCTTTACATCTTATTAAAACTTTGTCTAAGTTTGTCAGACAAAGATCAAATGAGTCACCATATACAGAGTAATCGTCCATAAATATTTCCCAAAATTATTCAACCATGTCACTAAACAAACTTAGTATGCACATTTGAAATGTTGCAGGAGCGTTACAAAGTCCAAAAGACATTCTTTTAAATGCAAATGTGCCATAAGGACATGTGAATGTGGTTTTCTCCTGATCATCTAATACAATCTCAATTTGATTATACCCGAAATATCCATCTAAGAAACAGTAAAATGCATGGCCTACAATTCTTTCTAGAACTTGGTTAAGGAATGGGAGGGGACTTCCTTCATGACTTCCTTCGTTCTTTCTACCTCCGTTCACACGACTTCCTTCATGTGAGGGTTCAGTCGTCTCTGTATTTGAGGGGAGGGTTTTGAGTCCTCTTGAAGATATATTGCATGATTGAAGATTAACAGACTTATACCTTTCAAGTCAGAGATGGTCCACCCAATGGTGCTTTTATGATTTTTAAGAACTTCAATTAGTTTAGACTTTTGCAAGTCTGTGAGCTTAGATGAGATTACCACTAGGTATGACTTGTTTTCTCCCACATATGCATATTTGAGGTTAGATGGGAGATGTTTTAATTCAGGCTTTGGTGGCCTGTCACTTGATGAGATTAGCTTTGTGCCATTTGATGAAAGTTCCTCGAATTTGGGCGCCCATGTCTCAACAGCATGAGTAGGGCAACATTGTGGATTTGACTCAGATGAGTCGGACTCAATCAAAGGTGAGTCGGTCAGAGCTTCACAGAACGTGTCACTCAGATGTTCTTGTATCAAAGATTCAATGGAGTTTACTTTCCCTTTGTTCTCATCCTCTTTTGGGTGTTTAGCAATATTGAAAATATTCAGTTCAAGAGTCAAATCCCTAACGGTTAATTTCACAACTCCATTCCTACAATTGATTAGTGCATTAGAGGTTGCTATGAAGGGTCGACCAAGGATGATAGGAATTTGATTCTCTGAATATAATGCTGGTTGAGTATCTAGAACGATGAAGTCAACAGGGAAGATAAAATTATCCACGTGGACAAGCACATCTTCACAATGCCCCTAGGGATTTTGACAGATCTGTCCGCTAATTGGAGTGTGACACAAGTGGGTTTTAGTTCACTCAGACCCAACTGTTGGTAGACGAAATAAGGTAGCAGATTCACACTAGCTCCGAGGTCTAACAGTGCTTGTTCTATCTTGAAATCTCCAATGACACATGAGACAGTTGGACATCCAAGGTCGTTGTATTTTAGAGGGGTTTTGCATTGTAGCAAGGCATTGACTTGTTCTGTTAGAAAGGCTCTTTTTGAACATTTTGGTTTCTATTGACTGTGCACAAGTCTTTTAGAAACTTGGCATAAGATGGTACTTGTTGGATTGCATCCAGAAGTGGGATATTAATTTTTACTTGCTTGAAAAGCTCGTAAATTTCAGGCTGATGGTTCATCTTTTCGGTAGCCTTGAGTCTATGTGGGAAAGGAGCAGAAATTGGACATGACGGTTCTCTTTCCCTAGAAGGTTTTGGCTCTTGTTCACTCACAAGCTCAGGCTCTTTTTCAATCACAAGTTCGGGCTCAATCGATGGGATGACATCAGCTTTTGATTTTGGAAATAGCATATCTCTGACTGTTTTGTCAATCACCTTTCCACTTCTCAATGTAGTGACAATTTGAGCTTGATCTTGCAGAGATTTTGGTTGGGAAGGAAACTTGCCCTTTTCTTGTGTGCTTATGGATTGGGTCAAAATTTGAATGTAGCTTTTAAGATCTTCAAATGAGTGGGTGGTCTGTGCTTTGAACTCAGTGAAAGATTGGGTGGACTGGGCATTGAAGTTCATTTGGGTTTGCATGAACTGGTTCAGTGTATCCTCGAGGTTCCTCTTATGTGGTGGTTGGTATGGTTGATATGTAGGAGGTCCTTGAGGTGGTGGATGAGAATTTTGTGGTTGGTTCATAGGAATTGGTTGTGTGTTCCTCCAACTGAAGTTTGGGTGGTTTCGCCACACTGGGTTGTATGTTTTAGAGTATGGGTTGTATGTCTTAGAGTATGGGTTAGAGTAAGTTTGGGTGGTTTCGCCACCCTGGGTTGGACTAAATTAGAGATTGCATTTGTTTGTTCCAACAAGACTTCTTTGAATGCAGGGATGGTAGGACATTCCCCAGTAGGATGTCCTGTCAATGCACAAATCCCACACACTTGTTATGTGGGAGGGCCCAATTCGACTTGATGTATTTGTTTCATCTCTAAAGGTTCAAGCTTTCGAGATAAAGTGGACATTTTTGCTCTCAGGTCATCATCTTCTCTCAAGACATACTTTTCCCCTTGGGAAGTAGATAGTCTAGCTTCACTAGTGGTAGGGGAGGCTGAGTCCCACATCTAAGAACTATCAAATATAGTGTCAAAGAAATAGAATGCCTCCTCCAGACTTTTACCCATAAATTCTCCTTGGGCCATCATTTCGACAAACTGACACAGTTTAGTGGGTAAGAAGTCATAGAAGAATCCTACTAGTGTGGACAGGCTTGGAGTAGTTCTTTATATCTTTTCCAGCTTTGGTAAAATGTTTCTCCTTCTTTTATCGAAAAATTCTTGATTTGCCTTTTCAGAGTGTTAGTCCGATGTAAGGGGAAATTTTTTCTGAAAAATTCATTTTGAAAGATCTTCCAGATTGGCATGGAAAGAGATTTTAAAGAATTTAGTCATTGTTTAGCTTTGTCCTTTAGAGAGAAAGGAAAAAGTTTCATCTTGGCAAGTTCAGAATTGTCTTGAAATGTTCCACACATTTCTTCAAAGTCTTTCATATGAAAATATGGATTTTCAGTATTTAATCCTTGGAAAAGAGTCAACAACTATGCCGTCCCCGGCTTTACAGTAAAGGGGGTGCATTCGGAGGAAATACAAAACACGAGGGGACACTATTCCTTATGGGATTTAAGTAATCCCTCAAAGTTCATATGTTAGACACCTCATCTTCCCTCATGGGAACTTCTTCATTTCTATCAATATTTTTCATAATACTCTCACAAGAGTTTGCTATTGCTCTTGGTGAATTTGGTTCAGATTGGTCTACAGACCCCGAAGATTTTGCTGAAAAATTTTTGTAGCGAGGAACGTTCTCAGTCATAAAAAAGAAAAGAAAAATAAAACAAAGTTATTCACAATTATTCACAAAAAATGTCCTCTTACCGTTTTCCTTAAAAACACTTTAATAAGTTCCCCGACAACGGCGTCAAAAACTTGACTTGATCCGAAATGTGTACACCCAACTGCAGGCGGTCAAGTTGTAGTAATAATTCGGTTTGAGTCTGGAGTCGAATCCACAGGAAACTGGTTGTGTTGGTGTTTCAAAATAATCAGTAAAGGAGACCAATTGATTGTAACTTTGAGATTTTAGGATTGTGAGATGTGGGTGATTTCCTAAATAGAATATTGAATTCTCTTCAAGAAAGTTTACAAGATAAATGGAAATAAAGTCACTCTTTAGTTCAAGGATCGGGACATGTATTTAATTATCCGGTTCATTATAATTATGCTTGATAACTCAACTAACTCCCATGTCAACGGCAAGTTAATCGGAAGATAAAGATGGCCTGCTAAGGTCATGGTTCCGATGTCTTACTAGAAGTTTACAAGAATTATTTGTACTGAGAGTTATCGCGCCCAGAAACAAGCAAGTATTTCTTCATGACATCCATCCATGGCTTTAATATTCCATCCTTTTAAATGAAGCTTGATAATGTGTATGATTAAAGGGTAGTCTTAAAGATCTAGTCGGGGTACTTGCCTTGAAACGAGGAGTCTTTCCATACAAGAGCCATTCGTGTCATAGAAAGACTATCGATTGTACAAACTACCTTAGCTTTGCTAGATGCAATCAATCATCCAATAAACAATCGGATATGAACGTTAAGCATTAGAACAAAATATAATATAACCTCCTGATAATCAATACATGCCCTTCACCTCTTACTAAATAGTGAATGATAAACTACTCACTCTTCATAGCTTTGGTAAAACTAGAAAAGTGAGTGATGCTCATCCCTCTAAGTAGAGGACTTCACAAAGTAAAAGTACAAGTAACGAGGAGCTAATCTTCGACAAAGAATGAGTGAATCATGTTCCACCTTTCATGGTTTCGGTAAAGGTTTAGAAAAGTGGAAGAGTTTCACTTCTCTAATTAAAAAGTCTTCAATTTTGATGTTAACAAGATTCGAAGGTCAGACTTCATTTAAGTGAGGTGCGCATGTTTTTTTTTTGATGTTTTCAAAAACATCATTTCAGATGTTTTCATATTTTGCCATTGTTTTCAAAATAGAGCTATAAGAAAAATAAAAAATATTCACCAAACATATTTTAGTTTTTTTCTTTGATCAAAAAATGAAAAAAAAAAAAACTAGTGGCTACCAAACGGGGCCTTAATTTGCAACTTTAATGTTATGAATTGATAGCAGTGTGAACCTGACCTACACTGTCTATTCAGTTTGTTATCATAAATTGAAGTAATTGAGGTGCAAGTGCTTCAAGCATGAAGATGAGTAATGTACATCGCTACAAATCATAAATTGAAGAACCTGAGATGCAAATGTTTCGCATATGAGGATGAGGTATTCATATCACTGGAGATCTTCGTCTGCAATCAATTTGACACTATTTTTTATATCAAAAATAGGTTTCATTAACTAGATAGAGGTTAACTCTATCATTTCTAACTCACTTGAGGCGCCCATAGTCTGTGACGGAAAACTAAATGACAATTTGGGGGTGAGATCCACATTACTACCAATTCATAATATTAATACTTAAAATTGAGATTTACTTAATAATAATTTTATTTGACTTCCTAAATTACAATATTTATTGGTAATTATGAGTAATGCTACTTAAGAAAGAATTAAATGCCAGTTTGTCCGCCGGGGCTCAAGTTCTAAATTGTACATTGATGATTTGTGAAGTTGGACATTTGACATTTGTTCTTGTGGGGAGCCATACTTGTATGTTGTGATTTGTACTGGAATTTTATGTTATTCTTGATAAAAATTGAGCAAAAAGCACCTTTTGGTAATTGAAAAACAAAGTTGTATTGGAGGTGGTATGATCTTAACAAGGAGATACCCTCCAATGCAATTTTCGTCAACATCGATCAATCGAAATCGTAGATTGTCTTTAAAATATTGTTGAGGGTCTATTTGTATATAGTAAACCTTACTTCCATTCATACAAATGATTTACAAATAGGAAAATAGTGTTGTACAGCTCAACGAAGTTGTGTGAAGTCTAATATATTTGTTCACGAAATTTTCCTATTGTCACGGGGTTAAATTTCTCACCAAATTTCTGTCTCGTGATGGAACTGAAATCCTACACTCAATCTCAGCAAAGCACTTAGTACACTCACAAAATACACACAGGAACAGAGTAGGGGCGGTCAGCAGACACACACACACACACACAATAACTAACACACAAGCTTTACAAGCCAAACATTTCTTTCTCATCAAAGTATAAGGAAACTCGGCCTTAGGTCTACTTACAAAAATGTGCCCAACTCTCTTGGTTGCACTATAGACCCAAGCATGCCTATTTATAAAATTCAGGGTGGCATTTACAATCCTAACCGCCTAGGAAACTACATATAATTCAAATCCACCCACAAGTCTGTTGAGATTGAATGGTAGAGGAAGTTGCAATTGATGGTTGACACAGCTAGGAACTGCCTGCAACTTCCCTGCATGTTATGTGCACCTGACAGAGACCTCAGCCATGCATGGGTCTTCAATTAGCCCACTAGTTGTGTCCAAATCAAGCCTAACATTCCCATGCATGGACTGCCACCCTCAGCAATGCATGAGACTTCTACCAATCTAGCATAACGGTATACTTCGCCTAAGTATAACCCAATTTAGCTAAGGCATGGGTGCTTTTGGGCCAGATTGCCATATGACACTGCCACCAACGAGCTAAGGGGCAACAAAGCACCCTCACTAGAAGGACTCGACGTCCTCGTCGAGAAGTTGTCCCAATACTCCTTCACCTGTTTCTCAAACTGCCAAAGAGTCACATTTCTTTCTCAACTTGTGTCTGCCTCAGAACCACCCTTCCAATGTAACAAAAAATCAGTCATGTGATTTTTCTTTCTCTGCCCCATGGTCCGGTGAGACAAAATCTGGTCAAACTCTCTGTCAAACTATTTCCTGATAATAGGCGGAGCCCTCTTAGCTTGTTTCCTTCTAGCATTCAGAAAGTCTTCATGAAAAGGCTTTAGAAAACTCCCAAGAAAAGTTGGGTAAATTTTCAATTGATCAGACAGCTTCAAGCAATAGGCAGCATTCCTGACCTTCTTCATCACTACGAAGGAGCCATCGTATTTGGCAACAAGTCCACAGTGTACTACCTTGCTGTTGATCCTTTTCTGTAGAGCAAGAGTCAATTTCAGCAAAACAAGATCATCAACTTGAAATTCCAGTGGTCTGCGGCCTTGATCAACATACTTCTTCATACGTTGGGCAGCTTTGGCCAAGCTGACCTTTGCCTCATCAAGCAGCTCTTGCTCGAAACGGGAAAATCGATATGCAACAGGACATTTTCCTCTAGTTCTTTGCTTCACCACTTCCGGAGGAGTAAGTGGTTGATGTCCCATAGCTAACTCGCTGGCTCTCATTCTTGTCTCTAAAGATCTGTGCAAGTTGTAGCAAAACTGGGAAGTGTCCACAAGTTCTACCCAATTTTTTTGACTTGTAATGACATGGTGCAGTAGATGGTCCTCTAGCAAGGCATTGATTCGCTCAATCTATCCATCAGTCTGGGGATGACTTGTTGTAGAGAAATTCAACTCATAACCAATGAGATTGAATAACACAGTCCATAATCTGCTAGTGAACCTGGTGTCATGGTCATTGACTATATCTTCCGGCAAGCCGAAGTACTTCACCACGTACTTGTAAAATAGTTCTGTAGCAACATCCGCAGGACAAGCATGAGGTGCATAAATGAACACTACATACTTTGAGAATCTATCGACTACCACCATGATCGAATGCATGCCATCAACCTTCGGCTAGTTGCATATAAAATCCTTCAAGGCTGACTGCCAAGATCTGTCAAGAATGAGCAGGGGCTGAAGCAAGCCTGTTGCCTTCTTATTCTCAACCTTGTCAAGTTGGCATACAAGACATGTTCTAACATAGGCCTCAACATCATCATCCATCTTGGGCTAGAAATAGGAGTTAACAAACAATGCAGGTATCCTCTCAAATTTGGGATGTCTAGCCCATTAGGAGTCATGTGTCTTACGCAAAAAATCCAATCATAGTTCCCCTCTAGTTGTAACATAAAGTCTGCCACCTTTGGCATAGAGCAGACCATCATCAATCTAGTATCTGTGCACCAAACCCTCGCCAACTTGCTGATTCAATTAGTCATAAGTAACATCAGTCTGGGTAGCTCTTTGACTCTTGAAGTGCAGTCAGTCTGCATATTAGACAATGGAGTAACATAGTCTTGGACCTCTTTCCTACTTAATGCATCAACATCTTGATTCTGCCTCCCAGGTCTGTGTACCCACACAAAATCGAACTCAACAAGAAATTCCTACAATCGGGCTTCCTTTGGGGTCAACTTCTTTTAGGAATTGAAATAAGTGCTCCCACTGTGTCTGTCACATTAGTGAACTTTGTTCTCGGCAAGTAGTGCCTTCCAATTTCAAGGTAATGCTCCACAATAGTCATTTTTTTTCATGTGCTGAGTATTGCTGCTCAGCATCTTTTAGTTTCTGACTTTCAAAGGAAACAAAGTGTCCCTCTTGAACAAGGTCTTCTCTAATGGCATGGTTAGACGCATCTATGTTCACATCTATTGGTAGATTGAAGTTAACCAGTCTCAGCACAGGTGCAAAAGATACTGCGTGCTTCAACTTCTCAAAAGTTGTCTAACCGGCACCATTCCAGTCCTACTTTGGTCTTTCTTTAGCAAGTCAGTCAGGACATTTCACTTCTTGGAATATCCTTTGGTGAACTTGCAATAGTAGTTGGGTATGCGAAGGAATGACCATAGTTCAGACACCTTGGTTGGTGCAGGCCAGTCAACAATTGCCTTCACCTTCCTCTCATCCATTTGGATCTGGCCTTTGCTAATATAGTGTCTCAAGAACATCCCTTTTTGACGACCAAATTTAGATTTTTCCATCTTGACATACAACTGGTGCTCTAAGCCGTGAGAACACCACCCTTCAATGATCCTCTACCGTTTCACTATAGATCACAACGTCATCCAAATAAACAACCACAAAGACATCAATGTACTCATAAAAACAACATTCAATAAATTGCAAAAAATTGTTGGGGCATTAGTGAGCCCAAACAGCATTGCAAGGAACTCAAAAGAACCATAGCGCATCACACAAGCAGTATTAAGCTCATCCTCTTTTGCAATCCTAACCTGCCAATACCCAGTCCTAAGATCTAGTTTTGTGTAGCAGGTGGCCTTGGAAAGTCTGTCGAATAGATCAACAACATTCGAAACAGGGTACTTGTTCTTGATTGTCACTTTGCACAAGGCCTGATAGTCAATGCACATATGCAATGACCCTTCTTGCTTCTTTTGGAACAGGACAGGGGCTCCATATGGCACCTTGGATGGCTTCATATTGTCAGAATCTAGCAACTCGTGCAATTACTTCCTCAATTCTGCCAGTTCCATTGGCTACATCTGGTAAGGGGCACGGACTAGAGGCTTAACACTAAGCTTTAGTTCTATCTTATGGTCAATTGCACGTTTGGGTGGAAGGATTTTGGGGAGTTCAGGGGGCATAAAATTAGTAAATTCCCCTAGTACATATGCCACTACATTAGGTACTTTAACCAACACATCTGGTTTGATCTCCACCAAAGCTACGAGGTATGTCATCTCACCCTTCTTAACCCCAATTTTCACTTGTATAGCAGACAACATCTCTATCTTTTGCTTTCCTTCTTTCTTGCTTTAGTCTACCATGACTGCAGGCACAAAATAGGGTGTTTTCTCATCCGTGATTAGCACTCCAATCAGGTGCGGCATCAATGCCACCTTGGCCGTAATAAAGAATTCATTCCCTAGGATGACATCAAAGTCATCCTAAGGCACATCCATCAAGCTCACCTGGTTTTCCTACAGACTCACATTTAGGTGTATTTCTTACATGCCATGCACTTGCATTACTTTAGAATTTACTGCCTTGAGCTTGCTAGAATTCTCTAACAATTACAAGCCAATTTTCCCACCTATCTTTGAGAAACAAAGTTATGGTTGGCTCTTGATTAGTAGTTAAAATCATCTTATTACTATGCCTTTTAAGACTAATTATACTTTGATGGAGTTTAAATGATGACATTTTAGGTCATAAATTGTATAAGGGTCCAAAGACAATGAATATCAAACTTTCATGCAGCACCAACATATTCTGGAGAAAAATTGGAAGAGTTTGGACCAAGGCAAGAATGTTCGAATGCTAATCCATGTTTGAACATTCTCTAGAATAATTAAAGATCAAACTACTAAAGTGCTGATGCATAACGTGTTGCAGCAAAGAAGGAAAGCACACAGAAGCATTTGAGTACAACGTTCGAACGCCAATCCATGTTCAAATATTGTCCTCAATTATTGAAGACCAGGTTGATGAATGCAAGGGCAGTGGTTCATGGCATATGGAAGTAGCTCTCATAGAAGAACAGAAGCCAATTGAGTAGGAGGTTCAAACTACATCTAGCGTTCGAATGCCCATTAAGCAAAGACAGGAAGAACATTCAAACACCAAACAACGTTCGAACGTTGTCCCCAGACTGATTATAGAGTGATTGGCTTTTGGTGGACTATTTTTACACACTCCCTTGTCCCTCCTCCTTACCTATAAATACTCCCATTGTTTGAGCAGCAGAAGGAGGAGATTTTTGTCCTAGTTTGGTATAGAATTAGTCTTAGACTTAGGTTTATATTTACTTGCATAAAGGAAGGTAGCTCATCTTTTGGTTGCGGTAGAAACCCTCCAAAAGTGACTAGCTTTCTTCTACTTTCAGTATTAAGTTCACTCATTTCCATTGCTTGAGCTTCCTTCTTCCATTAGAGAAGTGAAACTCTTCCACTTTTCTAGAAGGGTGGAATATGATTCACTCATTCTTCGTCAAAGATCGGCTCCTTATGTAGTGTGTTTTATCTTGTAACTCCTCTACTTGGACGGATGAGCATCACTCACTTTTCTTGCTTTACCAAAGCTATTAAGAGTGAGTAGTTTCTCATTCACTCTTTAGCAATGGGTAATGGACATGTATAAATCATCCGACAGTTATATGTGTTCATTTTCGATTATGCTTAATGCTTTATATTTCACTTGTTTATTGAATGATTGATTGCTTCTAGCAAAGCTAAGGTACTTAGTATAACCGTGAGTACTTTTTATAACATAGATAACTCTTGCATAGAAAGACTCATTGGTTTAAGGCAAATACCCCAGCTAGATCTTCATGACTACCTTTCAATCTTCATCATTATTGTGCTTTAATTAAAGAATAAAAATGGAATATTAATGCCATGATTGGATGCCTGGTAAAAACACTTGCTTGTTTGTAGATGGGTTGAGTCTTGCCATAGACAATTCTTGTAAACTTCAAGAAAGGCATCGGAACCATGCTCTTAATTCTCACAATCCATCTTTATTTTTTGATTAATTTTCTGCTGACACAGGGGTTAATTGAGTTATCAAGCACAAGCATATTATACCGGATGATTAACTACATATCCAGATCCTTGAACTAAAGAGTGACCTTTTTACATTTGTGATTATCTTATATTTTATCTAGAAAACATTATGGGAAAAAATCCTATACTCTGTCTAGGAAATCTCACACACCACACAACTTCAAAAAACAAAGATTACAGTCACTTGGTCTCTATCACTTCTTCTTTCAAAACACTAATAATAGTTCCCTATGGATTCGACTCTGAACTTAACTGAATTATTACTACAGCTTGACTGCCTGCACTTGGGTGTACACATTTCAGATCAAGTCAAGTTTTTAGCGCCGTTGTCGAAAAACCATAAAAGGTGTTTTAAGGTAAAAGGTAAAAAGACCTTCCTTTTTATATATATTTTTTACTGTGGATAATTTTTATGTTTGAGGACACTCCTCACTATCAAAATTTACCGACAAAAGTTAGGAGAGATTCAAAGTTCTTCTCCAATCCTGCCCACACCATGATTTTGAGAATTGGACTTTGGTATGATTTTTCTATGACTCTTTGCTCACTAGACTACATCAGTTTGTCGAAATGATGGCCTAAGGAGAATTTATAGGTAAAAGTTTGGAGGAGGCATTCAATTTCTTTGACACCATCTTTGATGGTTCTCAGATGTGGGACTCAACCTCTCTTACCACTATAGAAGCCAAACCATTTACTTCCCAAGGGGTAAGTATGTCTTAAGAGATGATGATGACTAGAGAACAAAAATGTCTACTTTGTCTTGAAAGCTTGGAACTTTAGAGATGAATAAGTTCCATCAAGTTGATGTCGTCCCTTCTATAGAACAAGTGTGTGGAATATGTGTGCTAACAGGAAACCCTACTATGGAGTGTCCTACCATTCCGGTGTTCAAAGAGGTCTTGTTGGACCAAACAAATGCAATCTCCAACTTCAACAAGCCCTACTCTAACCCATACTCTGAAGCATACAATCCAGAGTGGCAAACCACCCGAACTTCAGTTGGAGGAACACACAACCAACACCCATGAACCAACCACAAGGTTCACACCCACCACCTCAAGGGCCTCCCACATACCAACCATACCATCCACCTCAAAAGAGGAGCTTTGAGGATACTCTGACCCAGTTCATGCAAACTCAAATGAACTACAACACCCAATGCATACAGGCTTTCACCGATTTCAAAGCACTGACCAACCAATCTTTTGAGGACATCAAAAGCCACATTCCAAAATTACCCAATCTATGGCCACATATGAGAAGGTCAAGTTTCCTGCCCAACCAAAACCCTCACAGGGCCAATTTCACGTAGGAAACCTTCAATCATGGAAACCCAACAAGATCAAGTCCAAGTCATCACCACATTAAGAAGTGGCATTGTGATTGACAAAACAATTAGAAACATGTTGATACCAAGGCCAAGACCTAAGTCAACTCCTTTCATTGAACCATTCGAGCCTGAGCCTTTGATTGAAAAAGAGTCAAAACCATCAAAGGAAAAAGAACCTTCATGCCTAATTCCTGCTCCTTTCCCTCATAGACTCAAAACAATCCCAAAGATGAACAATGTAACGCCCCAAGAACCAACCTGGACGACATTACATTCTAAAACCATTTACATAATAAGAGCACTAAGTTAATACCTCAATAAATAAATTCCATTCATTATATATATATATATAAATGTCTACTATATTTTCCCCAAAAGAATAGGCACATCTAAGCCCTTACATTCAAACCAAAATCAACTAATGTAACGCAGCGGAATATAAAAAAAATAAACTAGGCTTTACATCATTTTCAAAAGAATATCCTAGTCTAGTGTACAAGAATGTGGTGCTCCAAGTGCCCACCTCGGGATCCACACTCCCGTCTAACGGAGTCTCGCAGTATACCGGCTCTTCTACTCCAAACTCCTCCTCTAGCACAAAATCTGAAAATATGTAATTGTAGGGGATGAGCACGAAGCTCTATAGCAAAATCTTCCCAAACTCCAACAAG
>CM042186.1:24519886-24531189 GCA_023539305.1 Ilex asprella | reverse complement strand
GTTTCATCAAGTGACAAGCCAAAAAAATCTGAGCTAAAACCCCTCCCATCTGACCTCAAATATACATTCTTAGGAGAGGATGAGTATACCCAGTGGTAATTTTACCAAAGCTTATAGACTTGCAAGAGTATAAGCTGATTGAAGTTCTCAAACTCCATAAAAGTACCATTGGGTGGACCATCGCTGACTTGAAAGATATAAGCCCATTAATCTGCTAACATGCTATATACCTTGAAGAGGATTCAAAACCTTCTCGTCCAATGCAGTGACGAATGAATCCTCACATGAGGGAAGTTGTGAGAACGGAGGTACTCAAGCTCTTAGATGTAGGGATAATTTTTCCTCTCTCTAATAGCAAATGTGTTAGCCCAACCCAAGTTGTGCCTAAAAAGTCTGGGATCACAATAGTTAAGAAAGATGCCAATGAACTGGTACCAGCTCGAGTCATCAAAGGACAAAAAATGTGTATAGACTACCAAAAGCTCAATCAAGTGACTAGGAAAGACCATTTCCATCTTCCATTTCTTGATCAGGTTCTAAAGAGAATTGTCGGCCACGAATTCTATTGTTTCCTAGATGGGCATTTTGGGTACAATCAAATTAAGATAACACTAAATGATAAGGAGAAACTCGTATTCACATGCCCCTTTGGCACCTTTGCATTCTAAACGATGCCATTTGGACTTTGTAACACTCCAACAACTTTGCAAAGATACATGCATGTTAAGCTTGTTTAGTGACATGGTTGAAATTTTTTTGAAAGTATTCACGAATGACTTCTCTGTATATGATGACTTGTTTGATTTGTATATGACCAACCTAGAAATGTATTGATAAGATGTAAATGAGTCAATCTGGTGCTCAATTGAGAAAAATATCATTTTATGGTAACAAAAGGGATTGTCTTAGGTCACATTGTGTCGTCTGAGGGCAAAAAAGTTGATAAGACAAGAATAAATCGGATTGAAAATTTGTCCACACCCGAGACTGTAAAGGATGTTCGATCATTCCTAGGACATGCAGACTTTTACAGGAGATTCATAAAAGATTTCAGTACCATAGCCAAACCCAGGTGTCATCTTCCGAGTCAGGATGCAATTTTTGTGTGGAGTGATGCATACCAAAAAGCTTTTGAAAAGCTTAAAGGTATGTTAATTTATGCTCCAATTTATAATGCAACCCCCTGACTGGACTCTACCTTTTGAACTAATGTGTGATGCAAGCGATTATGGTGTAGGTTCTGTGTTGGGACAAAGAAAGAATAAGAAACCACATGTGATTTACTATGCAAGCAAAACTTTGAATGATGCTCAAATGAATTATTCAATAACTGAAAAAGAATTGCTTGCTGTAGTTTTTGATTGGAAAATTTTCTTTCCTATCTTGTTGGTTCTTCTGTTACTATATTCACTAACCATGTAACCCTAAAATTCTTGCTCACAAAGAAGGATGCCAAGCCAAGGCTCTTAAGATGGATACTCTTACTCCAAGAGTTTGATCTGGTCATTAAGGACAAGAAGGGTGTTCAGAATGTGGTGGCAGATCATTTCTCTAAATTAACATATGAATTTTATGAATATGGATTGCCAATCAATGAAAATTTTTTCTATGAACAACTGTTCACGATTGATGAGACACCATGGTATGTTGATATTGCTAATTTTCTTTCCACTGGTATGCTCCCCCATCCTTTACCATGATGGACAAAAAAAAATTCTGAGGGAGGTTTGCAACTTCTTTTGAGAGGATCCCTACGTATTTAAGTATTGTAAGGATCAAATTATAAGACGTTGCATCCCCACTCATGAAGGTAGACAGTCAATATCATTTTTTCATTCTAAAGCATGTGATGGCCTTTTCTCATCAAGGAAAATCTCTGAGAAAATTTTGTAGTGTGGATTTTGCTGGCCCACCCTTTTCAAAGATGTCCACACATTTTGCTTGACCTGTGATAGATGTCAAAGGTTGGGAAGCATTTCTAAATGAAACATGATGCCTTTAAACCCCATTCTTGTGATTAAAATTTTTGACTGTTGGGACATTGATTTTATGGGACCATTCCCCTTTCCTTTGACTATTTATCTAAGTGACGGGGTGCTCATTTTTACAATCGTTCTTTCTAGCATTTGATGAAAAAGTACTTGATTTTTCATAAAATTGCAACCCCTTATCACCCACAGAGTAGTGGATAGGCAGAATTGACTAATTGAGAAATCAAACTGATTTTAGAAAAAAATAGAAAATTCAGACCACAAAGATTGGTCGTTAAGACTAACAGATGCACTCTGGGCTTATCACACTACTTTCAAAACAATTTTGGATATGTATTCCTATTGATTAGTCTATGGCAAGTCGTGTCACCTACATGTGAAATTAGAACATAGGATATAATGGGCCTTTAAAGCAATGGACTTTGACCTAGATAAGGCCAGACTACCTAGAAAACATTAGATAAACGAATTGGAGGAATTGAGAAATGAAGCACATGAGAATGATAAAATTGCAAAAATCAGGATGATAATTTTTCATGACAAGAACAATGTGTGGAAGTCTTTTGTAGCTTCAGAAAAAGTTCTGCTGTTTAATTCCAGATTCTACCTTTTTCTAGGTAAGTTGAAGTCAAGATGAACTGCACTTTACATTGTCAAAAAGGTGTTTGGATATGGAATATGATTCGCACATTTTAGTGTGTTTGAATTATATTATATTATACACCCAAGTATAAGTGGTCAAATTATAGTTTTCTCGATTTTAAGTCCAAATATCGATCCCACGAAGAGTTTGCAGTAATTTAGATTGTAAAAAAAAATTAAATATAAAAATAGTAAAGTTGTTGTTTGAAGTAATGTGATGTTTTGATAGCTTGTGATGTGAGCTTAGATTGATAACTTGTTTATTTAAATAAAAGAAAGGCGATGACAATAAAACAAAGTGTAGAAACAATAAAGTGCAAAGACAATAAAATAAATGACAATGGGTCCCATATGCTTTTTAATGGTTAAATACTGGAAATGCTACCTTACAATAATTAACTTCCATTTTACTGGCAAGTCAACTGGTAGGTCTGATGTATATAAACCATAACACAACCGCTTCTTAGGCTAACTGCGGGTAGTAAATTATAACACAACAACTTCTTAGGTTGGCTGGTTATATCCTTGTTAATTGATTAACTCAAGCAAACCAGAAGGACAAGCCATTCATGAGGAATACTTAAGCTATTCACTTGATCTAATGATTGTAAAAGCATATATAAATCAACCATAACTCAGCAACTTCTTATGTTTGCTGGTAGTATTATATTATAACCCAACAACTTCTTAGGAAAGCTGGTTATAGATGTACCAATTGATTAACTCAAGTGAACCAAAAGACAGATCCAATTCATGAGGAATACTTGAATTACCCAAAAGATCATATGCAATAAATATCTCTATATTTGTATATATATATATATATACCAGTTAAACAGCCTCAGCATTCCGGTGGAGGACAAGCCATACCAGTTGGAACGCCGTGGTTATTAGACTAGCACTAGAGTTAGATTAAATACATATATATATACCAGTTAAGTTAGTAATATATATATGTATACCAGTTAAGTTAAATACATATATATATATATAAATATATCTATATATATACATATACTATTTAAACAACCTCAGCATTTTGGTGGAGGACAAGCCATACCAGTTGGAATGCCGTGGTTGTTAGACTAGTAAAGTTATATATAATACATAATATATATAAAGATATAATTAAAACATCAGCATTTCCATAATCAAACAAATATAATACATATGTTCCCCGGAGGGTATAAGTGACTACTCACGTTCCATCGCTACAGACAAGCGACAAGTGCATGTATTCATTTTTACAACTGAAATTAAACGATAAACTGTAGAACTTCTTTCACAAGGAATAATTAAAACACAACCACTTTTACTACCATTCAAGGTACAAAAGTGGCGGTAGTTTAACTATCCAAATAGAAAGATACAAAAGAAATGTAGAAACACATAAAAAGTATCACACCCACCAGCTATTTCCTTCTCTTTTCTCTCTTTCTTTCTTTTCTTTTCTCTCTTTAGAACTTGGAGGCTGGCTGGTTTTTTAAGGGTAAGGGGCTGGTTTTGTGAAGGAAAGGAGGTGTATGTAGAAAGAAGGAAGGTAGGCTTGAGAATGAAGGAAATGTTTGGTGTATGTTGTGGTGGATGTTAGAATGTTGAAGAATGGAGAAATCAGCCCCTATTTATAGAGAGGGGAGGAGGTAGACAGCCAAGGGGCCTTTAGGAAGGTCTAAGAGCCTTTGGGAAGGCTAAGGAGGGTTTAGGAAGGTTACCACCACCCTCCGCAATGGTGGTGGCTTGCAGTGGTGCTAGGCGTCGCCTCCTCGTTCTGCCAGGTGTCATTTTCAGATTAGTTCAAATGCCTTTCTCTGATTGGTCCATATGCCTTACTCTGAGTGTGCCAAGTTTTGTCTCCTCATTGGTCCATGTGTCACGTCCTGATTGGTCCGTGTTTCTTTATTGCACTTTAGTCCTTCGTAGGTTCAAGCTTTACAAAATAGTCCTGTATTCTCTGATACTTCTGCTTTTGACCCTATAACATCAAAGGTAAAATATCAAAAAACTTTAATTCACACCCAAAACATTATTCATAATATTTATTTATTTTATCTTACAAAAGTGATTACTTAATCATTCTAATTTACACACTAATTAGGGTTAATCAGAGTAGTAGAAGTGGAAAACCCATCGAACAGTAACATCTTTATTGTTAATGGTCAACGGCTGAAACTATATTTATAGGATTTTGTTAAAAAAGTGAAAACCATTCTTCTAATGGATCTAGAATATTCTTCCAAGATTCACGCCTATCGACACTCAAATGAATCAGGTCAGGAAAAATCTGAGCCAACCTGACCCGATAGGACGCCTTTATAAGAGCCTAATTTTTTCTTTTTTTCCATTCACTGTTGTTGGCCCTCTCTCCCTTTCTTTCTTTTTCTGCTTCTTTTTTTTCTTCTTCGTCTCTTTGTTTTCTGCAAAACCGACCCAACTCCCAACAATCCCATGTTCATATACCCCAAAGACCAAGTCCTTTGTCTCATGATTACCATTTGCTTACTCTGTTTGTACATGAGTGTTTTAATTTTGTTCGCACTCACACACAAGGGTTTTCAGCCTTCCCAAAATCCAGATCTCCCAAAAGATGATTAAAATGTTGCGTTTTGTTTGTAGGTTGCAGCAGATGAACAAATCTCTACCTTTCAACCTCATCTCTAAGATCCATACACTAGTAAATTTGAAACATTGGGGACAGAGCTCAGTTTAGGTTGAGGTGAGAATTATAGTTCATATTTTGTGTATTTTGTGCCCATAAAAGTTTTTTGTTTTTGTTATTGTTGTTTTTGTTGTTGCTGTTTCTGATCATATTATGTACCTTGTCTTGTATTTTGTATAAATTAATGATTAAGTTTGTTAGTTAATTTAAATTGTCCTTGTGGCTGGAAGACGTTAAAGAACCAGATAGTGAGTCTTAAAGCTGATAAATCATGGATGTTAAACTTTTTTGGTTTAGTATAGGAGTTCTACGCACTTTTTTCATCTGATGTGCATACTGTGATCTTGAGAAAATCAAGACTGGTAAGGAAAGATGAAATTCGAGAATAGTAAGCAAAACCCCCTTTGTGGCAGAAACATTTTTGTTAAACGTCGTTGTGCCAAAAGACTTGGTGCCTGTAAACAGTGTGGTTGAGTCTTTCATGAGATAAGATATAATCAATGTTCTGAACTAATTTATAGTCTCACACTCGATCGATTAGACTGGGTAGTAAATGGGCTGAGTAAGGATTACCCTGAAACGCCATGCTATTTCGATATTTTGCTTAACTGGTTTGTGCGACAAAAAATTAGAAGAGTCACTTATGGTTCAAATGATACGGAGACAGATGATGACCTGAATTAGACTACTTTCTATGATGGAAATGAAAACACCGGCCAAGTAAGAAATGTCCTAGAATACCAACCTAAAGCGTGGGTAGGGACTTATCCTGAGATGCCATGAATTTTTGTTTCAAATTTGTGTATATAACTTCTCGTATTGTGTATATTATTGTACAATTTTTTTTGATATGACGTTTGAATGCCAACTGACATTCGAACGTCACCTACTTGCAGTCCTTAGCCTCTAATGAAGTCTCTGATGGAAATAAAAAGTACTGGTAGCTCAGTCCATTCGAACGTCATGTCCTCACAGTACTTTGGTCTCTGACAGAACTCAAAAGTACTCAGAGCTCACCATGTTTGAAAGTCATCCACATTCGAACGATCTGTTTAAAATTCTACTACATACGTTTGAACGTCAGTAATGTTCAAATGTGAACTCTTAGCCTATAAAAGCTTGATTCGTCTTTCCCATTTTAAAAACCACAAAACCCTTCAAAAACCTCCAAACCCTAGGGCAATTTTTCATTACCCAGACTTCAAAACACCCTTTATTCCCCATTTATACCTGGAATCAACCCTGCCAAGACCATTTCCATCTTAAAAATTGTCTTTTTCACAAGGAAATCAAAACTCTCAAGCCCTAAAAACCTCAAACTCGAAAACCATGCCTCCAAGGGTTAAGCTCCTTGCTAGGCTCAACCTAGTCAAGTAAGAGCCCAATCAAGAGGAGGTGGTCAAGGAGAGACAAGGGAGGCCACCCATTGTTTGTAGACATGAAAAGACTCGCTTCCATAGGGCTCTCAAAGCGGATAGGTATGCAAAACTTCTATCGAGAACATGTTGTAGTTTTGTGAGCGAGACGTGATTTTGGGTGATTTGGTAGAATTGGGCATTTTTTTGGATATGGAGAGGAGAGAGTGGACATATTATTTGTTAAACGGCGAAGAAGTCATAGTTGACTTGGTGTGGGAGTTTTACTCCAATGTCGAAATAGTCAATGAGGCACTTCAAAGCTATGTAAGGGGGCTCACATCTATATAGATGAGGACTACATTAGCGAGTTGAGTCAAGAAGTGCCTCAGGTACCCTAGCCCATCTACTCCACAAGATAGAATGTGGCTATGAATGTGGTTGGAGTAGAGTTGACAGGGGTGTGTTACTTTTCTTGGACTGGAAAGAGATTTTTGAGACAAGGAGAATTGACTGATAAATATTAAATGTTAAATTTAATTGCGGTGTCAAACTTCGCCCCAATCAGACAAAAAAATGAAATCCTCCCCAAAATGGCCCATCTCTTATACGCACTCGAGAAAGGCCCCAACATCGACCTCCCCTCCCTGGTTTTGATAAAAATGAAGAAAAGTTGCGATGTGAAGCGAAATTCGCTCCCGTTTGGCACCCTAGGGACTAAGATGTGCAAAGACCATGTGATTAGGGTGAGACTGGAGGTGACCATACAAAAGCCAATGGTCCCACTAAACAAGGCTTCCTTCCGAAGGAGCCAAGGTCATAGTGGAGGCCCGACGGCCAGACATGAGATGTCCTTTACCCGAGGAGTGGAAGAGGTGTAAGATGTACTTGACGAGGATGAGGAGAGATAGTTGGACGCAAAGAGAGAGAAGGCATAAACACAGGAGATAGTTCCTGTGTTTAAAATATTATGCACCAACACCCACCGATCGTTACAAAAGATTATGCTTGGCATCGAGGCCAAGCAAAGCGTGATTCTTCGACAACAGGAGGAAATTCTTTACTACCTGTGGGGTGGAGCTGGAGGAGGGTTAGGAGGATATATTTTTGTACTTGATTATGGTTTTGTGTGTTTGTATCTTCTTTGGATGAGCTTCTTCTGTGGTGGTTTGTTATGGATGTTTAAAAAAAATTGTGTTTTATTACTTCTTTGATTGGATGAATTGAATCATTGATGTTTGTGTTAAAACGATCATATTTTATGAAATGTATAGTTTAGTTTATCACGTTTATCTTTGTTAATGCATATACAGATTTAGCATAATATTGCTATTGTTAACAAATGATGAAACATATGTGGATTTTGAGACTGTTGATTAAAGAGATTAATCACATGATTGGTTCGAAACATAACTTAGCAATGTAGACTTAAAATCGCATATCTTTGAAAAATGATATTTTCTCTATGTATAAAATATCAAATGTATTGGTATTTGTTATTCTTAAGTTACAAGAAGATCGGACTCGAAAATGGAATTGATATATGATCGACGTTCCTTGGAAAACCCGACATAACCAGTGGATATGACAAAAGATACCATGATAAGTCTTGAGCCTTGCGATACTAGTGAGAGGATATCAACATTTACTCAAGTGAGGTTTTTCACTATCTATCCTTGAATAATCTTATTAAACGTGCTTTGATTGATGCAACTAAAGCTGACATATCCCATAAGGAATTTGATCATACGACACATACACGTGCACATACTTGAGAAAGGTTTTTAGGCCATCTTTGATTTAATTTTGAGCCTTGGCCATTTCTTTTACAAAATTATATCCCTAGTTAGCCATGCTTGAGCCTTCAATGAATGATTTCTTTTCCAAGAAATCCATATGCTAACCAAGCCACAAGAAAATATACTTGACATACCTTGATATCTAATTTTATTACACCTTCTTATCTATCAGTATGGTACAAAAAGGCAAGAAAAGAGAAAAAGAGGATGGTGGCTGCTGTTCAATAAAAGAAAATCTGGTGGAAACAATTGAAAAAGAAAAGAAACAGAAAGATGGGAAATTGCCAAGAAAGTGAAAAATGAAAAAAAGAAAGAAAGAAATATCATTTCTAGGCAAATGATCAATGAGCAAGAAAGAGGTGTGCTACAGAACATAATTAAGAGATAGTTTTTGAATACTATTTGACGTCATTACGTTAGCCACTGACCTTTGGCCACATTACAACCTGAAAAAAGCCCTAATTGATCGCAAGTTTGATGCATGTATATGTCGTCAGCCAAAAGTTGGGGTATGTTTATTAGTATTGCCTTATTAGCATCAATATTCCTCCGTGAGATTATACCAAAACTTGATTAGTCTGTTTCTTTAAACTTCGCTCCCTTGCTAATTGTGCATGTGATTTTTCGATTGGCCATCCTCTGACCACATGCCATTTGAGAGACAAGTCACTATAATTAGAGCAAAATTTTGTTGAGAGCATCCTAAGAGAGATTTGAGAAATCAAAGCTATCCATGAAGGGTGGTAAAGTGGTATGTTTGTTATATAACAATTCTTGTTTCTAGAATAATCATTCTTGCTACACAGGGAATCCCAAATGCTAACGTAACAGATGCTTATTTTTGCATAGAAAAATTACCTATGGAAAATAAATGTATAGGATTTAAATCGAAATTGAGGGTTGGGTGTCCCAACGACCATGATGCTAACTAACTTTAACCAGCAACCCCACATACACATCTGTTCAACTCAAGTTTGGGGTAACATCATTGAAAACTCTCACAAGGCAAGACTCGTCCGCTAGGGTAAACCTAGAAGTTTTACGGCTTGTTGCATACGCTAAATACAACCGTATGACCTATGAAAATGGCATTAGAAATAAATTTTCAATTGTTGTATTACTAGGGACTAGCAATACTTAGGGTGGGAGTGTGATTAGTAGTTAAAATTAGCATATTATTATGTCTTTTAAGACTAATTATAATTTGATAGAGTTTAAGTGTTGATATTTCAGGGCATCTATTGTACAAGGGGCCAAAAGGCAACAAACATCAGACTTTCATGTAACACCAGCATATTCTAGAGCAAAATTGGAAAAGCTTGGATCAATGCAGGAACGTTCGAACACTAATCAACGTTCAAATGTTATTTTAAATCCTGAGAGGACCAGACTGCGAGACATAGCGTGTTACTGCCAAGAAGGAAGACCCTCAGGTACTTGAGTATCACGTTCGAACGCCAATTAACGTTCGGATGTCCCTTGGAATCATTTAAAGACCAGATTGTTGCATGGAGTGTGGAAATGACCTTCACAAAAGACTATAGGCCACTTGAGTGGGAAGGTCAGACCCCATCAACACGTTCGAATGCCTATTAAGCAAAGACAGAGACAATGTTTGAACGCTATACAACGTTCGAACGTTGTCCCCAGACTGATTACAAAGTAGTTGAGTTTTACTTGGACTTGGGCAGTATACACTATTCTTTCACACTACATTGCCCCCTCCTCTTTGCCTATAAATATTCCCTTTGTGGGAGCTTTAAAGGGCACTTGTAGAAAACTTGATGGATGCTTAGAATCCCACTCATATAGTTATAGAATTGTCTTACATTTACTTGTGTCAAGGGAGATAGTGTATCTTTTCGTTGAGGAGGAAACCCTCCAAATGTAACTAGCTTTCTTCTAGTTTCTTTATTTCTATCACTTTCATTGCTTGATCTTCCTTCTTTCTTAGAGGAGTGAAACTCTTTCACTTTTCTAGAGCTTTACCAAAGCCGTGAAGGGTGGAACATGATTCACTCATTCATTTTTGAAGATCGGCGCTTTGTTTAGTGTGTCTAAATTTGTAACTTCTCTACTTGGAGGGATGAGCATCACTCACTTTTCTAGCTTTACCAAAGCCATGAAGAGTGAGTAGTTCCTCATTCGTTCTTTAGTAAGAGGTGAAGGGCATGTATAGATTATCCGGAAGTTATATTTGTGAATTTTGCTTATGCTTAATGCTTTATATTCCCCTTACTTATTGGATGATTGATTGCATCTAGCAAAGCTAAAGTACTTTGTATAATCATGACTACTTTCTTTAACATAGATAACTCTTGCATAGAAAGACTCATCGGTTCAAAAATTCTAGAAAGACATCAGAATTATGTTCTTAATTCTCATAATCCACATTTATCTTCCGATTAACTTGCTCTTGACACGGGGTTAATTGAGTTATCAAGCACAAATATAATAAATCGGATGGTTAACTTCATGTCCAGATCCTCGAACTAAAGAGTGATCCTTTTATATTTGAAGTTGTCTTATATTTTGTGTAGAAAACTTTCTTTGAAAGAATTCTATATTCTGTTCAGGAAATCTCATACAACACACAACTTCAAATCTTAAGGGTTACAATCATTCGGTCTCTACCATTGCTTACTTTGAAATACCAACAAGATTTCCATGTGGATTCGACTTCGGACTCAAATCGGATTATTACTACAACTTGACCGCCTGCACTTGGGTGTACACATTTCGAATCAAGTCACAGGACACCCTATTGGGGAGTGTCCTACTATTCTGGTGTTCAAAGAGGTCTTGTTGGAACAAAAAAAAATGCAATTTTTAACTTCAACAAGCCTTACTCCAACCCATA
>CM042186.1:24505341-24519786 GCA_023539305.1 Ilex asprella | reverse complement strand
AGGGCACGCTGATTAGTATTTTGGGTGTGTCAGAAAAGTGGTGGAGTCACAATGGTGGGGCCCTTAAGATAGCTGAGCTGATCTGCAGAATTTGGGCACGTCAGGAAAGCGGTACCAGTACCTGGTACCGGTACCCCGATTCCATTAGGTTTTCGGTACCGGTACTGTTCTACTTCCTTATTTGAATTTCTTGATTTCTTTGCTCCCGAGCTACCTTCAAACTATCTTTTGAACTCCTTTCATCCCAAGTGGTATGGGAGGGTCTTTCAAAGCCATATTTATCTCCATTCAACTGCAAACACATCAAATTGACATTAAGACTTCAATCATCATAACTTATATTATTTACGGCTCAAAAGCGAGTGAAGTAAGTTGATTAGCATCTTAAAATATACAAAGTTGTTTGCTAATCACATGCATAGTGAGCAGTTTCTCATTCACTCTTTAGCAAGAGGTGATGGACATGTATAAATTATCTGGAAGTTATATCGGTGCATTTCATTTATGCTTAGCTCCAATCTTCATTTCTTCATAATGTCGTCTCATTACATTGTTGTCTTTTCCTTAAGCATGAGTAGCTAAGCCTTTAAGTTTTCTAATCCAAGGGAGACCTCCACTTAGGTATGTCATTTCAACTTAGCTTCTTTCCTCCCCTCATTTTTTGATGGTTCGGTTTAACTAGGTTGAGTGAGGACATGGTGCGAGTCTTTGATATCCCATAGACTTTTCATGGGTTATGCTTAGATCCTCACTTCCATCTCGTCCCTCGCTTCCGATGAATCAATCATTCATCGATGAAACATTGGAGGAAGGGTTCGAGTCAACTTAGCATTCCCATTGGATTCGGATTAGCTAACACTTGTCTCCCATTTCAATTTCATCACAACACAAATCACTAACCAACTTCAAACAACAAAAGATTTTTCACTTTTCTTTCACCAAAATTACCTTCTACACGATTCACCTCCTTTCCTGAGGAGACGACCTTGGAATACAGTTTCAAGTAAAACACGACACACAAAAGTCCTGTTGCACTTGGGAAGCATTTTTGTTTACACACACACACACATTCCATTCATTCCACCATTCCATTGCCCTTTTGACATCATTCCAAGGGAAAGTGACGCCCCAAAAATTGGGGGTCTTTTATTAACCCTTGACCACCCATCAACCTGCGGAAGTACCCGTGAATGTCGCTTAACCCGACACCACGTTGATAACACCCTTTTAACCTAGTATCCTAACCCACAAATGTAATTCGGGTTCAATTATTGATGATTCATATTCCATTATGGCTCATTTACATCACTGAAGGGAAGGAACACATAGCCCTAAAACATGTCAAAGCAGTTATAAATTTTGAAAAGTTTGGAAAGAGTACATGTACACAGTATCATTATGGTTTGTCCACTGGACCAGACCGTACAGGTACACAATACTGGTATTCATTGCCCATTTTTGTCTGTTTCTACCATTTTTTATTTCTAATCGCTTTCAAACCCTTCCACAACCATCCAATGCAAGTTTAACAACATTTCCAACATAAAACATGATATATACAACTTCTATTGCACAAGATTTTGTTTAATTACATGCCAAGAACTAATTGTTCATAGTAATTTTACAAAATACTCAAAATAAACCACATTCCGGCTTTCTTCATCCGTGAGACTCAAATTTGAAGCCATCCACCAGCATATATCCTGTATAAGGTGAGCCATGCTCAATACAGTATCTCCTACAGAGGCTACTCTCCAACCTAAATGCATATAAAATGTTCACATGCAACATTCAACGACTTATAACATTCCAAATAAGAATATGCATCCAATATTGGAATTGTTCATGTCAAGCCATGAAATGAGTTGAAACTCACTCATGCAACTCAACCCGAGGGCTTCTCAACTCTCCAACACGTGCAAGTGCCAACGCGTATGAATTTGTCATCTATGTTACACATCAAATGATATTTACCAATCCAAGGTGTTTCGTAGGGATGGTATTGATGGACTTACACCAATGGCACCCTACCGACACGGAATTTATGGACTTTCACCATCGGTTTTGTGTACACCAACACACTTAATGGACTAGTACCAACAAAGTGTGTATCCAAATCACCGGACCTTGCACCCGAGGGATCTTCAAGCCGTTCTAGCTGACCCCACCCCTCTTTACCATGTAAGTTGTGCAACTCGGCCAAGTCTTCGACCCAACTTACACGAACCCACCCGTCATCCACCATGTGTGGTGTTGACAATAACCATGCACACACACCCACAATTGTGATGTTCTCATGCATATGCAATATGATGCCTCGTTATAACAATCTCATGATAGTCAATATGCTATCAATGACATATGGACTATTCCAAAACATTCCACATATCTCATGACAAATTATATCGAAATTATATTATTCTCAAAATCCTTCACAACGTCAATATATCAACATGTTCATATCAACATCTTTCTCTATAACAAAATTCAAGTATGTCATCACATAACAAGCAATAACACACTTAATTTCTCAAGGCATAATGTAAACATATAGCATGCCCACAAATTCACATAAGTCAAGAGACTACATTTGGGTAATTTCTACATCCCCGTTTCAAGATAGAATTTATTCTACCCATTTTTAATACCCATTTCACCAAATCACAACCATATGCCAGTGATATATATTTCTATCAACCGGCCCATTACATAATAACATTTTAGGTTGCAAATAAACCTAACTAGGAGGAAACCCAACATCTTGAAGCGTAAAACAACATTGGGAAACTTCAAGAACTCGATTCAAGTTAGAATTCCCACTTTCCCAAAAATCCTGTCCTTGGAATCTCACCCAAACCTGACCTTCTGGGTATGGTTTTGTAGCTCTCGGCGAGGAGAACAACTTTTGTTCTTGGCCCAAGTGGATTCAAGCCTCTCAATCTCCATAAACCATAGAGAGAAGGTGGAGAACTCAAGCTTTTGCACTTTCTTCTTGCTCTCTGTTTCTATCGGCTGAAGAATGTGGAGAAAACCATATTTTATCCCCTATTTCTATTTTTCAAATGCTTGGCCTATAATTTTCCACACGTCTCTCTTTTTTCGATTTTGTTTTCGTCTCGAAACCATTAAATTTCGCTCCGATTCAAGTTCAAAATATTTTTATTCACTCTTGCTTTGATTTATTTTCCAAATTTCATAATTTTATTAAAATAATTATTTTTTGGGTTATCTGAGGCCCGATCGCCTCGTAAAATTAAAAAAAATCTGACTGTCTCAGAATTCAACCAAATTGACAGGATAACTATATTTCGCGAGACGAATCCAACGGTGAGGCCCAACTGCCACTGTATCAACCATATCGAGTACCTCGAAGGGCCAGATAAACATCGACGACAACTTTTCTTGTTTCACGAATCTGACCACTCACCTCTTAAGCGTGACCTTCAAGAAGACGTGATCTCTCACCTCAAACTCCAAAGATCTTGGTCGTCTGTCAGCATAGCTTTTCCGTCGGCTTTGAGCCGTAAGAAGATGCTTCCATATCAGGTCCTCCTTCGTATCTTGATAGTCGTGACCCTGTCCCTGTGATTCTTGTGGAGTAGAAGTCCTCTACTTCTTCCCCGAGCTAGAAGTCGAGGATTGACCCTCCTTTTTCTTATCCTTAGCATCTACCTCCCAAATGCTTTGTGCGTCTTCAACCTCCCTCTCAATGGCCATCGCTGTCTCAACCATTGTGTCCAAGTCTTACAAGCGGAGACCCACAATCTTCCTTTGGATGGATAATTTCAGATGATCCTCAAACTTTCTCACCTTAGCCATGTTCGTTGGCACGTAATCATCAAAAAAATGGGCTAGTCCAGTGAACTTAGTCACATACTTCATCATCACCATTGTGCCTTGCTTCAGGTCTAGGAATTTCTGGGCCTTTGCATGTCGAATGGCTGTTTGGAAGTATTTTCTCATGAAGAGCTCCCAAAACACTTTCTATGTCATGGCCTCTAAGTTCTTTGAGCCATCACCGAATCCCACCACAACTGAGATTCTCCTTCTAGTTGGAATGCAACTAGTCTCACCTTGGTGGCATTTGAAGCGATTTCCAATGCCCCTAAGATCTTATTGACTTGTCTTAACCAACGGTGGGCCAGCATTGGAACCAGCCCTCCCTTAAAGACTGGAGGTTTATGGACTTTAAATTGATGGAGGTTACTCGTGCCTCCTTGGTTTGCACTGGCACTAGCTTGTGAAACAGTAATCGCCATCATGCCCATAGTTTTCTTAAAAGTTTGTTGGTCGAAGGCCGGTGGTGCTTAATTATTATTTCGTCTACCACCTTAATGTCCTTTCTTTTTACTTGTCATGTACACACATGTCAAGTAGCAATGACACACTATCTTAGTGTCCCGAGATAGGGATCAATATTGAAACATTGAGAATCCCCTCATTGTCTCACTAATAAAGCGTATGTCACTCACTAGTAGACATTTAAACCCTGAGCCATCCCATTCATTTTTTTTCCTAAACCCAAGGTTATATTTTCTAACCCTAGTGCTTCTATTTTTCCATATAAATTTCACCACGCATACAATACACATAAAAAATAACACATAACATGTAGTCTTTTTAGCACATAGCATGTAATGCACAATGGTCTAGACTCAAGCCCCATCAAGCCGTAGGTAAATTGTCTACCTAAGCTCTAATACCAAGCTATGACGCCCCAAAAATTGGGGGTCTTTTATTAACTGTTGTTCACCCATCAACCCGTAGAAGTACCCATAGATGTCGCTTAACCCGAAACCACGTCGATAAAACTCCCTTCAACTGGGATTATAACCCACAAATGTAATTTGGGTTCAATTATTCATGATTTATGTTCCATTATGGCCCATTTACATAATTGAAGGGAAGAAACATATAGCCCAAAAACATGGCAAATCAATTTTAAATTTTGACAAAAGTGTACTGGTACATAGTACCTGTACTCTTTGCCCAGTTTTTCTCGTTTCAACAATTTTTTATTTTAATCCATTTCAAACCCTTTCACAACCATCCAATGCATGATTAACAACATTTCCAACATAAAGCTTGATACACACAAGTTCTATTACACAAGTTTTTGTTTAATTACATGCTAAAAACTAATTGTTCATAGTAACTTTACAAAATACTCAAAATAAGGCACATTCTAGCTTTCTTCATCCATGAGACTCGAATTGGGAGTCATCCACTGCGGTATATTCCGCACCTAAAATGTTCTTTTTATATAAGGTGAGTCATGCTCAATAGAGTATCTCCTACAGAAGCTACTCATGACCACAAAATATTTCATATTTGATGCCCTCATTACATGATTCTTAACTTAACTTTGTATTTAATTATTTAGAATTAGTTAAAGTTTTGAATAATGTATAAATTTTGAAGTCGCATGTATTTATTGCGTAAATGATGGATTTTAAAGCCCTGCAACAAAGTATGAATGTGTGGTAAAAAGATGGGCCCATAAATGGACAATTGGGAGGCTTTGAAGGTGAAGAAACCATGAAAAATATAATTTGGATAAAAACCTTTCGGAAGGTTTGGCCATAAACCTTCTAGAAGGTTTTGCCCATTGGTTTCTCATGATTTTGACAGAGTAATGCTATTTTTCTAATTTTTTACCATGATCTAATTTGAATCTAACAAAGTACAAAGCATGAAAGTTGTATATCTGGTTGTTTTCTATATTGTGTCAAAATTTTGACTCAATATAACAGTTAGATCAAAATTTATGAATTTTATACCAGAACTAGTCTAGAGCTTTCACCTTCCAGAAGGTTTTACATATTGGAATGAAACCTTCTAGAAGGTTTTGCCCCGAACGCCTGCTACTTGTAAAAAACTAGGTAAAATTTGTACTTTTATGAAGAAAGGGCAAAATAGTAAATTGTCACCATGATTTGGGTTGTAAACTTGACGTTTTCTAGAGCTCGGATGATGAAACGGACCTCACCATTAGATTCGTCTCGCGAGATCTAGTTACCCTGTCAAATTTTGAGATAGTCAAATTTTGTGCGTTTTATGATGTAGTCGAGCCTCGGGTGACCCAGATACGAATTTTTTAAGAATATGATGAATTTTGAAAAATAAATAAAGACAAGTTATAAAAATATTTGAAACTTGAACCAGAGCGAAATTTAATCGTTTCGAGATAAAAATAGACCCGGGAAAAGAGGGACGTGTGGCGGACCAAGCATTTAGAAAATATAAATAGGGTAGAAAATCAAATATTCTCCCCCATTTTGACTCAGCTGATTCAGCCGATAGAGAGAAGAAGGAAAGGTGAGGGTTTCTCCAACTTTTCTCTATGATCAATAGAGCTAAAGAGCTCGGATTCACTCGGGCCAAGAACAAAAGTTGGCCTCCTCAACAAAGGCTACACATACATACCAAAAACGAGTGCTTTCACCAAAGGATGAAAATAATTTTTTTTTGGGAAGCTTGGGATTGAGTTTGTGTTGATTTCTTGGAACTTCTACACCTCGTTTTACCCTTGGAAAGGTAGGATTTCTCCTACTTAGGTTTATTTACAACCTAGGATGTAATATTGAAATGGGTAGGTTGATAGATATGTATATCACTCGCCTATTAAAGGGATTTTGGTGAAATGAGTACTGAATTTGGAAAGAATAAATTCCATCTTGAAATGAGTTTGTAGAAATCGCCTCATGAAATTTCTTGACTTATGTGAAATGTCATGGGTTGTATGAAATGTGTTGGATATAGTTCATATGGCATACATAGCGTATTGAATATTATAGTACAGTTGCAATTAGGCATTACATTGCATTAATTGGGTGGTTGTGGATGGATATAGTCAACACCGCATGGATGGATGATGGGAGGGCTCGAGTAAGCTAAGTCGATGACTTGGCCGAGTTGCACGGTTTGCAAGGTAAAGAGGGTTGGGTTTAGCAAGAAGGGCTAGAAGTTCCCTCGGGTGCAAGGCCCGGTGATTTTGATACGCACTTCCATTGGTACAAGTCCACAAAGTGTGTCGGTGTACGTGAAACCGTTGGTATAAGTCTACAAATTCCGTGTCGATTGGGTGCCGTTGGTATAAGTCCATAACTACCCACCCCACAAAAGACCCAGAATGGATGATTTCATTTAATGTGTAACATAGATGATGTGTTCATACACATGGGCCATTGCATGTGTTAGGGAGTCGGGATGGGCTTGGGTTGAATTGCATGGGTGAGTCTCATCTCATTTCATGGCATGACATGAAAAATTCAAACATTGGATTTATAATCTTTCTTGGAATGTTATGAGTTGTTCAATGTTGCATGTGAATATTTCATATGTATTTAGGTTGGAAAGTAACCTCTGTAGGAAACATTCTACTAAGTGTGGCTCACCCTTTATAGAAAAAATATTTTAGGTGCGAGGCTTGCACCGGTGGAAGGCTCCCATTTTGAGCCCCAAGGATGAAGAAAGCCGACTTGTGGATTTTATGGTTATTTTGTAAAGCTTTTGTAAATAAATTCTATTTTATGTATAAATTTATCGAATTGACTGTAATATAACTTGAACAAGTCATGTTTTGTATGAAAAATCTTATTAAACATATGTTGGGTGGTTGTGGAAAGGTTTGGGATGGATTGGGAACGAAAAACAGGAGAAACAAGGAAAAACTAGGCAAATAGTGTCGGTACTGTGTACTGGTACGCTATGGTCCAATTAGTATTGTATTCCAGTACTGTTTCCAAATTTCTAAAATTTTAACACTGTTTTCCTATGCTTTTGGACTTTGGTTTCTTTGGTTCAAAAGATACAAATGAACCCTAAATGAGCTATATTAAGGCATATTGGACCTCAAAAGAATTAAATGATTAAAGGAACACAGGTCACATGCGTGGGTTAAAATCCTGATTAAGGGGATTCGTTTGACATGAGGTTTGGAATTGTGACAAGCAAGGTTATTTTCGCAGGTTGACGGTTGGTCAACAGTTAGTAAAAGACTCCCGAATTTTGGGGCGTCACACTACTTATGCTCCACTTTCTTGGGGGCCCACCATTGATTCTTTCACTTGTCTCCTGACTTCCCTTACACGCCTACATGCCTCCTACACCCTAAAGTCAGATAAAGAAGATGGAGGATGGGAGAGGAGGATAGAAGAAGGGTCTGCCATAGGAGTTGCTGGGTAGGCTACTCCTAGCCTGCCAAGCCTTCAACTCAGCCTCCTATTGATGAGAGGCCAGCACACAGGCTAAGAGACCCTCCATGAACGAAAATGTAAGTCTTCCTTCACCATATATCCAGCTTTTTCACAAGTTTTGAAAGGGTGGCTACCTAAGCTTAGGAGTAGTTTTAGTGAGGAAGATGATGAATAGTGCTAAAAGTTAATATTTTTGCCTTGTCTTCACCCATTTCTCTTGTAATCTTTAGTAAAACTTTTGTAAGCTTCCTTTATTACTTTAAATGCCATTTATTTCAAATTTAGTTCAAGTTTAATTAAATTTTCTAGTTTCTACCATTGTTGTTTCAAGTTTTACATTTCAAGCTTTCCAATTGGGTATTATATATTTTTCTTTGTAGTTCAAGTTTTCTTGCTTTAAGTTAAGTTTTAAGCTCCATTTGCTTTACATGTCTCTTTACATTATGCATGTCTTGCCTTTATTGATGACTAACTAGCTTTTAAGTTGGCTAATCCAAGGGAGACCTCTCCTTATGGATTCCATTTCAACTCTTCTTCTTTCCTCCACTCGGTGCACGGTGGTTAGGTTTGACTAGACTGAGTGTGGACGTGGTGGTGAGTCTTTGATATCCTATAGGCATTTGTCATGGGGAATGCTTGGATCCTCACCACCATTTGGTTGTGAGTCTTTGATATACCATTGACTTGTCACAGGTTATGCTTGGATCCTCACTTCCATCTCATCCTGAGCTTCCCACGAATCAATCATTCTTCTATGCATCATTAGAGGAAGACTTTGAGTTGAATTGCCATCCCGATTGGAGTGAACCTTCGGATTAGCCAACACTTGTTTTATTTCATTTTATTCAAAAACACAATCACAAAAACTCAAGCATAAGATTTTACATTTTCACTTTTTGCAAAATCACCTTCACACACTTGAACTTTCCTTCACTGGGGAGACGACTTTGGAATACTCATTCCAAGTAAAACGCGACAATACAAAAGTCTTCTTGCACTTGAGAAGCATTTTTGTACACACACATTTTGTTCATTTCATTTTATTCCACCATTAGTTTGTTGCCCTATCTCTTGCTTCATTCAGAGGGAGAGTGACACTCCTGTTATCCATACACTACACAAGCTAAAAGGTGATGTTTAGAAGTTAGGAAATTATAAGGTTTTTTATCAAGCGGCAACTCCCTAACCTAAATGCATATAAAATGTTCACATGTAACATCCAGCAACTCATAACAATCCAAAATAGAATATGCATCCAATGTTGGAATTGATCGTGTCATGCCTTGAAATGAGGTGAGACTCACTCATGCAACTCAATCGGAGCCCGTCTCGGATCTTCACCACATGCAAGTGCCAATGCATATGAATCTGTTATCTATGTTACACATCAAATGACATTTACCAATCTATGGTCTTTCGTGGGGTGGGTATTGATTGATTTACACCAACGGCAACCAACTGACACATAATTTATGGACTACCACCAACGATTCCGCATACACTAACACACTTTATGGACTTGTACCAACAGATTGCGTATCCAAATCTCTGGGTCTTGCACCCAAGAGATCTTCAAGCCCTTCTTGCTGACCTCAACCCTCTTTACCATGTAAACTGTGAGACTCGGCGAAGTCCTTGACCTAGCTTACTGGCCCACCTGTCATCCACCAAGTGTGGTGTTGATGATGACCATGCACCCACACCCATAATTGTGATGTTCCCGTGCATATGTAATATGATGCCTCATTGCAACAATCTCATGATTGTCAATATGCTATGAATGACATATGGACTATTCCAAAACATTTCACTTATCTCATGACACATTATATCGAAATTATATTAATTACATAATCATTCACAATGCCAATACATCAAAATGTTCAAATCAACATCTTTCTCTCGAAAAAAATCCAAGCATGTCATCACATAACAAGCAATAACACACTTAATTTCTCAAGTCATAATGTAAATACATAGCATACCCATAAATTCACATAAGTCAAGAGACAACATTTGGGAAATTTTAACATACCCATTTCAAGATAGAGTTTATTCTACACATTTCACCAAATCACTACCTTAGGCAAGTGATATATTTCTATCAACCTACCCATTCCATAATAACATTCTAAGTTGTAAATAAACCTAAGTAGGAGGAAACCCTGCCTCTTGAAGCGTAAAATGACCTTGAAAAACTTCAAGAACTCGATTCAAGTTAGAATCCTCACTTTCCCCAAAATCCCATCCTTGGAATCTTGCCCAAACTCGACCTCCTAGGTATGGTTTTATAGCTCTCGACGAGGATCACAACTTTTGTTCTTGGCCCAAGTGGATTCGAGCTCCCAATCTCCATAGGCCGTAAAGAAAAGGTGGAGAACTCAAGTTTTTTCCCTCTCTTCTTGCTCTCTCTTTCTATCAGCTAAAAAATGTGGAGAAAACCAAATTTTCTCCCCTATTTATATTTTTCAAATGCTTGGCCTATAATTTGTCACACGTCTCTCTTTCTTCGCTTTTGTTTTCGTACCGAAACGATTAAATTTTTCTCCAGCACAAAATACAAATATTTTTATTTTCACTTGCCTTCAGTTATTTCTCAAATTTTATAATTTTATTAAAAAATTAGTTTTTGGGTTACCCGAGGCCCGACTGCCTCATTAAACGCGAAACAAATGACTATCTCAAAATTCAACGAAACTTAACAGGGTAACTATATTTTGCGAGACAAATCCAATGGTGAGATCTTTTTTGTCATCCGAGATGTGAAAAATTTCACGTTTACAACCCATACCGTAGTGGCAATTTATCGGTTTGCCCTTTATTCATAAAAATTCAAATTTACTTGGGTTTTTACACTTCACTGCACACGTAGACTATACTTATTGAGGGATGATGTTTGAAGGTTAGAATGTACTACAACATAAACATTCAAGCATCCCGTCATGTTTTATTTTTGCAACAGACACTCAAAATATTAATATTAAGCCCGAAACAAAACAACTACTCCCACAATTCCACGATTTAGAAGATGAAAACCCTTATGTTCATATGAAAGAATTTGAAGAAGTTTGTGGAACTCTGCAAGATAATTTTGAAATGGCCAGATTAAAACTTTTTCCTTTTTCGTTAAAAGATAAAACTAAACTATGGCTTAACTCTTTAAGAGCAAATTCTATCACAAGTTGGCAAGCTTTACAAATTGAGGTTTTTCTTAAAAAAAAAAATTTCATGTGCATCCTACTAATGCATTAATACGTCAAATAATGAATTTTACTGTAAAATAAAGAGAAACTTTTTAGCAATGTTGGGAAAGATTTAAGGATCTTCTCCAAGCTTGTTCACATCATGCATTTGAAAACTGGACTTTAGTTGGTTTCTTTTATGATGCTCTTTCATCTGCAATGCGACAATTTTTTGAAATGATGGCCCAAGGAGAGTTTATGAATAAAACCCCTAAAGAAGTATTTCAATTTTTTAATACTATTTCAGAGAGTTCCCAAATATGGGACTCGACTTCTTCAAACATTATAGAG
Source organism: Ilex asprella (assembly GCA_023539305.1). Classification (NCBI taxonomy): domain Eukaryota; kingdom Viridiplantae; phylum Streptophyta; class Magnoliopsida; order Aquifoliales; family Aquifoliaceae; genus Ilex; species Ilex asprella. The sequence continues at coordinate 24,508,055 of CM042186.1, read as the reverse complement.
AATAAATCGTCTATATCTGAAAGAGAAAAATATGTATTAAAAGATGATGATGATGATGACTTCAGAGCTAAAATGGCTAATCTATCTCCAAAACTAGAAGCTGAAAAAAAAATTTAACAAGTAGCTGTTATTTCTTTTACTAATCAAGTATGTGAAATTTGTGTGTTGTCAGGACATCCTACTGGGGAATGTCCTACTATACCTGCCTTTAAAGAAGTCTTAATTGAGCAATCTAATGTTGTTCCAATTTATACGAAACCATATTCAAATCCATACTTTGAAACTTACAATCCAGGATGGAGAAATCATCCTAATTTTAATTGATGAAATACACAACCTACAAATCAAACACAAGATCCTTCATAACTACAAAATCAACAATATCAACCTCCTCAGAGAAGAACTTTGGAAGATAATATGAATCAAATTATTCAAAGTCAAATGAATTTCAATACTCAAAGAATTCAAGCTTTTAATAATTTTAAAACTCAAACTTCCTTGAGCATTCAAGTTATCTAGAATCATCTCGCTAAGTTTACTTAGTCCTTAAATACTTCAGAGAAAAGAAAGTTTTCATCTCAACCTAAACCTCCACAAAGTCAGATTCAAGCTAATTTTGTGTTATCTAAAGCCTTGCCAAGTCAAGTACAAGCAATTACAACACTAAGAAGTGGTAAAGTAATTGTTAAAACTATTAAACCCAAAATTTCAAATAAAATATGTAAATCAATTCCTGTAAATGAACCACTTGAATCTGAACATTTAGTCAAAAAACAATCAGAAATACAAAGTGAAAAAGATCCTCCATGTACTATTCCTTTACCTTTTCCTCAATGGGTTAAACAACTTTCATCTGAAAAAGATCAATATGACATTTTTAAGCTATTCAAATAGGTAAAGATTAATATTCTTTTGTTGGATGCAATAAAAAGAGTTTCAATTTATGCTAAATTCTTAAAAGATCTTTGCACAATAAAAACAAGGACTAATATACCAAAGAAAGTATTTTCAACTGAGCTAGTTAATACTATAATGCAACATGACACACTTCTCAAATACAAAGATTCGAGTAGTCCTACAGTCTCATGTCTCATTGAAAAATTTTGAATTGAACAAGTCTTTCTTGATCTTGGATCCAATTGTAATGTAATGTCATATTCAGTATATACACAATTCGGATTAAGTGAGCTAAAACCTTCCAATGTTACACTATAACTAGTAGACCAATCAATAAAAATTTCACGAGGATTTGTGGAAGATGTTATTATTTAGGTTGACAATTCTACTTTCCAACAGATTTTATTTTTATAGATACAAAACTCAATTGTCAGGCATGTGCATCTGAACACATACCTCTTATTTTGGGTCGACCATTCCTAACTACACCAAATGCATTGATTAATTGTTGGAATAGAATCATGAAACTTTTATTTGGAAATATGACTTTGGAATTAAATGTTTTTAACTATGCAAAATGACCTAGAGAAGAAAAAGAAGTACATGAAGTAAATTATGTTGAAACATTAACTCAGTTTTTTTGAAAAGAACTTTCTAAAAAAAGTTATCAGCCTTGGAATCTATACCTAATACTGAATCTGAAAATATATCAGCAAAGAATCTACAATGTGAAGATTTGTTACCAAAGCTTGTGAAGTCTAATGTCAAAGTTTTTAAGCCATAATTAAAACCTCTACCAACTAATCTAAAATATGTCTTCTTAGGAGAAAATGAGATCCATCCAGTGATAATATCATAAAAATTATCTGAAATTCAAGAAAAAGAACTAACAAAAATTTTGAAAAATCATCAAAGTGTTCTTGGATGGACAATAGCATATATAAAAGGTATAAGTCCATTTTTAAGTACTGACTGTATCTATTTAGAAGAAAATGCTAAATCATCCTGTCAAATGCAAAGAATATTCAAACCACACTTAAAAGAAGTAGTTCGCGCTGAAGTACTTAAACTAGAAGATGTTAATATTATTCATCCTATGTCTGATAGTAAATAGGTTAGTCCTACACAAGTAGTTCCAAAGAAATCTGGTTTTACATTAATAAAAAATAAGAAAATGAATTAGTCTCAATGCGTACAGTCACAGATTGGCGCGTATGTATTGACTATAGAAAGCTAAATTCCATCACCGGGTCAATGGTTCACCGGTTCAACCGCTATGTCAACTGGTCGGACCGGTCTTATAATAACAAAATATATAATATACTAATATAACTCAAAAAAAGCACAATTAAAATAAAAAATAAATAGTGCATTGTATGTGTATTAAAGTATTGTCTATATTCATATTTCATAGACTCTGTGTGTGTGCGCGTGTAGACAGAGAGAGAGTGACACAGAGAAGACTAACATTTTTTTTCTTCTTTTTTGATCAGAACCCAGCATCTCTTTACTTTACTCTATTACTAATTATACTCTGAGTGTCTCAACTTGGAGGGGGAGGGAGAGAGAGAAAGGAGAAGAACTGAAGATGAAGGTCATCTGGTGTTCAAGAACTTCGAGATCAGGACCACCTGGTTTTCGAGATCTAGATTTATGGTGTCAAGTCGTTGTTCGAGAACTCGATCTGCAAAAGATAGTGTGAAACCCCGGAAAATGTGAACTGTTTATAACAAAGGAAAAAAAAATAATAGTAAATTGTCACCACGGAATATGTTGTGAACCTGAATTTTTCTAGAGCTCGGATGACGAAACGGACT
>CM042186.1:24489716-24505241 GCA_023539305.1 Ilex asprella | reverse complement strand
TGTAAAGGGAGCCGTGATGGGCTCAGATGGGTGCACATGGGTGGGTCTCACCTCATTCATGGTATGACATAATAGCATTACATCATTTAATCGCATGTTATTGATGGAATGGTTATAGATTTGTGGTGTGTGCATGTGAACATTTCATATGCATATAGGTGGAGGAGTAGCCTCTGTAGGAATTTCTCTACTGGGCGTTGGCTCACCCTATACGGGACCCACTTTCAAGTACGGGACATGTTGTTGCGGATGTCTCTCATTCGGGGGACCTTGGTTGAAGAAAAGCCAACTTGTGGCTTTCAATTCTTTTCTTTTGTAAAATTAGACTTCTAATTTAATCTTGACATGTAATGTATAAAGAAATTGTAACAGAGTTTATATGGACTGTTTTAATATAAACGTGCATGTTTTTATATGAGTATAGATAAATGGACCCGGTGTGGTCTATATTTGCTCATAAATGGACCTTGTGTGGTCAGTGTTGAATGTTGGACCTCGGATGGGTTTTGTGTTTGTATGGTGCACTGGTTGGGTTTTTGGGTAGAGCTCTTCGTACAAAGGAGACTCTGCCCGTATTTTTGTTACGTTATGGATCCCGGTAAATGGGACATAACCGTGTGATATCGGCTTACACGATATCCACAGGCATTCCGCGGGTTGACAGATGGTCAACGGGACCCTCAGATTTCGGGGCGTTACAGATAGAGAATAGGAGGCCTGGTGATCGAGATCTAACTTGTGGTGTTGAGTGCCGCTGTTCGAGATCTGGAGAAGACGAAGAAAATGAAGACTAGTTTTGAACCAGCTGGTTTTTAAATTTTTGGTTCACCGATTTTCGGCTTAAACCGGCCGTTTTTTCGGTTCTCTAATGGTTCGATTACCCAAATGGTATTTTTAGTAAACCGAACCATTTAAAGTCCCTGTTCACCCGTCCGACCGCCCGGTCCGGTCCGATTCTGATAACACTGGTTGGGCATGAATATTATTATTTTGTAGATGGATATTCTGGTTATAATTAGTTTGAAATTGCAATAGCAAATAAAAAAAACTACATTTACATGTTAGTTTGGAAATTTTGCTTATAAAAGTATGTTTTTGGGACTATGTAATGAGCCAACTACTTTCCAACATTGCATGTTAAGTATATTTAGTAATATGGCAGAACGATATCTTGAAGTTTTTATGGATGACTTTTCAGTATATGGTGATTCATTTCATATATGTTTAGAAAATCTAGAAAAAGTACTCATTCGATGTGAAGAAACAAACCTAGTCTTAAATTGGAAAACATGGCATTTCATGGTTACACAAGGTATTGTATTAGGTCACATAGTATCTAAAAAATGAATTGAAGTTGATAAATCCAAAATTGACTCAATAGCTAATTTTCCTTCACAAAAAAATCGTAAAAGATGTTCGATCCTTTTTAGGTCACACTAGATGTTATCGGAGATTTATAAAAAACTTTAGTTCAATATCTAGACCAATCTGTAATCTTTTATGTCATGGTATAATATTTGAATGGAATAATGCATTTCAATTAGCATTTGATAAATTAAAAAATATGCTTATTTTTGCACCTATCATGCAACCTCCTAACTGGTCTTTACCTTTTGAATTAATGAGTAATGTAGGTGATTATGTAGCAGGAGCTGTATTAGATCAAAGAAAAGATAAAAAACCATATGTTATATATTATGCAAGCAAAAATCTAAATAATGCATAAATGAACTATTCAACCACTAAAAAAGAATTACTTGTTGTTGTGTTCACATTAGATAAATTTCATTCATATTTGGTTAGATCGTCAATTGTTGTATTTACAGATCATGCAGCTCTAAAATATGTGAAACCATGCCTTCTACGATGGATATTATTATTTCAAGAATTTAATCTTATAATTAAATATAAGAAAAGAGAAGAAAATGTGGTAGTAGATCACTTGTCAAGATTAAATTATGATATAAAGGAAGAACCAATTCCGATTAGAGAAACCTTTCCAGATGAACAACTTTTCACAATAACTGAAGTACCATGGTATGCATACATAGCTAATTATCTAGCCACTAGTACTATTCCTTCTCATTATACTTGGTCTGATAGAAATAAATTTCTAAGTAAGGTGCATAATTTTTCAAGGAAGATCCTTATTTATTTAAATACTGTAAATACCAAATAATAAGGCGTTGTGTAACTAGTCATGAAATCAGTCAGGTAATTCAGTTTTGTCACTCTGAAGCTTGCGGAGGCCATTTTGCTTCAAAGAAAACCGCTGCTAAAATCATGCAGTGTGAATTTTATTGGCCTAGTCTTTTTAAAGATGTTCATATTTTTTGTTTAAATTGTGACAGATGTCAAAGAATGGGGAATATTTTAAGAAGAAATATGATGTCTTTAAACCCTATTTTAATTATTAAAATTTTTATTGTTGGGGCATCGATTTTATGGAACCATTTCCTCCATCCTTTGGATATTTGTATATTTTGATTGCAGTAAGCTGTGTTTCTAAATGGGTAGAGGCAATTTCTTATAGAAATAATGATCACAAAACAATGATCAAGTTTTTAAATGAAAACATTTTATCCAGATTTGGGATTCCTCGAATAATCATCAATGATGGTGGATTGCACTTTTGCAATAAAGTTTTTGAAAACCTGATGAAAAAATACTTGATTTCTCATAAAATATCTACTATGTATCATCCCAAGACAAGTGGACAAGTTGAATTAGAAAATAGGGAGATAAAATACATTTTAGAAAAAGCAGTAAATCTGAACTGTAAAGATTGGTCTTTAAGATTAACTGATGCACTTTGAGCTCACCGTACTGTGTATAAGACTATTCTAGGGATGTCTCCATATAGGTTAGTATATGGTAAACCATGTCACTTGCCTATAAAGTTAGAACATAGAGCATAATGGACAATCAAAATGATTATTTTTTATATTTATAAAGCTGGAGTATCTCATAAACTTCAAATTAATGAATTGGAAGAATTAAGAAATGAAGCTTATGAAAACGCTAAGATTGCAAAATCAAGAACAAAAATTTTTCATGATAAAAATATCATGAGAAAATCTTTCAAACCACCTCAAAAAAGTTCGGTTATATAATGTAAAGCTTCATTTATTTCCTGGAAAGCTAAGATCTAGATGGACAAGACCTTATATTATTAAGCAAGTTTTCGACTATGAGGCAATTGAAATTAAAAATCCAATAACTATGAATATTTTTAAAGTAAATTGACAAAGACTTAAACCATATTTTGATGGATTCACTCAAGATGTAACTTATGTCCAACTTTTTGATTCAGTTTATGTGTGCTAAAAAATATTGTTGTTCGATTACTAATTACTTGTAATTTATTTGACAGATTAAACATCCTAAGTACAAGCCAAATATCCTAATGGACAAAAGACAATAGATTTCCTAGTTTTCATGCTTACTATTACTGTTTTTACATTACAGTTAATGTTTAATTTAAGATGGGGAAGTATGAATGTAATTTAAAAAATTTGTTCGCCTTTGTGACTAACAGATGTTAAAGAATCGGACAGTGAGTCAATTTTCAATATTTTTTTGAGTCATTTTTAATTTTTTTTTTCTTAAAAAATGAAAAATGGGCAAAAAATATTTTGGTTAAGTTTAATTTTACTACGTCATTTTCCAAAAAAGATATATATACGTTGATCATGCAAAAAGCTAGATATGTTAAAATTTTAGAAATTTTTCAAAGTCAATCAAGACCCCTGTGTGGAAAAAGTACATTAAACACCGACGAGCGAATCGTCTTTGTGCTTGTATAAGATGTGGCCCTATAGAACATTTGCGACGATATAATAAGTATGCGAAACCAATTTTATGTCGAGCATCAGATCATTTACAATGGATTATGTATGCGCAGAGTAAGGTGTATCTTGAGACGTCATCCTATTCTACCCCAATGTTAACAAGATACGTGAGAAATGAAATTAACCGTGTCACTGGTGTTATTATTCCAGCTAGTTCTGATACTGATTAAATATGATCGAAAAAATATACAGTTGTAAATAACTATAGACTAAGTAGAAAAAAATAGCAAATAAAAAAATAAAAACAACCAATTCTTGAAAAGAAAAGGAGTGGTTAGCAAAGTTTTGTAGAATATAAAAAATTGAATCTAATATTGTGAACTGCAGGAATTTACCGAAAAAAGAGCACAATTGCAGAAAATTAGAGAAGCAGTCTGCAGTTACAAACCAAGAACCGGTCAAACATCACCATCAGGATGGTGGAATTAGCGTCTAGACGACAGTGCCCCATTAGAGTTGAAGATATCTACCGATTGAAATTCATTGAAACAGAGTATTTGAAGAGAAATCAAGAAAAATATGGATTCGAGACATAATAAAAATAAGATCTTCAAGTGTGACGCCGCAAAATTCGGAGGTCCGTTGATTACCCATCAACCCGCGGAATGCCCGTGGATATCGAGTAACTCGATATCACAACCTTATGCCCTGTTTATTGGGGTCCATAATTTAATAAAATTTGGGCTGAGTCTCCTTTTTTAAGGGGAACTCTACTCAAAACACAACCTGTGCATCATATAATAACAAGACTCATCCGTGATCCAATATTCAATAATGACAGGTCCATTTATGAGTAAATATAGACCACACCAGGTCTATTGATCCATACTCATACAAAACATGCAAGGCTATATTAAAATTAGTTCATAAAAGTCCAATGACAATTCTTCACATACATTACATGCCAAAAAAGAGTTTGAACAAAAGTTTTACATAAACCAAGGTTAAAATCCACAAGTCGGTCTCTCTTTACCCTTGCGGCCCCGAATGAGAGTCATCCACCAGTGTGTCTTCTGCACCTAAAATGTTTTCCCGTATAGGGTGAGCCACGCCTTGTAAAGTATTTCCTACAGAGGCTACTCCCCACCCTAGATGCATATGAAATGAGCACATGTATTAATTTACAAACAACATTCTTTTCAATCCGGAAAATGCAACCCCATGTTAGGGATTATACCATGTCATGATATGAAATGAGAAGAGACTCACTCATACAACTTTAACCCAATTCCTCACCAACTCCCGCAACACAATACAAGTGCCAATGTGCATGGAACAGTCACTTATGTTGCACATCAAGTGACTTTTAACAATCTAGGGTCTTTGTGTGGGGTGGATGTTTATGGGCTTTCACCAAGGGTCTCCAACCTACTCGGAATTTTTTTGACTTCCACCAAGGGCTCCGCGTACACCCACACACTTTATGGACCAAGCCAAGCAAGTGCATATCCCAACCACCGGGCCTTATACCAGAAAGATCTTTTAGTCTTTTCTTGCTAACCCCAACCCTCATCACCATACAACCTGTGCGACTCAACCACGTCTTCGACCACGCTTAATCGAGTTCACTCATCATCCACCAAGTGTGGTGTTGACGACAACCATGCATACACCCACATAATGCGATGTTATCGAACATATGCAATATGAGGTCCCATTGCACAATGATTACATATTCAATACAATTCACATATTTCATGGCAAAATTATATTATAAGCATATAATTCTCATAATTTTCCACAATGTCAATATTTCACAAGCGTGTATATACATTGGAAATTTTCATAAAATAATTCCAAGCATGTTATCACAATTTATATGCCAATATTACACTTAATCACCTAGTACGTATAACAGCCTAAAAACGGTCCGTAAATTGGCCTAAAAATAGTCCGTAAAATGGCCTAAAAATAGTATGTAAAATAGCCTAAAAACAGTCCGTAAAATGATTTAAAAACAGTCCGTAAAATGCCCCATTTGGATAGCCTACATGCCGCCCCATTTCAGCTACTAAAAAAGTCCAAAAACAGTCCATTTGGACAACTTACATGCAGCCCCATTTCAGTCCAAAATACAGCCATATTTCATTCAACAAATTAGCCCCTAAAAGGCCATAAAAATAGCCCATAATAGTGCACAAAAACAGCCCATAACAGTGCACAAAACCCAAATTCAGCCACAAAACAAGCCCTAAATAGCCCCTTAGGATAGGAATAAACCCAAAGTAGGAAGAACCCAACCTCTTGTAGCGTGAAGGAAGTGATAGAACTTCCAAAAACATCAACAATAGCCCACGGACTTGATTTCTCCAAAATATTTTCTTTGGATCTTCGGTGAAATTCACTTTTTTTGGTACGTAGACGTAGCCCTTGCCGTCGTGATCGACTTTAACTCTTAGTTCGAGTTGATCCGAGCGACGAAACTTCTTGGTTCAGAAGTAGAAGCTTGAAGATCAAAACTTTTTCTCTTCTCTCTCTTTTCCCTCTATGGCCGATCAAACAAGATTGAATAATGATTTTTCAGATATTTGCCCCTATTTATACCCCCTTAATGTGCGGTCCAAATTGCACCGTATATTTCCTACTTTTGGGTCCCTTTTTCATCCCAAAATAATTCATTATATCTCAGATTAAGTCCAAATTAATTTGAACTTTAACTTAATTTTAAAGGAATTTTTAAAAATTTATTTTTGGGGACCTTTAAAATGTCATTCGCCACGCAATCGCCTCAAATGACATGCAAAAGTTTAACTATCTTAGAATTTGACGAAATTTAACAGGGTGACTAAATTTTGCGATACAAATCCAACGACGAAGTCAGTTTCCTCATCCGAGCCCTGGAACATGAATATTTTAAATACACATAAGGGTTGAAAATTACCTTTTTGATTTTTTTCATAAAAAGTTTAAATTTACCCGGGTTTTACATTCTTCCCACTTAAAAGAATTTCTTCCCTGAAATTCACATATACATACACATACTATCCCATGCATATGCAATAGTCTTTTAATATTAAATGACTGTAAAAAAGTACTTCCATCCTCGAATAAGAAAGGATAATTGGTACGTATAGTGTCCATGCGCTCCCATGTCGCCTCTTCCACTCCTCGATGCTGGCACATCACCTTCACTAGCCTCACGATCTTGCCTCGTAAAACCTAATCTCGGCTATCCATGATACGTGTCGGTCCCTCCTCAAAGGCTCCATCTGCATCAACAACAAGCTCGCCCCAATCTACCACATGATTCGGATCTGGGGTGTATTTTCAGAGCATAGAGATATGGAATACCGCGTGGACACCTGATAGATTTGGCGGTAATGCCAACTGATAAACAACTATACCCACTCTCTTGAGTACTTTGAAAGGCCTGATCAACCTCGGCGACAGCTTTCACTGCCTTCCAAACCTGACCACTCCTCTTTTAGGCATCACCTTCAAGAAGACATGATCTCCCACCTGTCGAAGTAGCTCTTCTGTCGGCTTTGTGTCGTAAGAAGACACATCTGTAACAAGTCCACCTTCTCCAAGGTGTCTCTCACCAATTTCAGACCGGTAGAAGTTTTCTCTCCTACCTTCGTCCAAAAAATCGGATATTGGCAAGGCCTCCCATATAGTGTCTCACATAGTGTCATATGTATGTTTGCTTGATAATTGTTGTTGTAGGCGAACTTCACTAAGCGTAAGTGCTCTTTCCAGCTACCCTTGAGATAGGACTGTAACGGCCCAAAATACACCTTGGATGGCATTACTAGCTAAAACCATTCACATCATGAGAGCCACTAAATAAATCCATCAATAAAGAAAATTTCATTCATCATATCAAATATTTACAACATCATTCAAAAGAATAGGCCAAAACAATGGCCTTTACATCCCAAAAGAATATGCCAAGTTAAGATATTTACACCCAAAAGAATTCAATTTAATCGTGCAGCAGAATAAACAAATACTAACATGAACATTATCTCAAAAGGTGTCTCCTAGTCTAGAATCGAAAAGCACAGTTTAGACATCCCCCTCTAGATCTACCTACCCATCCACTCGAGCTTCCCAAGTTACTTGCTCATATATTTCAGGCTCTTCCTCTAAACAGAAATATGAAAATAGACATTATTTGTAGGGAGTCAGCACTAAGCTTTGTAGGAAAATCCTCTCAAACTCAAACAAGGTTTAGAAAACATATAAAATGAGTCAGTATCATTTCACAAATATCATATATCAATTTTGAGGAGAAAACTATGACATTTTAATGGATCTCATGTTTAAGCAATAGCAATAAATTAAATGAAGAGTAAAACCAATTTCTAAATAGTAAACTATTCCATCATTAAACCATTCCCAACAAGTTCTAAGGGAATCCCATATTTTCAACAAGTTATTTTATAAATCATTTACCATTAGCCACAATAAACTATTTTAAACAATGAACCCATCCCCACCATTTGTACCAATACCCTCACGATATATCAAACCACACCATGTATCTTTCACAACATAATATAATGTATCTTTGTATCTCAAACATTATGTATGGTAATCACATGAATCAACGCATTGAAGAATACCCTAGCCCACTAAGGATTTAATATTGTCCTATTTGGCATGAGCTTCCTTACAAAGAACCTCTCACCCTCAAACTTTTGTTCCTCCTTGGAATGAGCATCCTTACAAGAAACCTCTCACCCTAAAATTTTTGTTTCTCTTTGGCATGAGCATCCTTACAAGGAACCTCTCACCCTCAAACTTTTGTTCCTCTTTGGCATGAGTATCCTTACAAAGAACCTCTAACCCTCAAAGTTTTGTTCCTCATTGGCATGAGCATCCTTACAAGGAACCTCTCACCCTCAAAATTTTGTTCCTCTTTAGCATGAGTATCCTTACAAGGAACCTCTCACCCTCAAAGTTTTATTCCTCTTTGGTATGAGAATCCTTACTAGGAATCTCTCACCCATTTTCACAAATCACAATCAATGTTTTGAAATTCCCAAATTTTCACATGTATTATTTCCATGGAGCAATAAAAAAAATGCAAGAGATCATCAACAATATCATTTCATTACTCAACACAAATCACTAGGGTTTTGAAATCAAAAACAAGGAAGAATCAAGAGGAAAACCCACTTCTCTTAAAAACTAGGGTTTGAAAGCAAGAAAAAGAGATTTAAGATCTATTCCACCATAGTTTTGTTTAAAACATGTTAATCTTTGCCAGAATACCAAGGAATGATAGTTTTATAGCACATATATTTGACCTATAGCCAAAATAATACATATAGATATAAACTCTAGCCTCAATATAAGATAAAGAGAAGAAACCCCTACTTGTCTTCTTGAAACTAGGTTTTTGATCCAATCTATGGTGAAAATCCCCTTAAATCTTGTGTTTTTCTCTTCCTTTCTTCTTCTCTAATGTTTTCTAGGATTAGAGGTGTTGAAATGGGGCTAAAGGAGGTGTCCTCATGTATTTATAGGGTGAAAATGGACCACAAATCGTGACTTTAAAAGGTCAGATCTCTTTTGGTCGTACCGGTACACTATACCGGTATGACAAACTCTCTGGACCTCGGGGTTCCGGTACATAGTATCGGTAAGGTTTGTCCAATTTTGTGTATTTCCTCTGTTTTTCATTTCCAATCCATTCCAAACTCTACCAAAACCAACCCAAACTTATACTACCTATATTTTTGCATTAGCTTAGTAGTATAAGTTCTATTGCAAACGATTTCCTATGTTTACAAGCTACTACTAAGTTTTAACTCTTATTTACTATATTAGCATTTCCTATGGTTATAACCTATATAGTTCATTCCTACGCCATTACACATATTAATTTACTAATTATTTTATCATTATATTACTATAACACATTTGGGGTTTACATAGACGCATACCCTTAGCATGTCCTCTAGAATCTGGATGGTCTTCTTTGATTGACCATCCTTCTGGGGATGAAAAACAGTACTCATCATCAACTATGTCATCATGGCTTGCTGAAAACTCTCCCAAAAATGAGCTATAAACCTAGGGTCCTGATTTGATACTATAGATACGCGTACCCCATGTAACGGGACAATCTCTCGTATATACAACCTACAGAATTCCTCTAGTGTGAAGGTCATCCACACAGCCAAAAAGTGTGCCAACTTAGTAAGTCGGTCCACTATCACCCACACCGCATCATGCCCTCGCGATGTTCGTGGCAAGTGAGTCACAAAATCCATCGTGACATGCTCCAACTTCCACTCAGCTACCTCTAAAGGCTGGAGTAACTCTGCTGGTCTTTGATGTTCAACCTTCACTTGCTGACATGTGAGACATCGACTAACGAAATTTCCCAAATGTTTCTTCATCCGAATTCAGTAGTACTGGCGACGAAGATCTTGATACATCTTCGTACCACTGGGGTGTATAGCAAAACGAGAACAATGAAACTCCCTAAGGATCTCCTCTATCAACTCCATAGACTAGGGTACCACAATCGTTCCCCTATACCGAAGATCACCATTCGAGTGAATGGTCTAGCCCTCATCACTTGTACTCGACCGTAAGCCACTGGCCTCCCAGACTGCATCAAAACGCATCCAATACCGTCCTTAGAGGCAACACAAGGTCTTGGAACTCAAGGTCTTGTCCTTTTTCTTGACAAATAGCACCGGAGCGCCCCAAGGTGAGGTGCTCGATCGAATAAAGTCCCTGTCCAATAATTCCTACAATTAGACCTTGAGTTCTTGCAACTCAACTGGTGTCATTCTATGGGGTGTCATAGAAATAGGAGATATACCAGGGTACAACTCAATAGTAAAGTCAACATCCCTATGTGGAGGTAATCTCGGTAGTTCATCCAGAAAAATATCCTCATATTTACACACCACTTGAGGCAGACCAAACTCCTGTCTTGCCTCGTCCTCCAGGGTATGACTTGTTTGCCAACTCATCAACTACATGTGCCATCTCGAGTCGTACACGACTTGGGGTAAAACATAGTGCTTATCCCCCTGAAACATAAAGCAAACACCTTCTGGTGTATAGGCAGTGACCCTCTTTCGATCACAATCAATGATGACTCAGTGTATCACCAACTAATTCATACCAAGGATAACATCGAACTCCGACATATCCATGACCCTAAGGTCTACAGTGAGTAGAATTCCTGTGATCTCTAACTCATAACCCCGACATATCTGATCGACACTCACCCTAACTCCTAAGGGAGACCTCACTTGCAATGGTTCTTCCAAGATTTCAACCTCTAAGCCCAAATCTTTCACATATGATACTGCAATGATTGAATGAGATGCACCAGAGTCAAATAATACACTTGTCCATAAGCAGGAGAGTAGAAATATACCCTCGACAACTGACTGACTTGTCAGCTCAGTCTGAGAAGTGATGGCTTAGATATGCCCCTTGGTCCCTGAAGTCTGTGGACCTTAGGGCCCTTGGGTCCCTGCCGGCTCAGTCTGAGAACTGATGGCATAGACATGCCCCCGACTTGTGAGCCCTGGCCTCGACCTCGACTCATGCCCTGACCCATTTGGCCTGGTTGCTAAATCCTCGCATGTGAAGTAGTAGAGCCCTGAAATTGGTACTGGCTCCCCTGGCCCATGATGGGGTAGGAAGGAATAGAATGCGTTTGTGAGTACCCCACTAAAGACTAGGACTGGGATCCCTGTTGTTGAGGATAATCTTTCCTCACTTGACCCCGTTGATGACAATGATAGCAAGTCTTCTGACCTGCCTGATACGTAGTCCTAAAGTTTCTCCCTCCTCGGGAGGACTAACCTTGGCCTTGGCATTGATAGCCACGATCTTGCCCTTGATGCCCCTATGGAGCAGAAGTCATCTACTTCTTCCCTGCACTAAAAGAAAAGGATTGGCCCTCCTTCTTCTTGTCTTTACCACCCACTTCCCGGATGTTCCTTGCATTATTAACCTCTCTCTCAATGACCATAGTTATCGTGACCATCGTGTCCAAGTCTTGCAGATGAAGACCCAATATTTTGCCCCGAATAAACAACTTCAGACCATCCTCAAACTTACGTACTTTGGCCATGTTTGTGGCTACATAATTGTCGGTAAAACGGGCTAATTTAGTGAACTTAACCACGTATTCCATTACCATCATCATTCGTTGCCTCAAGTCTAAGAACTCTCGCGGGCCTTTGCATGTCGAGCAGCCGCCAGGAAGTAGTTACCCATGAAGAGTTCCTTAAACTCTGGCCATGTCATTATTCCCAAGTTTCTTGAGGTCTTTACCCAATCCCACCACACTTGGGATTCTCACTCTAGCTGGAAAGTAGCTGGGGTTATCTTCGTAACATTGGAGGTGATCTCCATTGCCCCTAAGACCTTATCCACTTGCCAGAATCAATGGTCAGCCACCATCGGATCAGCCCCTCCTAGAAAGACCGGAGAATTGTGTGTTTTATAATTTTGAAAGTTACTTGATCATCCTTGATCCACATTTTCACCGGTCTGTGTAAATAGTAGCAGCTGTAGCACTAGCATGTGCTATGGTAGTCGTCGTAGTACCAATAGCCTCTATGAAGGCTTGTTGGTGAAAGGTCGATGGTGGTTGGTTGTTGTTCCGCCCAACTTCTTGACATCCTCTTTTCGATTAGCCATCTACATATGTCAGATAACATTAGAGTGTTATATAGGATCCAAAAATGGGGATCAAATTTAAACTTTGAGCTTTCTCTCATTGTCTAACTAGTAAAACATGTGCCAACCACTAATAGACATTAACACCCCGAACCATCCTGTTCATTCTATTTTCGAACCCCCCAGGTTATATGTTCTAACCCTAATATTTCTCTTTTCTGTATACATTTCTATCATGCATATAATCACATATACCATAGCACATAACATGTAGCAATTTAAACCACATAACATAAAATGCACAACGAATGCAATGGTCTAAGCCCAATGCTCATCAAGTCCTAGGTAATTCGTATAGCTAAGCTCTAATACCAAGTTGTGACGCCCCAAAATCCGGGGGTCCGTTGATTATCATTCAACCCGTAAAATATATGTGGATACCGAGTAACTCGATATCACAACATTATGCCCTATTTATCAGGGCCCATATTTTAATAAAATTTGGGGAGAGTCTCCTTTGTAAGTGATTGTAGGAAAACGTTGTTGTTCCTAACCTCTAAACATCACCCTTTAGCATGTGTATGATGTGTGAGAGAAGTGAGTGCCACTCTCCCTCGGGATGATGCAAGAGATGGAACAACGAAATGGTGGTATGAAATGGAATGAACAAAATGTGTGAAATGTGAAATGTGGTGAACAAAAGTCCTCCCCAATCGCAAGGAGTCTTTTGCTTGTCATGTTTTACTTGGAAAGTATTCCAAGGTCGTCTCCTCAGGGAAGGAAAGCTCAAGTATGTGAAGGTGATTTTTTCAAAAAGAGAAAGTGTAAAATATTTGAGGTTGAGTTTTTGGTGTTTTGTGTTCTTAAGGAAAATACAAGAAAACAAGTGTTGGCTAATCCAATGAGAATACCCAATCAACTCAAAACCTTCCTTCGAGGGTTAATAGATGAACGATTGATTCGTGGGAAGCTAGGGATGAAATGGTGAGGATCCAAGCATAAACCGTGACTAGGCCTACGGAATATCAAAGACTCACCACCACATCCACTTTCAAACCAGTCAAATTGAACCACCGTACACCGAGAGAGGAAAGAAAAAGAGTTGAAATGGGATCCTCAAATGGAGGTCTCCCTTGGATTATCCAACTAAAAATCTATCTACTCATAAATAAAGGAAAACAATGCATAATGTAGGTAGACATGTAAAGGAAATGGAAATGAAGATTAAAGCTTAACTCAATGCAAGAAAACCAAATCTAAGGAGAAAATATTGCTTACTAATTGGTTATTTACCTTGCTTCCATTAACCCCTAAATACTATCCCTTAGACTATGCAATGTATGAGCGAAGGGAAGAGTTTCTCCCCGTTGGGATAGTGTCAAAAGAAAGGCAAGGAGGAAGGGAAATGGGATGATGTAAATATAAGATGTAAATGCACCAAAATGATCCCCAATCGCCAGGAGACTTTCGTGGGTCGTGTTTTACTTGGAATAGTATTCCAAGGTCATATCCACGGGGAAGGAAGTAAAGCAATAGGAAGGTGATTTGATGAAAATGAAAGTATAAAATCTTTGTTCTTTTGAGAGTTGTTTGGTGAAATGTGTGCTAATGGAAATGTAATGAGAAAAACAAGTGTTGGAAATTTCAAGAGGCCATTCCACTCGGTATACAATCTCAACTCAAACCATTCCTCCAATCGAGCATAAATGAACGATTGATTTCTGGTAAGCCGAGGGTGAGGATCTAAGTATAAACCGTGACTAGGCCTACGGTTTATCAAAGACTCACCGAATCATCCGCCTTCAACCCAGTCAAACCGAACCATTGGTCTTTGAAGAGAGGAATAAAAATGCGTTGAAATCATATACCTAAGTAGAGGTTCCCTTGGTCTTGCCAACTAAAGGATTTAGCTATTCATACTTAAAATGAAAATAATAATACAAAGGAAGTGCATTGTAATGAAATAAAGATCTAAAGTAACTAAATGCAATAACTTCTAATCTAGGAATGAAAGGGATGAAAAACCATTTTTAGATCTATGAAAAATGAAGAACTTAAAACACTTATGGTGGAGCATTAATGAGAGCATTAAACTAAGAACCAACATCAAGAAACTAGGATTAATGACATTAAATGAATTTCTAGAAATCTTTACAAGAGATTACAAGCCATTGCAATGGAAAATACATGAAAAATGCAACTTTCTCCTTCTAGAAAACTACTATTCATCTTCTTCTACACCTAGAGCTTCTCTCTCTATATTCAATACCATGTTATACATAATGAACTCCTTGTGCTCTTGGCTCCAAAATGTGCAAGGAGGCCCAGGAAGTGACCTCTAACATCAGCCCATGAAATATGGTGGGCTGGACAGGGGTTGCTCAGGTGGTGCAGGTGGTGTCCATCACCCAGCTGGTTTGTCACTTCTCATTTATGGTTGAAGCTCCCAAGGTCCAAAAAAGAGTGTGAACATGATGAATAGTCTTGCGGGCATGTCAGAGGAGTGGGGGGAGAACCGTTGGTGGGGCCCTCAAAGCAAGTGGAGAAGCACAGAAGCAGATGGGTCTATCAGGAAAATCGTACCGGTACGGCGTACCGGTACTTCAAACTCCAGTAGGTTAGGCTTACCGGTACTGTGTACCGGTACGGTTTCTGCTGCCTTGTCCTATTTTACTAATTCTTGGTTCCAAAACTCTTCACAAGCCATCCTTTGACCCCCATTAGCTCCAAGCAATGTGGGAAAGCTTTAAAGGGCTTCTTTTCGTGCATTTTAACTGCATAAACAAAACATCAATGTCATGACTTCAATTAATGCAACACCTCTAAGTTAAGAGTCAAAAAACAATCAAATAAGCATGATTAGCATATAGAAATATGCAATGTTTAGTGCTAATCACACCCCCTCAACTTGTGTTTTGCTAATCCCTTAGCAAACAATAATTTTAAAACAAAACCAATAAGTATAACAAACACTCAAATCATTATAACAAGTCAACCATTCATCAAAAACAATCCAAAAGTAAAAAATCATAATGCAATTACAACATAGCATAAGAAAGATTGAATC
>CM042186.1:24470810-24489616 GCA_023539305.1 Ilex asprella | reverse complement strand
GAAATGAAAAGTTTGTTATCACTGCTTTCATAGCCGGTTTGGTAGTGCAATCCAAAGATTTGATGTTTTTCATCTCGAAGAACCCTTATGCAAGCATGATAGAGGTGCTTGCCAAAGCAAAGAAGTACATAAATGGTGAGGAAACTCTTCTCTCTAAGGTAGGGAGCTCCTCTACCCAGAAGGATAAAGGAAAAAAAGAAAAGAAGGGGAATCAAAGTCCCAAAAGGGAGAAGGAAAGGAGACGGGATAGATCTCCGAGAAGAAATAGAGACCCCTCCCCCAAGAGAAAGTGAGACATTAGAGATCGCCTACGACCTCTGAATCCAGGGTTACAACCGAGGTACGCACCTCAGGAGCTCCCTCCCCTCACTGCAGCAATATCGCAAATCTTTTATGAGGTGCAGCACGAGAAGTTCTTAAGGTGGCCACCTCGAATGAAGGTAGACCCAGCAAAGAGAAACCTTACAAAATATTGTGATTACCACAGAGATCATGGTCATCACACTGATGATTGCCTTCAGTTAAAAAAGGAGATCGAGTTCTTAATCCAGCGAGGGCAACTACGTCGCTTTGTAGCCCATGATAACCAAAACCAAGCTCTTCTGCCTCCGCCACCTCAACAGCAAGCCCCAGCACAGCATCAGTATCGTTTGGGGAGATCAGGGTCATATCAGGAGGGTTTGCGGGAGGAGGAGAATCCAGTACATCAAAGAAAGCCCACCTCAAAAGAATAAGATCCCGAGAAGCTCTGGAGGTCAACATTGTATCCAAGGTTTCGCGCCTCAACCCGGCCATCACTTTATTGGATTCAGATTTAGAAGGTTGTCAGCATCCTCATGATGATCCTTTAGTGGTAAGGTCTGTGGTGGCAAATAGAACTGTCCATCGAGTTCTGATTGATAACGGAAGTTCAGCAGAAATCATTTTCGCACCTGCATTCGATAAGATGGACATAGGAAGGGAGAAACTGGAGCTAGTGAGTGCTCACTTGCTAGGGTTTGCATGGAAAAGAGTGTTACCCCTTGGAGCAATCCAGCTCGTACTCACCTTAGGTGACCCACCTTCCCAAGCCACAACAACCGTCAAGTTCCTAGTAGTTGATGCACCCTTTGCCTATAACATACTACTAGGTAGACCCTCACTCAATTTTATAAGGGCAATCCCTTCTACTTATCACCTTGTAGTGAAGTTCCCAACTGAGAATGGAATTGGAGTGGTCTGTGGAGACCAGCGTATAACACGAGAGTGCTATATGGCATCAGTAAAGAAGAAAGAGGTGGAGAACATCCAATTAGATGAGCTTGACATAAGGGACGAGCTAGATACCAGACCAACACCATCTAAGGAACTGGAGCCCATACAACTTGACGAAGAGCCGGAGAACCTCGTTTACGTGGGATCTAAGCTTAGTGGTAGAATTAAAGATCTCCTCATCTAGTTCCTTAGGAATAACACGGAGGTCTTCGCCTGAAAGCAAGAAGACATGACAGACATCGATCCCACAGTCATCACACACAAGCTCAACATAAATCCAACTTGGAAGTCGATCAGGCAGAAGAGGAGGAGCTTCACCCTTTAAAGACAACAGGCTATCAATGAGGAGGTCGGCAAACTACTCCATGCAAAAACCATCAGGGAGGTAGACTATCCTGTCTGGTTAGCCAATGTGGTCCTCGTCAAGAAGACCAATGGCAAATGGTGGCTTTGCATTGACTTCATTGACCTCAATCGAGTATGCCCCAAGGATAGCTTTCCCCTACCTCGGATCGACCTCATAGTAGTTGCCACAGTTGGACATGAGCTACTCAGCTTCATGGATGCCTTCTCAGGCTACAATCAGATCAGGATGGACGTAAATGACCAGGAGAAAACCTATTTTGTGACTGAACAGGGGACATACTGCTACCAGGTCATGCCTTTTGGGTTAAAAAATATGAGAGCCACTTACCAGTGGTTGGTGAACAAAATGTTCCAAAGGCAGATTAGGACGTCCATGGAAGTTTACATTGATGACATGTTAGTTAAGTTGCTCAAAAGCAGAGCTCCACATAGAGTACCTAGCTGAATCGTTCCAAATTCTAAAGGAATACAAGATGAAGCTTAACCCCGCCAAGTGTGCCTTTGGAGTCTTTGTAGGAAATTTTTTAGGCTTCATAGTTAACAGCAGAGGACTAGAGGCTAATCCAGAGAAGGTAAAAGCAATGCTGGATATGCAACCCCCCTCAAATACGAGGGAAATCCAACGTTTGACCGGAAGAATAGCTCCCTTGAGTCGCTTTGTATCCAGATCGAGTGATAAGTGTTAGCCTTTCTTCTAAGTTTTGAAGAAAGCATTCCAGTGGGATGCTAAATGTGAAGAAGCATTCGCAGCTTTGAAGGTGTACCTGAGCTGCCCTCCCATACTGGTGAGTCCCTTGGAGGGGGAGGTGCTTACCCTTTACTTAGCCTTCTCAGATTTCTCAACTAGCGCAGCACTGGTTAGGGAACGAGACAGAGCTAAGCAACCAGTCTACTACTGCAGTAGAGCTCAGAGGGGGCAAATGAGAGATATCTAAAAATGAAAAAACTTATTTTAGCTTTGGTAACGATAGCCAGGAGACTCAGACCGTACTTCCAAGCTCATACTATAAAAGTTCCGACTGAACAGCCAATGAAGCAGGTGCTGCAGAAACCGGAGTGTTCAGGGACACTTGTTAAGTGGGCTATTGAGCTCAGCGAATTCAATATCAGGTACAAGCCAAGGACAGCCATCAAGGGGCAGATTTTGGCAAATTTCATCGCAGAATTCACGACAACAACACCCATGGAGGTCACGCAGCTAGTACCTGACCTCTCTAGTTGGAAACTTTTAGTAAACGGAACTGCTAATGCTCAAGGGAGCGGTGCAGGTTTAATTTTGACCTCTCCAGACGAGATAGACGTTGAATACGCCCTTAGATTTGAGTTTAAGGCTTCAAACAATGAGGCATAATATGAGGCTGTTATTGCTGAGCTCAATCTTGCTCACTCTATGGAGGCGAAACAGTTGGAGATCTGTAGTGACTCTCAACTAGTGGTGAAGCAAATAGAGGAGTCCTATGAAGCGAGAGGTGAGAAGATGGTCATATACCTCAGAAAAGTACAAGAATTAATCAAGAAATTTGTGCAGGTTAAGATCAGACACATCCCCAGGTCAAAAAATTCATGAGTAGATGCTCTGGCAAGGTTGGCAACCGCCTCGCAAGAAAGCTTGGATAGGTTGATACTAGTGGAGCACTTAGCAGAGCCTACAGTCAAAATCAAGGAAGGAGAAGTGTTCCCAATCTTAACTCAGCCGAGCTGGATGGATCCCATCATGGGATACCTACAGGACTGAGCCTTGCCCGAAGATCGCAAGGAAGCTGCAAAACTAAGAATCAGGTCAGCTAGGTTTTCTATTTTACAGGGGAAATGGTACAAACGTGGTTTTTCAACACCTCTCCTTAAATGCGTGGGAGATGAAGATGCTAACTATATACTCAGAGAGGTTAATGTGGGAATCTGCGGTAATCACATCGGAGCTTGGACCTTGGCAGAAAAAGCACTAAGGCGTGGATACTATTAGCCCACCATGCTCAAGGATGCCATAGACTTGGTTAAAAAATGCAAGACCTGCCAAGAACACACCAATATCTCTCACAGACCACCTAAGTTGTTAACCTCAGTGGTGAGCCCTTGGTTATTCCAGCAATGGGGTTTGGATAGACTTAGGCCCCTCCCCATGGATGTGGGGCAGTGCAAGTTTGCCATAGTTGGGGTGGATTACTTCACCAAATGGGCAGAGGTCGAACCATTGGTAACAATCACCAAGCAAAGGGTATAGAACTTTGTTTGGAAGTTAATAGTCTACAGGTTTAGAGTTCCAAGAGCTATTGTATCCGATAACGAAAAACAATTTGACAACCCGAAGTTTAAAAACTTATGTGCTGAGCTCGGGATAAAGAACTATTTCTCAGCTCCGACTCATCCTCAGTCCAATGGACAGGCAGAAGTCACCATCAGGACCAAAAAAACAACTCTGAAAACCAAGCTGGAAGACTTGAAGGGCAAATGGGTGGAATGCCTCCCTGAGGTTCTATGGGCCTACAGGACCACAACTAGGTCTGTAACCTAAGAAACCCCATTTGCTTTGGCCTTTGGTATTGAAGCACTAGCTCTTGTCGAGGTGGGGCTCTTGTCACCCAGAACTGAGTTTGTAGATGAAAAATGCAACGATGAATCACTTCTAGTGAATTTGGATCTCTTGGACGAAAAAAGGGACGAAGCTTTGCGCTGCATCCGGGATTACCAGAAAAAAACAGCAAGGTATTATGACAGAAGAGTTAGACATAGAAGCTTTAAGGCTGGGGACCTAGTGCTCAGGAAACTTCTGCTTGCAAGGAAAGACCCAACTCATGGGAAGTTAGGACTTAAGTGGGAAGGACCCTATATTATATCAAGGGTGGTCAGACCTGGGAATTACGAGTTACAAACGGAGGAAGGAAAAATCCTGCCTCACTCTTGGAACGCAGAGCATCTTAAATTTTTTTTCTAACAAGCCTTTTTTTGTAATGAAACAATTTATCAATAAAATGATCAATTTTTGATTTAACCTTGAACAAACTGTCAAGAAGAGCTCCATAGCTCACGATGAACTGCTCAGTTAATAAAAATAAAGAAGAGCTCTACAGCTCACGATGAACTATTTGGTTCATAACAACAAAAAAGAGCTCTATAGCTCATGATGAACTACTCAGTTCATAACTTAGAGTAGAGCTCTATTGCTCACGATGAACTACTCAGTTCATAAAAATATAGAAGAGCTCTATAGCTCACGACGAACTATTTGGTTCAAAACAACAAAAAAGTGCTCTATAGCTCACGATGAACTATTTAGTTCATAAAAATAAAGAAGATCTCAATAGCTCACGATGAGCTATTTAGCTCATGAAATAAAATAAAAAAGAGCTCTGCAGCTAACTATGAATTATATAGTTTATGGAAGGAGCTCAGCGACTCGGGATGAACTATTCAGTTCATAAAGAGAAGGTAAATTATGTAGATCCCGATGAGCTCTATAAGGTGAGAGGAGCTCACCAGGCCTTGAGAATCAAAATTAGCTATCCAAACCATAAGATTCAAAGAAATGGTTCAGGGTGAACAAATAATATGCCATGAAGCGTCCAAAACATAGCAGATAAGCAACAAGAAGAAAAGTTGTTCGGATTACATCAAAGGACTAAACAACTGTTGAAAAGAAATTGCATAAAGAGGGCCTCTAAAATTTCTAGACATAACTACTAGTTATCCCCCAAGCGTTTCTTCAGCACAACCATCTCCTCCTCCAGACGAGCGTTCTCTTCCCTCAACTTTTCCTCTTTCTTCTCGGCCTTCGAAAGGGAGTTGAGAAGCTTGGCTCCAGTAGAAGAAAGTTAGAACTGCGCCAAGAGAGGAATCAGAGGATGAAGGAGACTTGCACAACTTTCACCTTTTGGAGGATGGTCCAACCCCCCCATCCTCCTCAGACTTAGAGGAAGAAAAATCTGGCGAGCTGCAATCGAAATGAAAGTCAATGGAAGTTGCTTCCGCACAGAACATGAAAAGGTTATCAGACGTCATCAGTTCTAAGAAAGGAATAGGGGCAGATTGCTTCACTTGCTCAATCTTCATAGCCTTTGGCAAATCTGGGTCAGGCGCGACTACACAATAAAGCAAAAGTCAGAACATAGCGTTAGAAAAAGGGAATGATCAAGAAAACTGTCAATGCCCTTACCTATGTGATCAAAGTTCCTCCAGGAGCGTGGGACCATGTTTTCCCATCGACGATCCTCAGCAGACCTCCAAGAATCCCCAGAAATAAAGAAAACATGGCTGAGCCACCCCTGGGATGGGGAAACAATGTCAAGCACCAGCCGACGTTCGGAGTAGTGTCTCCATCTGAAACAGCCAAAGTAGGGGACATCATCATCTTCAAGATTATAAAAGTACAGAAACTTGGCAGGTGTGGGGAACTGGTCATTCCCCTAGAGGCGCTAGAACAAAAAGAAATTGATTAGCACAGCCCATTCTCGAGGAGATAAACGGTAGGGGGCAGACCATAATACACTAGAATACACCCGATAGAGGGATGGATGATGAGCACATAATATTGCACATTTAATGGCCTCATTACATTCATTATAACTCAACTTTTGCATTTAATTACTTAGTGTTAGCCTATTTTATGAATAATGTTGAATTCTCGATGTTGCATGTTTTGATAGCTTAAATGTTGGATTTTAGGACCTTGCAACTATGTTGGATGTGTGGTAATGGCATGGACACAATAAATGAAGAATTGGAGGCTTAAAATTGAAGAAATCAAGGAGGTATTGGTGTTTTGGAACAAAGGCACCAGCTGCCACATCACTGGGAAGCACTGTCTCGGTTGTCCTCCATTTTTGACCATGATCTACTCAGAATCTGGAAAATTTCAAAACATGAAAGTTGTATATCTGGATGTCTTCTGTATCGTGTCAAAATTTTAGCTCAATCCAACGGTTAGATCAAGAGTTATATCATTTCTACCGAAGGTGGTCCAGTGTAGAAAAAACAGTACCGGTACCACGAACATTCTGGCCGAAAAACAGCCTGTAACTCAACTTTGAGGCTTAGGGGTCCCACCTACACTTCTCCCACTTGCCCCCAACATTTTCTGACACAAGAGCACGCCTTCCTTACACATTTGGAAGACTTGGAAGGCTTGGCATTAATGAAGCATAGGAGAGGAATGGGCAGGCATGTGGGCTCCTAGGCTAGGCTTGCCCTAGCCTGTGCAATGCATCATTTCAGCCCCCTCTTGATAGGAGCTAGAGCAGACAGCTAGGGAGGACCCTCATGGACATTTTTTGCAAGGCATACACTCCATATATCTCAACAATATTCAGCATTTTTTAGGGTTGGCTACCTAAGCTTAGGAGTAGTTTTAGTTTAGCTCCAAGGAGGAAGAAGATGAAGTTTTTGCATTTTCTTCTCCATTCAAGTTGTAGAAAGCTTGTTAATTTATTGTCTTTAATCTCATTCCTTTCAAGTTATTGCAAGTTTAGTTCCATGTTCTAGCTTTCACCTTTTATGTTTTCAAGTTTTCTTCAATTCTAGTTTAAAATGGGTATTGTTGATTTCTCCTCTTAGTTTAAGTTTCTTGCATTAGTTTAAGTTTCATGCTCCATTTCCTTTCCATGTCCATTTCTTTTATGCTTGTCTTTGCTTTTAATATGAATAGCTAGATTTAAGTTGGTTAATCCAAGGGAAGACCTCCTCTTGGGGATTCCATTTCAACTCTTCTTCATTCCTCCCTTTTGAGTCAAATGGTTCGGTTTGACGGGGTTGAGAGTGGATGAGTTGGTGAGCCTTTGATATCCCGTAGGCCTAGTCACGGGTTATTCTTAGATACTCACCAATCTCGTCCCTAGCTTCCCCCGAATCAATCGTTCATCCATGCTCAATCGGAGGAAGGGTTTGAGTTGATTTGGTATTCCCATTCGAATGAACCCTTTGGATTAGCCAACACTTGTTTTCTTGCATTTTCATTTACAAACCAAACACAAAACTCAAATACAAGATTTTACACTTTCTTTTTACTTTTGCAAAATCACTTTCACAAAACTCCCTTTCCTTCCCTGAGGAGACGACCTTGGAATACTTTTCCAAGTAAAACACCGGCCACGATAGACTCCTTGCGATTGGGGAGCGCTTTTGTGCACATTTCACTTTTCATTTCACACATATTTTGTTCATCCATTTTTCACCATTCACATTCCGTTGTTCCCTATCTCTTATATCATCCCGAGGGAGAGTGACACTCCCTTCACACATAAGCCATACACATTTGAGGGTGGTGTTGAGAGGTAGGGAACAACGACCTATTTCCAATCAATCAATGGATAGGGAGACGAAGACCCATCTCCAAGGCGCCTTCAAAAAAGAAAGCTTCCCCTCGAGGAAGATAGTTAGGAGGCTCATCTGGGGTAGGGACCCTGAGAGGTAAGTCTAACTCAGGAAAGAATCGTTTGTTGACTTCCTCCAATTTTGGGGAAGTCATCAAAGAGGGAACCAGGAAGTGAGATTCGAACTTCCAGCCAATCCCAAAAGAAGTGCGATGTTCAAAGAGAAGAGAGGGTGGAGTAGCCATGAGAGTTCTCGGGGAAAAGATGAAGACAAAGAAGATCTTCAGGGAAAAAGACATGAGAAAAGGAAGCTTTAAACCAAGAAGCTTTAAAGGCTTGCAGGGGCAATTACCAAATTCAGATAACCAAGGGCTTCACGAAAAGCGGATTTGGCGGTCCCTTGGGTTTCCTAATTAATAAGGGCAGTGACGATTTTGGACAGTAGCCGAATAAATGCAGGCAGTGATTCGCATTCTTCCAAACAGACAAAAACGGTTTAAAGCAAAAAGGATGACATCTTCAAGACACCCCAGAAGAAGATCAGAATCAATAGGTTAGATTGCTCAAAGAGCAGTAAGGTCCTCCTAAAAGCTCAGCAATTTTGCAAGGGAGAATGCAAGAACAAGGGAGAAAGGAAACAAAGAACAAGAAAGGCCTAAGATTCAAGGAAAGGCATCAGGATACAATCACCATCAGCTAACATCTAAGGGAGCTTGAGAAGGCCTTTTGAGGTTAGCTGACCTAGTAAAGGAAACTGCCCCAATAGCTTTAACATTCCCCTGATATTCCTCGTCCATCTCAAGCAGTTTCAGAACTCAGCGAGTTGAAGGGAGTCCGATATTTGTAGGGCTACTTTCAAACTCCCGATGAGGAAGTCCGTAGATGAGCTTTTTCACTAGAAGGAAAACAACCCCTGATGCCAGCCTGACTCTATCAGATTGAGAAGCCGAAATTATGGCAAGGGGAGATCACTGTTCAAAGGAGAGGAGTTCTTAAGGTACTCTATAAAGATTTCAGGAGCAGAGGTCAGCTTGAACAGCAACAAAGACTTCGAAGTCGAATTGATAACTCTAGTAGACCTCTCGTAAAGAGTTATAAAGCACCTACGGGCGAGCCGAACTAAAAGAAAACCCCAAATCCTCCGTACATATCAACACCCCAGCTGGCCTTTTAGACTCAACAATTGTGCTTAAAGAAGTCTTCAGTTCTTCCTAAAGCAGGGGGCAAGGGGAGGAATACAAAGAGGAGAATACAAGAAGAATGCAAAGACAAAGCAACGAAGAATCAACACTCCACTTTAAAAAAAAATTATATTTCAGAATATGAAGTCAAAAATACAATAAGTACGAGTCCAAGATTACAAAAAAAAATCGTAAGTCTCTAAAGAAGGATCCTGAGGCTCAATAGACGGAATCTCAACAGCAGAAGAGAAGCCCGACAGCTTAGTAGGCAAGGATACAGAAGCCGGAGGAGTAGAATCCTCGGGAATACTAATACTAGGAGCCTCCACCCTGTCTAGTGGCAAATCTTTGGCGAGAGCTTCAGTCACGAGGTCAGCAGAGAAAACAGTCGTAGGTGGAATAACTGGGGGAGCAGGAACTTCCAGGTTTAAGCCTTTAATTGGAGGGGCCAAGGTATTTTCCTTGCTGTCAGACTTAGACTCCTCCAATTCCTCCTCAGTGGGGATAGCAAAGTTAAAGTCCAAGTCTGGGAAGGCCTTTGAAGCTTTGCGGTGCAAGGCTAGCCATCTAGAGGCCCACAAGGTGATGGCTTCATCCTTCAGCTCTGCGATCTCACTGTCCCTCTGCTGGATCAGGGCCTTCTGTTCCTCTAGATCCTCACAAAGCTTACCATTCGCCTCATTAAGGGTGAGATAATCCTCCTTCGCCTCCTCAAGGGAGCTCTTGGTGTCAAAGGCTGCTTGGCTGACTTTGGTCCAGGCCTTAACCTTGAGTTTCAATTCCTCCCTGGCTCAGCACGAGCTTTCTTCTCTCCCTCCTCAGCTCTGCCTTTGGCTGCTAGAGAACCTTTGAGGTCTAAGGCTTGCTTCTCCACTTGTTCGTTAAGGCCTCACATCTGTTCGTTGAGGCCTTGCACTTAAGCGTTAAGGTACTCGTTCTCGAAAGACAGCTCTACAACCTTGATCTCATAAGCCTTCAGAGCTTTAGCAGAAAGTTCAAAAGATCTAATCCTCCTCAGTAAGCCCTTCACATGGATAGTCATTTGAGGATACAAAGGAAAGTAAGTAAGTTACATGGAGCTATGACATAAGGTTAAAAAGGCATACCAAGGAGCTAGGACTTACAGTAGCTGCTCCCTGAAGAGCTGTTGAGATAGACTCCTCAACATGCATAGAGGCGGCCCTCTGGATGTCAGAATCAGGAAGAATCATGCACACAACCCTTACAACAAGCTCCGTGTTCTCAAAGAAAGAATCTTCATTCTCCTTTACCTCAGGATGCTTTCCTCTCTCAATCTCAATCCCTATTTGGGATGGCTCAATAGTCTTCCAGGAAGCGTTGTATGCCACAGGGTTGAATTGGAGGTCGGGAATCAATCCCAACGTTTTCTCGACCTCAGATGAAAAAGGTGAAGCCTGGCCCTCCACATGGTCATGTACAAAGGTAGGCTGAGTCTCTGGAGGAGGGGAGGTCATTACAATTTGAGGAGTACTGGATAAAGGAGCATGCTCTTGAGTTGCCGCAAAGGAAGGAGGCACCCCTAACCTGGGAATTTTAGCCCTGGTAGTGGGACCACTTCCAGAGCTGACTTGAGCCTTCCGTTTGCCACCTTTCCCACTCCTCCTTAACAGGTCAACCTTAGCTTGGAGCTCCTCAGGAGTAGACCTCCTGGTGGAAGATCCTGGATGACCTAAACTAAATCAACTGAGCTAACAAAAGGATGAAGAGGGAAAGCAAAGGAACCAATTGAAAAAAGGGGATTACCTGTTACTTCTTCAGGTTTGACAATAGAAAGAGGAGGAGGGGCTTCTATTCTTTCGCCAAGAGGACTAAATCCTCTCTCTATTAGAACTCCGGGCTAATTAAGCTTGGGGTATTTTCTCGGGCCACACTTCATCAATTTCAGCTTCACCTTCTCATCCTCAGCCCCAAGTTCAAGTCAAATGCCTAGAAACAAAGCAAGCAGAACAGAATTAGGAACTCGTAGTTACCAAAGCAAGACTCCATTAACTCAAGCAAGGACTCACCCAAGTTTTTTGGACGAGACCAGGCCTTAGAGATACCAAGTGTATCCGTCCTATTAGCAGGGTTGTACTCCTAATTGGTGCCCCCAATGAAGAAGAAATGTTCTTTCTAGTGTTTATGGGAGGACGGAATATTAGAAATAACCTGCCTAGCGTTGGCTCGTTCGGAGATATACAAGAAACCCTCAAAGGAGGTCAGCTTGATGTTGAAAAAATTCAAAAGCAAAGGGATACTGGGAACCCCGAGGCCTTGATCCTTAAAAAAGACCAGGAGACCCATCAGAAGAGCCTAGAAGTTGGGTGAAAGCTGAGAGGGGCAGGCATTAAAATGCTGTAAAACGTTCTTAATGAAGGGGTGTAAAGGGAAACACAGGCCATTCTCAAAAGTGGCCTCAAAGAAACAGACCCTCGTATGAACTTGAGCAACATAGAGGGTAGATTTGTTTGGGTACACTAAAAATTTTAATGGAGGAAGGTTTGACCTTACTAAGACCCACGAGCTCAGCATGTCTAAAGGCAGCGCCAAGGTATGATGTATCATCGGAGACTCCAATTCCACTAACTTTGTCTTTCCCTTTATTTTGTTAGGCTTCGGAGGCATAGGAGAAGACGATGAAGGGATGATGCAATCCATAAGATGCTCAAGGAAACACAAATTCGAAGATGTGAAAGATAATAGAATTGGGCCGGTTACGAGAGCACGAGCAAGGAAGTTTAAGGAGGTACTCAATGGTCTAATTCAAGAGGCATGGACTCAAGCAAGTTTGTGGAGGCCCATTGACCATGATCCACTTGAACAACAAAGATTCATCAACATGGTTCAAGTTCTAGAGGAATCCGGCTAGGCTAAGGCTAAGCTTAAATTGGCCCGTTGTTGTTAAGGCCTCCAATTTATTTAAAGGATTATTATTTTTAGAATAAGTGGGCTTGAGGATGCTTGGCCCACATGTTTTACTTCTTATGAAATAGGATTTTCGGAGTTACTGTAGCACCGTACTGTTCATGCTACAGGAACGGCGCCCTATTCATTCTTATTAGGGTTTGATTGTAAGACTTGCATGCCAAGTACTTTCCTTTTAAATTTAGGCATGTGAGTTATTCTTTTTAGGAAAGTAAGAGATATTTCTTCACCCACAAGTAACAGATATTCCTTAAATAGGATAAGCTATTTTAGAAAGTTTCCTAATCCTTGTAATGACTAGCCTTTATAAATAGGCCTTCAAGTCAATGAAAATTGAGATTATGATTCAGCAAATTGTGAGAGTATATTTCTCTTTGGTTCTTTGAAGAACTAGACGAACTTATCGGGATTTCCCGTGGCGTTCACTATCGACTTATCAAACGGATTTCCATACCGTTTGTGGCGTCTTCCTTTATACCAAGGTTCTTGTTTCACAAACAGCGGGTTGAGGTCTATATACCAAGGTTCTTGTTTGTCGTAAACAACGGGTCGAGGTCTTCCATTCAATCTGAACGTAGAACGATCTTGGGTTCCTTTTCGTTGTTGGTTCTCGTTATTCTTGGCGGGTTTCACATCAAGGAAGCCCCTCGGAGCTCACCTCGGCATCAACGACATCGACGTCAGGGAAATTGTCAATTTCGTCACCCACTTCACCTAAGCTAGTCTCATCCTTGGCAGACCTACTTCCTAAAAGAGAAACATAGGAATGCGTGGCTCTAGGAGAGGCAGACATAACGGGGCAAGAAAAAGGAAGACTAAAAGAGCGATAAAGAAGAGGGACACTAGTTAAGCACTTCCTAAAAACTCTAGGATCAGCACAGTAGCTACCGATGCCAAGGATTCACACAATGGAACCCCAGTCTACGAAGTAGGGAAGAGGAGACAAACAGTGGTTGCAATTCTAGAAGTAAAAGAACCGACAGGCCCAGAAAAGCAGAAACCACCTCGGCTTCGAGGGATCCAGAATGCGAAAAGGTAAGAAGGGGGCAAAAAGGTGTACCTAACTCAGGAAAACCAATGAACAACAGTTCAAAACCAGATTGATTGAAGGAAAGAATGCGAATCCTTGAACTGAACCCAGAAAACTCGGTCTTGAACAAGGAGTCAGAAAGCTTCGAGCCAGAAAACCAGGAAATCATAGGAGAAGAAGAG
This sequence comes from Ilex asprella, assembly GCA_023539305.1. Classification (NCBI taxonomy): domain Eukaryota; kingdom Viridiplantae; phylum Streptophyta; class Magnoliopsida; order Aquifoliales; family Aquifoliaceae; genus Ilex; species Ilex asprella. The sequence continues at coordinate 24,476,376 of CM042186.1, read as the reverse complement.
TCGAAAAGCAAAGGAGAAGATGAACAATGGAAGAAGACGTTCCTAGTAGCTGTTTGAGGCATTTAAAACTTGATGGATGTGAGCTGAAGCATGCGCGGGAATCGAGGAAGCCATAATCACTAAAAACCATCAAAAGACGTTACCCACGTGCAAGCTAAAGTCACGTGTAGGTCCAGCTTAGATTAGTATAGCTCAACCCTTTCCCAAGCTCTCTTGAACCAAGAATTGGGGGGCAACTGATGATGCCTCGAATAAACATCCAAGAGTGAACTCATGAAAGGAGCTCAAGTTAGGAGCTCGACCGAAAGATGCGCAGCTCAGAAATGCGCGATTAGAGCTCTCCCTCAGATGAGGCAACAACAATAGTAATCCAAAGACTACTAAATAATCGTGAACACCTCCAGAGCAATAGCCTAGCCGAATTCAAGACACAGAACTCTCTGCCAACCGAGATCCTCTCCTTAAATCAAGGAGGATTCCACAGACGCAAGGCAAAGATTTTGGTGTAAATCCCTTAGAAATAGGAATTAGTCTATATATACTGAATGGTGCCTCCATTGAAAAGATACCCCGAGCATCGCACACAACATACTGTAAAACTGCCCAAGTTATCAATAAAGAAAAAAGAAGCAAGAGCCTCCATTAACGAGTGAACTAGATGAATTCCTTGGTTCGGTGAACCACTATAATTTTTACTGTGTAACCCTTTTTATCCCTTGAGTTTTTTTCCACGACCATTCTCACTAGCCTTATAGCTCAGCTCCATATGAAATAGCATCATCCATGTCTTCTGCTCACTCACGAGATTTTACACCATCAATATGGTTTCAATTTCTCTTGAGTGGTTTTGCTAAAAATGGAATTCGATCCAAATGACTGTTCAAAAATTTATTCAAAAATTTATTCTTTTTCCCCCACCTGACTCTCTCTATTCAAGCTTAACCCTATCTAAATCCCTCTCTCCCCACCCCCCTAATTCACTCTCTCCTTCCTTATCTTTCCAGTCTGCATTCCATAAGAACAACAAGAAGAAGAGATTGCTTCATGGAATTGCCAATTGTGTTTGTTTTTGTTTTGTTTTTTCAAAGAACAATGATGTATCCATATCATAATATACATTTGTGCTATCAATAACTACTATTATAGCATGTTTTCAACCTCTTCAAAATTAAAGCTTGATTATGATGGTGATCCTTGATTGTTGTAGATAAAATCTTGAGTGATCTAGATCAAAATTTAATCTCAAAATTTGATTTCTCCATTGTTAGTATGAAATTTAATCTTTTTTACTTAATGTGATCTAGATATTTTGTAACGCCCAAAAACTCCCTTGGATGGCATTATATTCTAAAACACTATTCGCTGCATGAGACCACTAAATAAATCCATAAATAAGAAAGTTTCATTCGTCAACCATTGATATTTTATAAAATTCGGGCAGAGTCTCCTTCGTACGGGGAGCCCTACCCAAAAACACAACCTGTACAATTATACTACCATTGACCGCACCGGGTCCACAAATGCATAGTTAATAACCACACTGGGTCCATTTATCCATTATAAAATAAACTTTCATTCATCATATATCATATCCACACTCTCATTCCAAAAGAATTGACCAAGCAATGGCATTTACATTCCACAAGAATTACACTTAAACATAGTAGCAGAATAAACAAAATACTAGACTATACATATTCGTAAATACATTCCCTAGTCTAGCATAAAATAAACTACATCTCTAGTTGTCCCACTCGGGATCTAAGTATCCCTCTAAGGAAACTTCTCCATGGCCCGACTCGTGAACACCGAGCTCCTCCTCTGACATATAATCTGAAAAATGTTTAACAGTAGGAGATGAGCACGAAGCTCTGTATGAAAATCCTCTCAAACTCCAACAAGGTTTAGAAAATTATATAAAAATGGTCGATCACATTTCGCAAATAGTATATATAGCTTTTGAAGGAAAACTGTGACATTTCAATAGATCTCAAGTTTAAACAGTAGCAATAATTAAGTAAAAGAGTAAAACCAATTATCCAATATATAACCATTCCAAAGAGAAAGCATTTCCAAATTAATCATATCCACAATGAATGAAACGAATATACAAGTAATAAACCATTCCACCATAAATCGTTTCCCACAAGTTCTCGCGGAAACCCATACTTCCCGGAATTCTGGTGGAAACCATTTCTGGTACAATAAATATTGACACAAATGTATCTCAAGTCTGATGTAAGACATCACATGAATAAGCACATCGAGAATATCCTGGCCCACACACACATAAATCCTCGCAAGGATATCAAACTTCGGAAGGGCGTCTACCGACTACATTGTCCTATACCAATGCACCGGCAATAACGAATCCAACTCAGGCATAGTATACTAATCCTCATACACAGCACCTGTGAGCGATAGTAGCTTGGTCCTCACAAGGCCCAACCCCACTACGAGTGGTAGGATAGTTCAAACCCACACAGAGTAAAAAACGCAGCTACCCACTCTACGATACCCAGTCAACGGTCACCCATGGTCATTCAAACACCTCCAAGAGATACCATACTCCATAATTTCTCAAAACAAAAAACATATACTAAAATCCACAATTTCATATGTACATTACTATAGAATAATTGAAGGGAAAATAAGCAAGAGATCATTATAAACATCATTTGTTGCACAATATCCAGCACTAAATTTTGAAAGTGAAAACCAAGAGAATACCAAGAGAAAAGTCCATTTCCTTAAAAATCAATGTTTAAAGATGAAAAATAAAGATATAATGGTTACCAAACCATCACATGGTTCAAAATATGACATTGATTGCAAGAATATAAAGAATCAAAGATTTCCTAACACATATCTAAGATTTAGAGAAGGACACATATATGTACATATATATATATATATATACCTAGCCTCAATGTGAGAGATTGAGAGAAAATCTCTAACTTAAAGAACTTGAGCTTTAATCTTCCCCACTTGAAAATCCCCCTTGATTTCTTGTTTCTCCCCTTCCTTCTTTCTCTCTAAGACTCTCTCTATGATAGTATGGATGAAATGGGTTGCAAATGGGAGAGAAAACACCCAAAACCCATCTCAGACGCGTAGCCCTCGGTTTGGTGCATCTGGACGCTTGTTTCTGTGCCCAAGTTTCTGCCATGCGCGTCCGGACGAGTGTCTATTCCCGCCCAGACGTGGGTGACAAAATACCCTCCACTTCCAGTATAGTTTTGATCCATTTAGAGGTCGAATTAGAAAATTTTCATGAGATACATTTTGTAGCCCTAGATGTCTAATATCTACTTTCCAAATTTTAGATCAATTGGATATAAGTATAAAAAGATATGGCCAAAATACTAAGAAGTGTCTAATATCTCTTTTTACCCAAATTCTCTCTAAGTGTGTTTTCACTCCGGAATACTTCCTAGCTTCCAATACACCCAATGTTACCTCTCCCAATGTTTTTCGAACTTCCGAATTCAATGAAAGCATTATTTTGACCTCCAAAAATTTAGAAACTTATCTAACCACCCTTTCCAAGTTTACACACCTTCGCCACTTAAACTTCACAATCAATTTACATCTCTAGTTTTTTATTCCTACCGTCACAATCTATATAGTTTATTCTTATATCATTACATATATAAGAATTTCTAACTAATTATATTACCATATTAATATAAATATGTGGGGGTTTACATTTTTTATGAATAATATGTTTTTGCAACTGTAGTTATAGATCTAATGTGCATATGGTTTTTGTCATAGCAATGATTTAAATTGATGTTTTGGTTTTTATCATAGCTATGGTTTAAATTGATTATATCAGGCGAAGGAGGTGGCTTCATACCCTGAGAATTAGGGATTAGTAAGCCTCCGAAAAAAGTGTGGTTTTAGGACAAGCTGGTAGGAATTGAATTCTTTGGATGGGACAATTTGGGGTTAAGAAGGTAGGAGCAATCAACCCTTATCTCATTCTTTTCTAAAGTCAAGAATGTAGGGCCAAGTAAGAACCTAAAGAAAATGTCATCCTTTTCTCCATTCAATCCGAATAACGGGATGGTTGACAATAGCAACAAACGTTTACTCTCTTTGGTGGGCTGCATCTTGAATTACGCCCTTTCCCCTACACTTTTTGGGACTACGAAAAAGGGCTCATACTTTAGGTAGCTCTTGGAAGTTTGTTCACTTGCTAAAAGCTTATTGACTTTTCAAAGCCCCGCCTTCAAAGGAAGATACCCTTATGCGTTCTTGCTCCAATAACATGTAGCACTTCACTCACTAGAAAGAACACATAAGAGGTTTCTTCTTGAGTCATAGCTATGGTTTAAATTGATTATTTGGCTATTATGGTGCTAAGGTGTTAGGTTGCATCACATTTTTTAATTATATTATTTAAAGTTAATTAAAGTTAGTTGAAATAGTTAACTGAAATAGAGAGTGTGGTTGGAGCTCATACTTCCGACAACTCTTGGACGTTTGTTCACTTGCTAAAAGCTTACTGACTTTCTGAAGCCCCGCCTTCAAACAAAGAGACTCTTATGCGCTTGTGCTCCAATAACATGAAACACTTCACTTACTAGAAAGAGAACATAAGAGGTTTCTTCTTGAGTCATAGCTATGGTTTAAATTGATTATTTGGTTATTATGGTACTGATGTGTTAGGCTACGTGGCATTTTTGAATTTTATTGTTTAAGTTAATTAAAGTTAGTTGAAGTAGTTAATCAAAATAGAGAGTGTGGTTAAAGTGAACTTGTAAAAGTGGCTAGCTAAAATAAAAAATACAATATTCAAATATATTTTGGCTAGCCATTTTGGAGAGCTGGGTTGGAGTTGCTTTAAGTGCTCTGTAAAAACTATTCCGTCTATTAAATATTCTTCTTCATCATATTTAATTTTTTTAATTTTAAACTACTAAATTCACTGCAGTTTACATACCTCAGTAGTGGTGTTTTAAAAATCGGTCCAGCGCAGAGCCGTCAAATTTTAAGTTGGATCGTTTAAGTCATTCACCCACCTAAGAATCGCTCAAACCAACCCAAATCAAATAGATTTTATAAAGTGAAATGTAGAACCAAGTATAATATGGAGATCTCTTTTACCAATAGATCCATGCACAATCTTTTGGGGTTATTAAAGACACAAATTATTATTATTATTATTTTGTAAGTAGGTCCAATAGTCTATTTTTTTTTAATTTCCTATTATGACATCCAGTACACCTCTCTCTCTCTGAACAAGTAACAAAACCAAAAAAAATTAAACAATATAACCTAGAGGACCAATCTACGGTACATCCATTTTGTTTTTCGGTATCATGCTGAAAACCAATGTGAGCTGTTGATGGGTCTATCCACAAATAAGGACCATTGATCAAGTTTTAATTTTACTTTTTGAATTTTCAATAGAGTAACTGGTGACCTCCTAAACCGGTTTTAGTTTAAAAATACAAAAATTCAAGTCTATGAGATAGTACTATTCATATAGTACAACTCTAATTTGTCATGAGTTGTATAACAAACATGGAGAGTTAGTACAATAGTGGATGTGTATTTA
>CM042186.1:24454288-24470710 GCA_023539305.1 Ilex asprella | reverse complement strand
TATCATAGCTATGGTTTAAATTGATTATATCAGGCGAAGGAGGTGGCTTCATACCCTGAGAATTAGGGATTAGTAAGCCTCCGAAAAAAGTGTGGTTTTAGGACAAGCTGGTAGGAATTGAATTCTTTGGATGGGACAATTTGGGGTTAAGAAGGTAGGAGCAATCAACCCTTATCTCATTCTTTTCTAAAGTCAAGAATGTAGGGCCAAGTAAGAACCTAAAGAAAATGTCATCCTTTTCTCCATTCAATCCGAATAACGGGATGGTTGACAATAGCAACAAACGTTTACTCTCTTTGGTGGGCTGCATCTTGAATTACGCCCTTTCCCCTACACTTTTTGGGACTACGAAAAAGGGCTCATACTTTAGGTAGCTCTTGGAAGTTTGTTCACTTGCTAAAAGCTTATTGACTTTTCAAAGCCCCGCCTTCAAAGGAAGATACCCTTATGCGTTCTTGCTCCAACAGCATGTAGCACTTCACTCACTAGAAAGAACACATAAGAGGTTTCTTCTTGAGTCATAGCTATGGTTTAAATTGATTATTTGGCTATTATGGTGCTAAGGTGTTAGGTTGCATCACATTTTTTAATTATATTATTTAAAGTTAATTAAAGTTAGTTGAAATAGTTAACTGAAATAGAGAGTGTGGTTGGAGCTCATACTTCCGACAACTCTTGGACGTTTGTTCACTTGCTAAAAGCTTACTGACTTTCTGAAGCCCCGCCTTCAAACAAAGAGACTCTTATGCGCTTGTGCTCCAATAACATGAAACACTTCACTTACTAGAAAGAGAACATAAGAGGTTTCTTCTTGAGTCATAGCTATGGTTTAAATTGATTATTTGGTTATTATGGTACTGATGTGTTAGGCTACGTGGCATTTTTGAATTTTATTGTTTAAGTTAATTAAAGTTAGTTGAAGTAGTTCTATCAAAATAGAGAGTGTGGTTAAAGTGAACTTGTAAAAGTGGCTAGCAAAAATAAAAAATACAATATTCAAATATATTTTGGCTAGCCATTTTGGAGAGTTGGGTTGGAGTTGCTTTAAGTGCTCTGTAAAAACTATTTCGTCTATTAAATATTCTTCTTCATCATATTTAATTTTTTTAATTTTAAACTACTAAATTCACTGCAATTTACATACCTCAGTAGTGGTGTTTTAAAAATCGGTCCAGCGTAGAGCCGTCAAATTTTAAGTTGGATCGTTTAAGTCATTCACCCACCTAAGAATCGCTCAAACCAACCCAAATCAAATAGATTTTATAAAGTGAAATGTAGAACCAAGTATAATATGGAGATCTCTTTTACCAATAGATCCATGCACAATCTTTTGGGGTTATTAAAGACACAAATTATTATTATTATTATTATTTTGTAAGTAGGTCCAATAGTCTATTTTTTTTTAATTTCCTATTATGACATCCAGTACGCCTCTCTCTCTCTGAACAAGTAACAAAACCCAAAAAAATTAAACAATATAACCTAGAGGACCAATCTACGGTACATCCATTTTGTTTTTCGGTATCATGCTGAAAACCAATGTGAGCTGTTGATGGGTCTATCCACAAATAAGGACCATTGATCAAGTTTTAATTTTACTTTTTGAATTTTCAATAGAGTAACTGGTGACCTCCTAAACCGGTTTTAGTTTAAAAATACAAAAATTCAAGTCTATGAGATAGTACTATTCATATAGTACAACTCTAATTTGTCATGAGTTGTATAACAAACATGGAGAGTTAGTACAATAGTGGATGTGTATTTACAATAAATTGGGTAAAGTTCCTACCTATTAGGGTAAGGTTACCACATTTAAAGGTCACATTATGAAGATTGTGGATAAATTTACGATAGAAATTAGTTAAGTTACAATTACCGTGGACAAATTTACAACAATTTTGGCTATTTTATATCAGTTAAGGGTACAATATACTACATTGGTGGTGAATTTACAACAAATGAGATAAGATTACTACCTATTATGATTAGTTACCACCACTGTGGGTAAAGTTACCACATTTAAAGATCACATTATAAGGATCGTGGGTTAATATATGATAGAAATGAGTTAAGTACACCATTTTGGACGAATTTACAACAACTTTGGTAAAACTACAACAATTAAGGGTTTACTTACTACAGTTTATGATTAAGTTACAATAATAGTGGACAAAGTAACACGAGTATTGGCCAAAGTTACTAATGTATTCGTTAAAGTTACAACATATGTGGGTAATATTACAAACTTAAAAATAAATATACACCAGCTATGGTATCCTTATTCTAAATAGTAGTAAATTCACTCTAAATACTGGTAATGACACCCAAATCATCATAATATTACCGTAAAAGTTGTAATATCGTCCCTCACAGTGGTAATATTACACCAAACACTAATAACATTACTCGAATAGTGGTAAATGCACCTTAAATCATAGTAAATTCACCCAAATCACTGTAATAATATTCTAACCAACAATATTTTCGACCTAAATAACATTCAATTTATCAAATCAAAGTTCAGATTCTTCAAATTAATATTTAATTAATCAAATTATCACTAAATTAACATTGAATGCATCTTATTAGCATTAAAATTCCTCAAATTAATATTCAACTTTTTCAAATTAACATTCATTTCATCCAATTAATATTCAAATTCATCCACTTAACATTAAATGTCTCAATTTAAAATCCAAAATCAAAATTGGATAAACATTTAATTTATCAAATCAACACCAAAGTAAAATGCAATTTCATTCAATTAACAATCAATTCATCAAATTGACATCCAAATTCATATAATTAGCACTAACTTCATCCAATTAATATTAAATTTCATCTAATTAACATTCAATTTATTTAATAAATAATAAATTAACATTCAATTAATCAAATTAACACAAAATTATGATTCAATTCATCAAACTAACATTCAAATTCAACTAGTTAACATTAAATTTATAAATTTAACATTCAATTCATCTAATTTAAATTCCATTCATCAAATTAAAATGAAATTAATATTCAATTCATTCAATTTATATTCACATCACATTAATGGTGGCCCAAAAAGTAACCTAAGAGGGTGATGGTTACTAGGTGTTGGTCAGATAATAAGATAGTGATGGTGTGTGTATAAGCAATAAACACAAATCAAAGTACCAAGGTAAGGAGAATGCAACCACAAGGATGTATAGAGGTTCAGGCTTAACTCTTGGCCTAAATCCTCTCTTCCGTTTTTCCTGGGAGGTTTCCCTTTTTCTCTTTCACCTGAACTCTTCAATGGGTGAGATCGAAACCCTTACACTTCTCTTCCTTGAGTATAAGATGATATTTCTCACTATAGTATGTCACTCAAGAATACAACAATCAATCCTCTCTCTTGTTTTACAAAGAATTTCTCTCAAATCAAAAATAGCAACAAGAAGGAGAAATTGAACATTTTAAATCTCTTTATATTGCAATAAATCAATCAAGATTCTAGCTCGTAAATACAAGGTAGCAAAATTCATCCTCAAAGCATTGAAGGCTCATATTTATAGTTGCAAGCCAAAAGATTTGAAATTTTGATAAAAAGTAGTTGTTGCAAGCTTTAATGTACACAAACCGGTATGCCAATTCCCTATCCAGCATACCAGAACAGCCTTGAAGTCATGTTGGGATGCCTGCCACTTTTGCATCTGGCATGCTACTTCATGACAAAGGTTGCCAGTTTAACATTGCAAGGCAAACTACTGGGAGCATTTATGTCTTCCGCTTCAACATCTAGCATGTCGGACATATGCAGAGCATGTCAATTCAGCTAAGTATAGGGAGCTTATTTTCCCTACTACTTCATCATCTAGCATGCCTCTTCATGAATCGACATGCCATTTTCTCATCCGGCATACCAAATGACAATTTTTCATTCTTACACATCTTTGATATAATTAAACTACATATCTAATGTACACTTAACACCATAGTCTAGATGTTTGATCACCATCAAAACCATTCTTAAACAAGTAATGGGTCATCAAGCTTAGTGTGCAAGCTTGCTGATGACTTGCATAATTTCTTATATTTTATCACTTCTTAACTTTAAACTTTAGTCCAATTTTATTTATTTTTGTTGATTTTAGGCTTCATTGTTGTTGTTTAAATTTATTTCTGATTTGAAGAAAAAAAAAGATCCAAATTTTACAAGCCCATCGTCTAGTGACTCATTCTCATTTAAATGAAGAGCTTGGCCTTGATGAGAATGCAAAATGATGCAAATGGAGACGTTAAATGCAAAACAAAGCTAATTGGACAATTTTGGATAGTTTCAACATCGCTTCGTTATCTAGGCATAACTCTCTCATCCAAGCTCCTATTGAGATGATTCAAGATGCTATGGAACTCTAAGAGAACTCTCTACAAGTCTCATGTTTTGAATTTTGAGAGATATTGGCTAAATCAAGGTTGAAATCGGGCTTGAAGTTGCAACAAGTGCACTATTCACGTTCTGGAACCTAGTGCATGAGATTTCGGTGGACACTTTCCTAGTTATATTAGGACTTTATTTTATTTTTAATCTGATCCAATAATAGTTATACTTAATGAAGTTTTTGAAGGAGAGGATAGAGGAACGGGTAAATGGGGAAGCAGCAACTTGGAGAAGGAGGTGGTGACTTGAGAAGGCTGGGAGGACAAGTGTATTTTCCACTGATCATTTTCTTCCCTTCTTCTCAGAAAAATTATGATGAATTCATTTACGTTAAATTTAATTTTTAGCATGAACTAAATTTTCTTTATTCTAGGAAAACGATGTAATCTAATTCTGAGCTATGCTTGCTTTTCTGTGATAACTTGAAGTAATTCTCTTTCATGTTTGCTTGATTTATTCTGAGCTTATTGCTTCTAATTAACTGGTCATTAATTGGATGATTTTGATCTTGTGATTTTCTATTGAAAAAGGGAATTATAGGATAGATCTTGGATATTTTGGCATAGGTAAATATAGATAACGAAAGACTTGTATGAACCTATTTAGTATTAAAATCGTTGGACTTAATGCTTTCTTGTTTTATTAATTTGCATACTCTTGTGTAAAATGATGAACAAGAATATTTCCAATTGACTATCATAAGAGGCTTTTGGAAGAGTTGGGGATTTGTTCACAAACTGAGAGAATTAATTTCAATTAGTTAGATGTGTAAAGCAGAGTGAGTAATTAGGTGAAATCGATTTCCTAGAAGCTTTCTTTCCTATTGATTTGACTTTCGAATAACAATTTTCTTTTCCTTTGAGTATTTTCTTTGAATTAATTTTATTTTAAATTGCAATTACAAAAATCTTAGTGACTTTTCTAAATAAAGTCATGATTAGTATAATTTTGGTATTTGTTAAAAGTAAGTTACCAATCCTTGAGGATGATACTCTTCTCATCACTTTACTATAAAACTACGATATTGTGCACAAGCAGTTTTGCACCAATGAAGTTTTTGGCGTTGTTGTCGAGGATTGATTTGTTCTTTTTTCTTTTGTTAATATTGATACAAAGTCATCTTGGTTTTAATTTAGAATTTTATTTTATTATTTTTTTCCCAGGTGTGCTTTTGTCGTTGGAGCGTCGAGCTAGAACTCGTGACATTACTCCTTTTAATCCAGAGATTGAAAGAACTCTTAGATCACTAAGAAAAAAAAAGTACTAGTCATGGCTGACAGACAACATAATGCACAGCCACACACCTTGAAGGATTATGTACGGCTAGTTGTGAATGAAAACTACTCAGGCATAAGATGCCAGACCACTAATGCCAACAATTTTGAGCTCAAACCAACCTTGATCAGCATGGTGTAACAAGCCCAATTTAGCGGATCGCCACTTGATGATCCCAATATTCCTTTGGCGATGTTCTTGGAGATTTGCGACACTGTAAAGATTAATGGTATTACGGAAGACACCATTAGACTGAGATTGTTTCCTTTTTCTTTGACGGACAAGGCAAGAGGTTGGCCACAATCTCTACAACCGAGAAGCATCACTAGTTGGCAGGATATGGCTAAAACTTTTCTTGCTAAATTCTTTCCACCTATAAAAATAGCCCAAATCACGAGTGAGATTGGTCAATTCAAGCAAAATGATTTATAGTCATTCTATGAAGCATGAGAAAGGTATGAAGATTTGATTCGACGTTGCTCTCAACATGGATTGACGGATTGGTTACAAGTGCAGATGTTCTATAATGGGTTAAATAGGGAAACTCGAACCATAGTTAATGCCGCTACTAGTGGAACTTTGATGTCAAATACAGTTGAAGGTGCTACTTCTCTTTTGGAAGAAATGGCCTCAAACAACTATCAATGGCCAACCGAAGAACTATGGCTAAGAACGTTGTTGTGATTCATGGATTGGAGTCATTTGCATCCCTTTCAGCTCAAGTTGCTTCTCAATCGCATCAGATTTCAACTTTGACAACCCAAAGGATACCACAAAGTGCAGAATATGTTGCAGCTACAAGTATGACAGTTTTGATCAATAAAGTGAGTCAAGAACAAGTTAGATACATCAAAAATTGAAACTAAAATTATCGTGGTAATCCTATGCCAAATTACTACCATCTAGAGCTTTGAAATCATGAGAATTTGTCTTATGGAAATACAAAGAATGTGTTTCAACCTCAACCTCCTCCAGGATTTGATAGTCAACCAAGCGAGAAGAAGATGTCACTTGAGGATGCCATGATTTCCTTTGTTCAATAGACAAATGCAAGGTTTAAAAAGACTGATTCCCAGTTGTACAACATTGAGACTCATCGTAGCAATGTGGTAGCCATTATGAAGAATCTTGAAGTGCAAATTGGGCAACTAGCTACGACCATCAATGCCCAACCAAGAGGAACTTTTCCTAGCAACACAGAAGTGAATCCAAATGAACAATGCAATGCCATCACACTTAGGAGTGGAAGAGAAATTGAGACTACCATCAAAGGAAGCCAATTCCACCTCTACACTGCAAACAATGGCCAAAGCAAGAATAAAGTAGAAGGAGAGGACGATACACCAAGAGAGCCTGAAATGCCTCTAGCAATTTCATTTCCTTACAATCCTCCTATTCTCTCTACTCAACTTCCTTATCCTCAACGTTTTCAAAAATAAAAATTAGATAAGCAATTTTTCAAGTTTTTCGATATTTTAAAGAAAATTCATATAAATATTCCTTTTGCAAATACCTTGGAACAAATGTTAAACTATGTCAAATACCTGAAGGACATCATTTCCAAGAAGAGAAGGTTGGAGGAATTCGAAACAGTGAAGCCTTATGAAGAATGCAGTGCTATTCTTAAAAAGAAATTACCTTAAAATTTAAAAGATCCGGGGAGTTTCACTTTGCCATACACTATTGGGAATTCATTTTTTGATAAAGATTTATGTGATCTTGGTGCTAGCATTAATCTTATGCCACTTTCTATTTGTAGGAAATTGGGACTTGGACAGATAAAACAAACAACTATTTTTGTGCAACTAGCAGATCGATCCATCAAGTATCCACATGGAATCATAGAAGACGTATTGGTGAAGGTGGATAAATTTACTTTTCCAGCTGATTTCTTGGTGTTTGATACGGAGGAAGACCAAGAAGTCCCAGAAATTATTGGTCGACCATTCTTGGCTCACTGGATGGGCTTTAATTGATGTTCAAAATGGTGAGTTAACATTGAGAATAAACAAGGAAGAGGTTATGTTCAGCATCTACCAAGCCATGAGATTTTCAGAAGATCCAAGCACTTGCTTTCGAGTAGATGTAATTGATGTGTAGAAGAAGCCCTTCAAGAAGATGTATCAGCAATTCATCTCATGCTTATGATTTTAACAACTATGTTGTGTGTGAATCTAATTTATCTTTTGTTAGTGAAAAATTTCTCCACTATGTATCTGCCTTGGGAGCCTTACTGCCAGTTACATCACTTAGCAATGAAGTGTGAAGGCTAGAGCCGATGGTAGCAAGGATGGATTTTGTAATTTCTAAAGAAAAGATGCAACAAACTACAACTCCAGAGTTGAAACAATTACTTGATCATCTTCATTATGCAATCTTGGGTGATAGTTACACCTTTCCAGTGATTGTTGTTGCATCACTCATACCTGAAGAAGAGAAAAAGTTGTTGCTTGTGTTAAGGGAACATAGAACAACCTTGGGATGGACTATTTCTGGCATAAAAGCTAGAAGTCCTTCCATTTGCATGCGCAAGAAGGAATCTTACAAACCATCAATCAAGCACCAAAGAAGATTAAATCCAGCAATGAAGGAAGTAGTGAGAGCTGAAATTTTGAGGCTCCTTAATGCAAGAATTATTTATGCTATTTCAGATAGCTCATGAGTAAGTCTAGTTCAGGTTGTACCAAAAAATGGTGGTTTGGCGGCAGTAAAAAACGACAATAATGAGTTTAGTCCTACAAGAATAGTCTCAAATTAGCGTGTGTGCATGGATTATCGCAAGTTGAACAAAGCAACAAGAAAGGATCATTTTCCACTTCCTTTCATTAATTAAATGTTGAATCGATTGGCTGGATATTCCTATTGTTGCTTCTTAGATGGTTATTCACCGTATAACCAGATTGTCATAGCCCTCGAAGATCATGAGAAAACTACATTCATATGCCCCTATGGAACATTTACCTTTTGGAGGATGCCCTTCGGATTGTGCAATGCCCCAGCGACATTTCAACGTTGCATGATGGCTATCTTTTTTGATATGGTGGAAGATATAATGAAAATTTTCATAGATGATTTTTGTAGTTTTTGGTACATCTTTTGATCATTGTTTGCATAATTTAGCTATTGTTTTACAGATATGTAAAGATAACAATCTAGTCCTAAACTGGGAGACGTGTCATTTTATGGTTCAAGAAGGGATTGTGCTTGTCCATAGAGTCTCATCTAAAGGAATTGAGGTTGATCGAGCTAAAATTGCAACCATAGAAAAACTACCACCTCCAAATAATGTGAAGGGAATTAGAAGCTTTTTAGGTCATACGGGATTTTATAGAAAATTTATAAAGGATTTTTCAAACCTCTCTAAACCTTTATGTAATCTTCTTGAAAAAAAATTATCAATTTGACTTTAATGATGCTTGTTTGCATGCCTTTAATGTAATCAAGGAGAAACTAATTTCAACACCAGTTATGACTGGACCTGATTGGAGTCAAAATTTTGAAGTCACGTGTGATGCAAGTGACTTTGCAATTGGAGCGGTGTTAGGAAAAAGGAATGAAAAATTGTTTGGTGCCATATATTATGCAAGTTGGACATTGAATGAAGCTTAATTAAATTATACAACAACTGAGAAGGAGATGATTGATGAGTTGTTTGCTTGTGACATTTTTGGTCCCACCTCATTGGTAGAAAGGTGATAGTGTTCATTGATTATGCAGCACTTTGTTATTTGTTTGGCAAGAAGGATGACAAGCCTAGGTTTATTCATTGGATCCTACTTCTTCAAGTGTTTGATTTGGAGATTCGAGATAAAAAGGAAGTGAAAATTCAGTTGCTGATCATCTCTCTCGGTTGGAGCAAGAGGAAGTAAGACCAGATTTAGTGATCCACGAAGCATTCCCTGAAGAGCAATTGTTTGCATGTTAGATCAAGCTTCCTTGGTATGCTGATATTGTAAATTATCTAGCTTGTAGAGTGCTGCCACCAGATCTCACTTACCACGAACGCAAGAAGTTTTTGCTTGATGTGAAATATTATCTTTGGGATTAGCCATTGTTGTTCAAAAGATCTCATGATCAAATCATCTGAAGATGTGTGCGAGAAGAAGAGATGCAAGCCATTCTCCATCATTGCCATTCTCCATCATTGCCATTCATCATCATATGGAGGACATTTTGGAGCAACACGAATAACAGTTAAGGTACTTCAAAGTGGTTTCTTTTGGCCTTCTATTTTTTTGTGATAGTTATACTTTGGTGAAAACTTGTGACCAGTACCAATGTATGTGAAGTATTTCAAGACGTCAAGAGTTACCATTGAAAAACAACTTGGAGGCTGAGTTATTTGATGTTTGGGGAATTGATTTTATTGGTCCTTTTCCTCCTTCTTTTGGCTTTGTTTCTATCTTGTTGGCAGTTGATTATATGTGAAAATGGGTGGAAGCAATTGCTACAACAACAAATGATGCAAAGGTAGTGCTCAAATTTCTGTATAAGAATATATTCACAAGATTGGCACTCCACGAGCTATTATTATTGATGAAGGAAAATACTTTTGCAACAAGTTTGATAATCTTCTTTCTAAATATGGTGTGAAGCTCAAGATAGCACTTGCCTACCATCCTCAAACTAATGGCCAAGCTGAAATTTCAAATTGAGAAATCAAGATCATCCTTGAGAAAACGGTCAACACCAATAGAGAGGATTGGGCAAAGAAGTTTGATGATGCTTTGTGGGCATACCGTATAGCTTTTAAAACACCTATCGGGATGTCTCCTTACCAATTAGTGTTTGGAAAGGCATGCTATCTTCTTGTAGAGTGGGAGCACAGAGCTTATTGGGCGGTAAAAAAGTTTAATTTTGATATGAAGGCAGCGGGGGAAATGCAGCTTCTTCAATTGAATGAGATGGATGAGTTCCGGAATGATGCTTATGAAAATGCAAAGATCTACAAAGAACGGACGAAGAAGTGGCATGATAAGCAAATTCTCAGGCATGAGTTTGCACCAGGACAATAGGTTTTACTCTTCAATTCACGACACAAACTCTTATCGGACAAGTTAAAATCAAGATGGACAAGTCCTTATACAATTAATAAAGTTTCCTCTTTTGGAGCAATAGACTTGAAGGATAAGACAGGGAATATATTCAGAGTTTACAGTCAGATATTAAAGCATTATTATGGAGAACAAGTGGAGAGAAATTGTGCATTTATTCCTCTTGGAGATCGTAATTGATGAAGATTGAAAAGTCTGGGTATAGACTTTAAAACAGTCGCTAATGGGAGGCAGCCCATAGAGCTTTCTTTTATTCTTTTTTTTTTTAATAATTTGGATGTTGATGTAGGTTTATTTAGCATGAATAAAGAGCTACAAATTAAAAACTACGACTGATTAGCCGTGAAACCAGGGAACTTACTTTCATTTCTTTAATTTGTTTTGTTTTTTGAATTACAATGAGGACATTATTTAGTTTAAGTTTGGGGTGTAAACTCCTATAGTCAATTGGTCTTCTTGTTTGCTATTTATTTTATTTTACTTGTGATTTTATAAATCTTGAGTTGTTGGATTCTCTTATCAAGCATGTATTTGAGTATGATTGAATTACCCATGACTCTGAAATTTGTGATTGAGGATGTGAATGAGAAAATTTTTCCAAAATTTATTTTATGTCAGGCTGAGTTTTGTTGGTACTTTGATTTAAATCTTTGTCCTTGAACATAATTGAGCACATAATCATTTTTTTATTCCATTTTCCTTATGAAGAGAAAGAGTTGAATTAACTAGGCTAGGGAAGTTCAATATTGCTTTTCTCTAGAATCCGTTGATGGATCCTTGAGGCGAAATCCTAGTTGATTCCAAATATTAGAGATATGATCTAGGCAATTTTTTTGTTATAACCAAAAAGCTTTCGCAGCTGTCCTGATTATCATGCTATCATTGCATGGTGTATTCCCATACTCAACCCCCTTGAGCCTTATTTTACACAAGCCTTTATTTGTTCTTGTAACTACATAAATCATTCACGTTCTAAGCCCTAAAAAAAACCATGATTTACCTGTTATAGTTTGAAAAAAATACTTTGGTGGAAATCTACATTTAAAGAGAAAATTAGTTCAAAGGATCAAAGTGTTTGAAAAAAAAAAGTGAACGAAAAAAATGGGTTGAAGTGGTTGAAGATTTGAAAAGGCTACAAGAATTGAGGTGGCTGAACGAAAAAGGTGGGAGGTTGTTAAAAAAATATTATTATTGTTGGGTTTATCTTTTATTTAGAGATAATTTATCCATCATGGCAGAAAAAAAAATAGAGAAAACTCAATAAGTGGAGTGCAAATCACTTCAGATTTTGTTGAAGGTGTAGTTGGTATTGCTTCATTGCTTACAACAACAATATTGTCATTAGTATGAGTATATAGTCGAGAATGAGTTATGGTTTGAATCATGTGGATATCTCTTTCATTGTTCTTTCCATTAAGTATTTTCCCAGTTTGCTTTGATTTTCCATATCCATTTCTTTCTTAGCCCTCACCCTACGACATGTCATTACAACCTGATTAAAGACATTTTGATCTCTGATTTTGGTGTTTGACTACATTAGTGGAGAGTATTTATGAAAATTTGACTTATGGGTTTAAGTTTTGAAAGAAATATTCTGATTTCAGTGGTTCTACTTTTATCTGAGCTTCCAGGTGATTTGGAGTTACATTGACTGTATCACACACACATACTCAAGGTCTTAGCTTTAGGTTGAAGTAAACGCTTAACTCTTGCTTGAAATTTTTAAAAATTTTTGATTGATTTTCCTTCTATATTTGATGTTAAAAGAGTAAGATACAAGTAATGATATCTAATTCATATCATGGCTTGGTGAGTGATGAAACTTCTCTATGTGGTCTAGTTGATAGTCTATAGTGGTCTTTTATTTTTTATTCTTGTTGTTTGAGGACAAACAAAGTTGTAATTTTGGGGGTGTTTGATGACTTGCATAATTTCTTATATTTTATCACTTCTTAACTTTAAACTTTAGTCCAATTTTATTTATTTATGTTGATGTTAGGCTTCATTGTTATTATTTAAATTTATTTCAGATTTGAAGAAAAAAAAAGAGATCCAAATTTTACATGCCCGTCGTTTAGTGACTCATTCTCATTTAAATGAAGAGTTTGACATTGATGAGAACACAAATGGAGACGTCAAATGCAAAACAAAGCTAATTGGACGATTTTGGACAGTTTTGAAATAGCTTTGTTATATGGGCATAACTCTCTCATCCAAACTCCGATTGAGATGATTCAATATGCTATGGAACGCTAAGAAAAAGCTCCACAACTTTCATGTTTGAAGTTTTAAGAGATATTGGCTGAATTAAAGTTAAAATCGATCCTGAAGTTGCAACATATTCAATGTTCACTTGCACTATTCACGTTATGGAACCTGGTGCATGAAATTTCAGTGGACACTTTCCTAGTTATAATAGGACTTTATTTTATTTTTAATCTGATCCAAAAAGAGTAAGACTTGATGAGGTTTATGAAGGAGAGGAGATAAGAACAAGTAAAAGGGGAAGCAACAATTTGGAGAAGGAGGCAGTGACTTGCGAAGGCAGGGAGGACAAGAGTATTTTTCAGTGTTCATTTTCTTCCATTCTTCTCAAAAAAATTATGGTGAATTCATTTATGTTAAATTTAATTTTTAGCATGAACTAAGTTTTCTTTATTCTAGGAAAACGATGTAATCTAATTCCGAGCAATGCTTGCTTTTCTATGCTAATTAAAAGTAATTCTCATTCATGTTTGTATGATTTATTCTAAGCTTATCGCTTCAAATTAAATGGCCATTAGTTGGATATTTTGATTTTGTGATTTGCTATCAAAAGAAGAAATTATAGGATAGATCTTGAATATTTCGGCATAGGTAAATATAGAGATTGCTGTCCGAATTTGGTATTAACAATTTGTGACACCCCAAAAATACAGGGGTCCATTGATTACCCATCAAACTGCGGAATACTTGTGGATCTTGAGTAACTCGACATCGTGCCGTTATGCCCCTCTTATGGGGGTCCATAATTGAACAAAAATCAAGCAGAGTCTCTTTTGTACGGGAAGCTCTACCTATAACACAACTTGTGCATCATATAATAACAAGATCCATCGGAGGTCCAATATTCAACTATGACCACACCGGGTCCATTTATGAGTAAATATAGACCACACCGGGTCCATTTATCCATACTCAGATAAAAACATGCACAGTTATATTAAAACAGTCCATATAAACTTTGTTACAATTCCATTACACATTACATGCCAAATTTTAATTACAAGTCTAATTTTGTAAAAGGATTGGATTGAAAGCCACAAGTTGGATTTTCTTCCTCCTTAAGTGCCTGAGTGAGTGTCGCCCATCAGCGTATAACCTATACCTGAAATGTTTTCGCGTATAAGGTGAGCCAACGCCCAGTAGAGTAATTCCTACAGAGGCTACTCCCCACCTAAGTGCCCATGCAATGTTCACTTTCAACATTTCATATTCACATCAACGTTCCAAGTAAGAATATGCTACTCTATATTGGAATTTACCATGTCATGCTATAAAATCAGATGGAACTCACTCATGATACTTTGACCTGAGTCCTCACCGACTCTCACAACACAATGCAATGCTAATGTGTAATGAATCCATCAATTGACGAAAAATTCACCCAATGATCATTTGTAATAAAAAAGTTGTTTTATTATAAATCCAAATCATTGATGGGTCTTACTCATTGAATGAGTACTTTATAAATCAAAATCATGTGTCTTGTTGGACAACGGATTTTGGTATCTCAACAATCGGTTCCGTAAAAACCAACACTTTTCTGGAATTTCACCACCGGGAAGTGCCTGAACCATGTAGCCGGGTTTTGCACCCGAGAAAGAGTCTAGCCCTACTTTCTATACCCTGCACAAGTTCTTTTTCCATGCATGCAACCATGCGATTCAGTAGGATATTCAATCCCACTTTCTCAAGCCCACCCATCATTCACCAAGAATGGTGTATAATTAACCATGTATACGCACACCCACACTCATGACTCATGCCTATGAATGTGGTGTCAAATTCTTGTCCATATTGCAATCCATACCAAATGAACAATTTTTACATATCAATGTGTGTCATGACAATTTATATCATATGCATATAATCACCATAATCCATAATGTCAAATAATAAAAGCATGTATATACATTGACAATTTCTATAACACAAATCCAAGCATGTTATCACAAGTATTATGCCAATAACACACTTAATCCCAAAGGCAAAATATAACACAAGTATGGATATACATTGACCATGCAAAACATACTTAATTTTTTACCTAGGCATTTAATCAAACACCTTCAAGGCACTCAAGTCATGTAATCACATAACACATTCCAAGTCACCACAAAGCCCAAGAGATCACATTAAGGGATTTCTAGTCAACATTTCTACATAATACCAAGTCTCAAGAAAATTACATAGGTAACTTCCATATACCAAACTTGAACAAGAAATTTGTCTAGGCCAAATTCCATACCCATTGCATAATATATCTTAGGTAACAAATAAACTCAAGTAGGAGAAACCCTGTAAAACCCGAAAAAATTTAAATTTTTTTCCGAAAAAGGGCAAAATGGTAATTTATCATTATAATGTGAAAATTAAAATACGTGTTCTCTAGACCTCGTACGACACAACGGACTTCGAAGTTGGACTCATATCGCGGAATATAGTCACCTTCTCAAATTTTGTCGAATGCTGAGATAAGTCAGTTTTTTTGCACGTCATTCGAGACAACTAGGTGCGCGGATGACCTCACCAAGACCCCTAAAAAAGAGAAACTTAAAATTTAATTATAATTTGAACTAACATGTAATGTAATAAATCGTCTCGGGGCGAAATCGGACCCAATTAAGCGAGGGACACATGACGCGATGTGGACTGGGTATTCAAAAATATAAATAGGGTCTTAAATGGGATATTTCAGCAAAAATATTCCATTGTTCTTCCCATTTCAGCTACCCAAGAGAGAGAAGAGAGTTCTTCAAGCTTCTCTTTTGATTTTTTGGACTTTCGTCGCTCGGATTCTGTCGGGCCAAGAGAGGAAATCAATCTCCTCAATGAGAGCTACGTCTACGTACCAAGAACGAAGGATTTCACCAAAGATCCAAAATAGGAGATTGGGGAGAAATCAAGTCTTGGTGGGAATTTTTCTTGAGCACAAACCGAAAGGAAGATGAAGAAATGATGCTGTCAATCCTGGACAGTAGGTGAGTTTCTTATTCATTTCATAAGCTACGATTATTTAATAATTATGGAATTTTTAGGTTATAATATAGACTGAAAAAGGGTTCGTTTGGTTTTGGTTTTAAGTAAAATGGAGAGACATATGATTTTTGGTGATTTTTTTAAAGTTAGCCCCAACCTATAGAAACTAATCTGAAAAATCTGGACAACATGTAGTTTCGTAATTGGTTTTATGAGTTAGAGTTTGTTTATGAATCTTAAACTTTGTGGGTTTGAAATAGATTCATAAAGGGTTATTTTGGCTTTGTTCTCATGTCAAAAGGATGAAAACTCGATTTTTTGGTGAATTTCTAAAGATGATTATGACCTACTGTCTGTAACTTACACTTAGTTTAGGAGTTACTTGGAACAGGTATTTAGTGTTCAAAAATAGTGATTTTTGGTGAAAGATAATTCCTATGA
>CM042186.1:24431571-24447449 GCA_023539305.1 Ilex asprella | reverse complement strand
AAATGTCTATGTGAAATAGAGTGTGTTAATTGCATGAGATTTTGTGATAACATGCTTGGAGAAAATTGTTGTTAAATATAAATGTTGATACCTGCTAATGATATATTAACATATTGAGGATTTATGAAAATTATATGATTTGGATATAATTGCCTATGGAATGTGTTGAAATATGGTAGAAATAGTTCATATGGCATTTATTACATATTGGACATGATATTGATATTGCAATGGTTCATTACATTGCATATGCATGGAGACATCGCATTTAGTGGATGTGTATGCATGGTTTGATCAAACACCATTCTTTGTGGATGATACTTGGACTTGGGGAAAGGTGGATCGAAGATTCAACTAAGTCGCATAGTTTGCATGAAAAACTTGTGTCAGGTGATTAACACAAAATATTGCATATTTCAGGTGCCAATACATTCCTTTTCCACTTGCTTTTGGGAATTAAATGAGTGGAATTGTGCTGCTTGAGCTATTAACGAAGATTTGTGGTGTTTGCAGATAAAAGGTGATAAATGGTGCTTCTTAAAGCCTTCTTATATGTTTTAAGGTGAATGATAATGAAAGGATGGCTTGAAGATAGCTTTGGAGGTGAGGAAACCAAAGAATCAGCAAAAAAAGGGGAAAACCTACCAGTAGGCCATACCGGTAGGTTTTAGCTACTAGACATCAACCTACTACCAAACCTACCGGTATTTTAAGCCTACTAGAGTTCAACCTACAGGTAGGCCATACTGGTAGGTTGTACTGATACAGTCCAGATTTTGAATGTCATGTTCTGCTGCCTTGAGGGTCCTACCAAACATTCTCCTACCTACCTCTGATACTTCCAACACCATGGACATCCCTTTCACACCTCTCATTGGACTTTTGGAGCCTTGGTGATTAATGTGGAATGAGAATAGGAGAGTTGTTGGGTGTACAAACAAGGTCTGCACCTACCCTGTCCAGCCCACTCTTTTCCAGCCCTATGAATAGAGATCACATCACCTAGCTAGGGCATCACACCATGGACGTTTTTGGAAAGGGGAGATACACCATTAGGAGATATACATGGTGATATAGAGAGAGAGAGTCTAGGAAGAAGATGAATATTGTTAGTGAGAGAAGTTGAAATTTTTACTTTTTCTTCCATGCATTGTATTCCAAATTCTTGTAAGAATATTCTAAGCTTTATTTGAAGTCATCAATGCCATTTATTTCAAGTTGCTTTTCAGTTTAATCTCTCATTAATGTTTTCACCATTAATGCTTCTATGTTCTTCAGTTTCTTAGTTAGAAATGGGTATTGAATGCACTTATTTTAGTTTATGTTTTCCTGTATTAGTTTAGCTACAATCTTCATTTCTTTATAATGTCTTCTTATTACATTGTTGTTTTTAACTTAAGCATTAGTAGCTTAGCTTTTTAGTCTGCTAATCCAAAGAAGACCTCCTCTAGGGTATTCCATTACAACTCTTCTTTTTTACTCCTCTCAGAATACGATGGCTTAGTTTGATTAGGTTGAGGGTGGACGAGATTGTGAGTCTTTGATATCCCTTAGACTTGTCGCGGGTTATCCTTAGATCATCACTTCAATCTCATCCCTAGTTTCCAATAAATCAATCGTACATCTATGCTCTATTGGATGAAGTTTTCGATTTGTTTTGACATTCCCATCGAAGTAACCCCTTGGATTAGCCAATACTTATTTCCCATTTAAATTTCATCACAACACAAACCATAAACCAATTCCAAACAACAAATGATTTTACACTTTTCTTTCACCAAAATCACCTTCATGATGACACATCTCATTCCCTGAGCAGACGAACTTGGAGTAGTCTCCAAGTAAAACTCGACATTCAAAAGTCTTCTTGTGCTTAGGAAGCATTTTTGTTCATTCACATCTCACATTTTTATCATTCTATTCCATCTTCTCCTTTCCTTTTCTTTTGACATCGTCTCAAGGGAGAGTGACACTCTCCTTTACATATACATCATATATACACTGAGGGAGATGTTAGGAGGTTAGGAATAACAAGGAAATAATTCAAGCATTGGGTATAGCAAGCGGGGCTAGATTCTCCCTCGACTGCAAGACCCGATTACTTGGTTCATAAACTCCCCTGTGGTGAAATTCTGAAAAAAATGTATCGGTATGCGGAACTGATGGTGCAATACCAAAACTCCACTACCCAATAAAGACACATGATTTTGTTTTATAAAATAGTCATTCGATGTGTAACGTTCAACAAAGACACATGATTTTGTTTTATAACAAAGACACATGGTTTATTTTAAAATGATCATTGGACGTATATCATCGATGGTAGATTTATACACATTGGGATTGCATTGTGTTGTTGGAGCCGGAGAGGGCTCAGGTTAAAGTGCTTGAGTGAGTCTCATTTCATTTAATGGCATGAAATGGTGATTTTCAACATTGAATTGCATATTCTTGATAGGAATGGTCGTTGCTTGTTGAATGTAGCATGTGGATATTTCATATGCACTTAGGTTGGGGAGTGGCCTCTTTAGAAGATACCCTATTAAACGTGGATGAACCTTTATAGGAAAATATTTCAGGTGCGGGTTATACATCGGTGAACGGCTCGTATTTGGGGCCTGAAGGATGAAGAAAAACTGACTTGTGGTTTTTAATTCACATTTTGTTAAACTGTTGTGAAAAACTATGTTTTTGTAAAGCATTCACTAAGTTAGGTTTTGGACATGTAAATCTATGAAAATGATTATAATTGAATTTGTATTAACTATTTTTATGCATAAATTCATGATGTGGCAATATGAATTGATGTATATTAGACTTCGGATGGGTCATGTGATTAAATGTTGTTATATGAGTATGGATAAATGGACCCAGTATGGTCAATGTTGTATGATTGCACAAGTTGTGTTTTGGGTAGAGTTCCCCATACAAAGGAGACTCTACACGAATTTTATTCAATTATGGATCTCGATAAATGGGGCATAACGACGTAATATCGAGTTACATGATATCCATGGGTATTCTGTGGGTTGATGGGTGATCAACGGATTGACAAAGGTCCCTCGATTTTTGGAGCGTCACAGAAACATCGCATTCATGGGCATTGACATGAGTGTGGGTGTCAGTGCATGTTGATTGGATCAAAAACCGTTCTTAGTGGTTGATAAGTGGATTCAGGAAAGTTGGACCTAGGTCCTACTGAGTTGCACAGTTTCATGAAAAAAACTTGTGTCAGGTATAGCAAGCAGGGCTAGATTCTCCATCGGGTGCAAGACCCGGTTACTGGTTTATACACTTCGGTCAGTGAAAGTGTAAATCCCCACATGTTTATATTCATATAGTGATATAATTATTTATTAATTGGTTTTCACATGATAGTATAGGTGATGAGATAGGCATAAATCCTATAGAGTTAAAAAGTAGAAATAAATATGAGTGAGGAGAATCATTGGTGTGATGTAATATTTGGTAGGTGTTAAGGTTGACAATAGTAAATATTTAGCTAAAATTTAGTTTCGACTTGTAAAGAATTGAAAATATTTTCAATAAAACTTGTAGGTATCAAGATTTATGTGGAAAAAACTTGTTAAACATGTATGGGATGTTTTTGGAAAGGTTAGGAATGGATTGGAAAATGAAAAATAGGTGAAGTAGGCAAATCTGGGTAATAACTACCGGTAGTTAATCTACCTGAACTACCGGTAGTCAACAGGTAGTTGAGTGCCTAGTGTACCCGAACTACCGGTAGTTAATAGGTAGTTAATCACCTAGTGTACCGAACTATTGGTAGTCAACAGGTAGTTGATTACCTAGTGTACCCGAACTACCAGTAGTCAACAAGTAGTTGATTATCCAATGTACCTGACCTACCGATAGTTGCTGTAAAAATCTAAAATTTTTAATTCGCGAACAGCCGGTTCCCCTTCCATTATAAATACTTAATGATGCCTCCTTAGCCTTCATTTCAGCCATTCTAACCCTAGGAAACATTAGAGAAGAAGAGAGAAGAGGAAAAGCAAGAGATTCAAGGGTGATTCAAGTTGGAGAAGACCAAACCCTTCTCTCCTTCACTTAAATCTAAGAAGACAAGTAGGATATTTCTTCTCTTTCTCTTACATTGAAGTTAGAGCTTATGTATATATGTATGTTTTGCTTTAAATGTTATATATATGATATGAAATCATCCTCTCTTAGTCTTTTGGGCAAAAATTACATGTTTTAACAAAGATAGGGTTGAATACCCATGAAATCTCTTTTTGAGTTTCAAAACCCTAGTTTTTTTAGAGTGATGAATTTTCTTCTTAATTTTTTCCTTTATTATTGATGTTGAAACCATAGAACTTTGTGGGGAGTAATAAAATGACGTGGTTGTGATCTCTTATATTTTTCATAATTAGTTGTTGGAATTGTCACATGATGAATTTGAGAATTTTTAAAATATGCTTTCAAATTAAGAATATATTGGTTTTCTTATTGTATGGTTGTTGTGACAGACTTGAATTATCTTCGAGAGATGCCGTAGAGTGTTAAAGGTTAGTCTATCCCAGTGGGGTGAGATGGTTACTTAACACTTACTTGTAGTTGGTTGTCATTTGGTAATGCAACCACTATCGTTCACCGGAGTTCGAACTAGGGTTGGTATACTTTTCCTAGGGAGGGATTTGTTATTGCCATTGAGATGGTAGACGCCTTTTCCCGAAGTGATTTTGATTTGTGATTGTGATGGGTGGACTAGGTATAATCGTTGGGTAGATTCCTGAAAAACAATCAATCTACATGGCACTAGGAATAAACCAGAATACAATATGGGTTATCGTTCATTGTACCAAAAATGGTTTCTACAAGAGTTTTGGGAAGTATGGGATTCCACAAAAACTTGCTGGAAACGATTTATGGTAGAATGGACTATGTTTGGAAATGGTTGTTAATTGTATATTGATTTAACTTATTCATTAAATTAATGTTGTTCCTTAAGCTTGAGATCTGTTTAAATGTCCCGATTTTATTTCAAAAGCTATATATGTTATTTATGAATGAGACTGACTTGTTTTACATTTTTCTAAACCTTGTTTGAGTTTGGGAGGATTTTGCTACAGAGCTTCGTGCTCACCCCTTACAGTTAAACATTTTTCAGATCTGGTGCAATAGGAGAATCTTGGAGTTGACGAGTAGGGGTATTAGGAGGCCCCCACTAGAGGGGAATCTAGATCCCGAGGTGGACATGCAGAGACATAGCATCTTTTGTACTAGACTTGAGAATTTATTTTGAGACTATGTGAAGTCTAGTTTTCTTTTTGTTATTTCCGCTGCATTACATTAGTTGATTTTTGGAATGTAAAGGCTTAGATGTGTTTATTCTTTTGGGATAATGTTGTAGACAATATATATATGATGAATGGAATTTATTTATTGATGAATTATCTTAGTGCTCTCATTATGTAAATGGTTATAGAATGTAATATCGTTCAGGGTGGTTTTTAGGGCGTTACAGAAAGTCCAAAAAAAGTGTATCAGTGTGCTGAACCGGTGGTGAGACACCAAAATTCATCTACCTAACAAAGACACATGGTTTATTTTTAAAAAGGTTATTGGATGTTTAGCATCAATGGAGAAGGCTTGGAATGCCCAAATTCGTAGACATGACATTGCATGGGTTATGGGAGCCGGGTAAAGCTCGGATTGAGTTGCATGTATGAGCCTCATCTCATATCATGGCATGTCATAGAGGATTTCATTGTTGAATTGCATATTCTTGAATGGAGTAATTGTTGTTTGTGACTTGCATGTGAACATTTCATATGCACCTAGGTTGGGGAGTAGCCTCTTTAGGAGATACCCTATTGACCGTGGCTCAGCTTTTATAGGGACAACATTTCAGGTGTGGGAAAAGCGCCGGTAAACGGCTCTCGTTCGGGCCCTCATTGATGAAAAAAAAATTGCAATGTGACTTTTAAATCATATTTTGTAAGTCTAATATGTTATTTAGGTTTTGGGCACGTAATGTAATATAAAGGGATTGTAATCGAACTCGTGTGAACTGTATTTGTTTAAAATTGATGTTATATGAGTTTGGTCTGATATTGTATGAGGTTGGAATGTGTTGGAATTGAAAAAAGGATGGAATCAAGAGAAAACTAGGAAGACCTACTAGTAGAACGATGAGTTCTTCTACTGGTAGAACATTTTGAGTAGGTTTTTTATATCGGTCAATCATCGAGTTTGTTGGTAGAACATTTCCAATGAGTTTTCTTACCGATAGAACATTGATAAACTTATCGGTAGAACATTTCCAATAGGCTCTTTCTACTGATAGAACATGTACATCTTCTACCAGTAGGTTTTCCTCAAACTTCAAAATTTAAAATGCTTTTACTATGCTTCATTGCCTTGAGTCCTTTTATTTCAAGGGGATAAACGGTGTTATGTTAACAGTAAATTAATGTATATTGGACCTCGGATGGGTCATGCAATGGAAAGGTGCACAGGTTATGTATTTGGGAGTGCCCAGACAAGGGAGACTCTGTCCAAACTTTGTGTTGTATATGATCTCAGTAAAGGGGATTTCATTACCATGTTGTTGGGTTATGCAATAATCACGGGGACTTCAGCGGGTTGGTATGTAATCAACGAGTTTAAAGATGACCCCTGGTTTTAGGGGCGCCACAAACTCTACCTCAAAAATCTTTATTCTACGAAAGAACGTTTCATAAATTTTACCGTTTTCTATCTCTTCTAAGTTTTTCAAGTGATTTTCATTTAATAGTTTCTCAAAAGAGTCTTTTCACCAATCATTTATTTCCTCATCTTTAACTAAAACCCTTTACTCATCGCCCTTGATGCACTTAAATTGATTAAAATCTCTTGTTTTTATTTCTCTAATTTTGACTAGTTTGTAAATATCTTTTTTTCCCTCTTTACTATCTAGTTTTTTTGTAAAACTCATAGTAGTCTTTTAACTTAGCGTCTCTAACTATCTTTTTAACCTCCTTATTAGCTAATTTATATCTTTTGAAGTTCTTGCTATTTCTTTCATTTTTCCATCTCTTAAAGGATTCTTTCTTTACGTTAACTACATCTTGTACATCGTCTTTCCACCACCAAATTAATTTTCCCACAAGTCATCTACCCTTTAACTCCCAAAGAACCTTTTTCAAAATTTTCCTAATGTCTTCCATCATTTTACTCCACATAACGTAAGTCTCATCCTCTAGATTCTAGGAGCCCTTCTTAAACATTCTACTCCTAAATAGTACTGGTTTCTCATTTTTTAGATTCCACCATCTCATTCTTGTGTTTCTAGTGCTTTTCCTTACTTTATGTTGCCCTTTGATATATAAATCTAGGATTGATAGCCTATGTTGAGATGTTAAGCTCTCCCCTGGGATATACTTACAATCTTTACATGCTAATCAGTTCGCTCTTCTACTTAATAAGTAGTTCTACTTGGCTTTTGTTTGGTACGCTCTTAAAGGCTATTAGAAGTTCTTCTCATTTGTAAAACAAGGTGTTTGCTACTACAAGGTCATATGACATTGCAAACTCTAAACATTCTCTCTAGCTTCATTTCGATCACCATATCCATAACCTCCATGCACCATCTCATATTGTGTTATATCTTTTCTTACATGTCCATTGAAATCTCCACCTATAGTTATTTTCTCTCCTATAGGTATATGTCGAACTACTTCATCCATTTGCTCCCAAAATTATTTTTTAATATGCTCATGTAACCCTACTTGGGTTGCATAAACACTAATCACATTAATTATATTCTCTCCAACTACAAGTTTGATAGATATAATCCTATCTCCTCTCCTTGTAACTATTACTACGTTATCTTCTAGGCCTTGATTTGCAACTATTCCTACTCCATTTCTATGCTTATCGTTTTATGCATAGTAAATCTTAAATCCTGTATTTTATATCTCCTTTGCTTTCTCACCTACTCAGTTAGTTGTAAGTAGGCCATACTAATTTTTCTTCTGCTCATGGTGTCTACTAATTCGATTGTTTTGCTAATGAGTGTACCTATGTTCCATGTTGCTAATCTAAGTTTATCAGTGTGGACTAGCTTCCTTGCCCCCCACATCCACCCATAGTGTGGAGACCCTTGCCAGTTATCACTGCACCCAAGCGCCGATGTGGGGCCCCCAAATTATTTATCGAAAAGCACCAAAGCAGGCACAACGCCCCTAATTGTTTTTTTGAAATGCCACAAGGCAGGTGCAATGCGTCACTTATGGGAAAAAAACCTAGCATTAATGCATATATCATTGTTAGGACTCATCATAGTGGATTCGACAAAGTTTTACACTGGCTGTTGGCTACCTAACGCAACCATCTTCCTTTATCATGACTTGGGACAGGCAGTATTGAATACAACACTGGCGGAGTTTATCTAAATCTACCCTATACTAATGAAATCATCGAATTTATAAACTAAACATGAATTGCAAGTAATTAACCTTCTTAATATATATTGAAATATCACATTCAAGGTTCAATCCACACAGATTACACATACGTTTTTATGAGAATATGATAGAATTATAATTTGGTATAGCATTTAGTTCCATGTGTTGCTTTGCAAGTGTTTATAAATGCTTGTAGCTTAGAAATTTTGAATTGTATTATTAATTCATGATATGAGAATGTGATGAGAATAGATAACAACATGGTGATGTTTATGAGTAACATCTCTGGAAACCCTTCCAAGACTATACTCATCCACTAAGGGTTTAAAATCTTGTTACATTTGTTAAATGGAATTGTGACTCCTACAAAAGTGGGTGTATGCTTTAGTTTATTTTGTTTTCTTTTATCGTACTATGGACTATCAAGATTTAGGTTGGGGGTTGTTAGCCATGAATTATATATGTTTATTATAAGGTTATTTGGATAATTAAACAAGGCAAAGTAGTTAACTATGCATAGAAGTTTAGTTTTGGGATTTTAACTTTCTTTTGTAGTTTTTACCCATTTTGCTGGTAAAATAGTTGACTTGAAGACTTGAGGGGGCAATTGCGTGAAGGGGAGAAGGTTCGAAGCAATTAGAAGTTAAAAAGGACAAAAGCATAGTGTGTTCGGACGGTTGAGAATGCACGTTCGGACGCAACTTCCAAAAGCTAAAAAGTTAAGAGGAACTAGTGCATCTGGACGGTCCAAAAGGCGAGTCCAAAGATGACGGGCATAAAGGCCAGCATAAAGCACAAACATCTAGATGGCTGAAAATAAGCATCCAGACGAGAGAAGTAGAAAGGCTCTTAAATGCCTGATTAGGTTTCCTAATTTACCTATAAATATGCTAATCCTTTATCATGTATTCATTCTTTCTTCCTCCCTAGCAACCCTTAATTTAAATTTTTCAGATTTTAGAGAAATATCATGGCTTGTAAGTAATTCCTTTCTACTCTTTGGTTAGGGTATGGTTTTATATTTGGGATCCAATAATTGCATTATGCAATTTATTTTCCTTAATTCTTTAATGTTATATCTTTCTTTTTATTCAAGATTGATTGAATGGTTTTAGAAAAAAATTATTATCCATACAATTGTTTGATTGTTCATTAACTTGATTGAGTTATTAGTATGAACAATGTTTATAATTCCTTGTGAGTTTATAGAAATAGTTCTTAAATTTCTATTTTAAAATCAATCAAATTAATTATTTTTCAAAGGTAAATCTTCTAGTTGAATACACTGATGTTGAAAATCAATTGAGACAAAAATAGATTGCATAATTATAATTATCTGGTAAAAAGATTAATTTTGGATCTCCAAGCTAAATGGCTATTTCTCCCATTAATATTTAAATTTTTTGTAGTTAGTTTTACAATCAAAATTTCAACCTTCCAAATCAATTTTTTCATGTGTCTTTTGTACTTACTTATAAATTTCTTCAATCCCAAGGGGTAACCTCGGACTTCTGAGTATATTTACTATTTCTTGACCACTTGCACTTTGGTGTAACAATTTGAGATCAGAGACCAATTAGGTGGTATTTTTCCATTTGTGAATGGATTCACTAATTGGAAGAAGAAGAAAATGTTTCATATTCATGTCGGAGGTCTGAATAGTGCTCATAAGTTAAAAAAAAATTGGTTCAAATTTTTTTTGTTAGGTCTTATGGATAAATTTATAGTGAGCTTTTTTCGTTGCTCCTTCTGTATATCATTCATGAATATGGGTTATGCCTTTAATTGGAGTAAAATCATACGTTTTGTGAACATTTGGAATTTTAATATTAATATGGTTTAGGCTGCCCCCACTGGTGGTCACTGGAATGAAAAAATAATAAAACTGACCTAAGAGAACATAACCGCTCAAGCAACCAAGGTACTGCTCGAGCAACCTCAAAGTGCATCCCCTATTGTCCTCCATTTAGTCTTTGCACGTCTTTTTCCTAAGTCGTGATGAGACTACTTATAGCAAAAGCTAGCGAGTTTAGAGCAGTCCCTACTAGTTTTTTAAGCCTAAAACCAAGAAAAAAATTTATCCTTTTGAACACTAAAGGGTGTTGCTCATGGGATCCGATGATGGCTCATTTATGGGTTCTTAAACCGCACAAGAGGTTTAGAAAACTTTCTTTTAAGAACACCTTGGAGCCATAATCTAATACTGATTCTATTTTAACATTAATCCTCATAAGTCTATTAAACCAAAGGATTATCTTAGGTATGTAGGTTATTACCTTGTCTTAAGCAAGAAGGGGCATATGGAGTACTTTTGATGTAGCTTTAACACATGATCCCCTCCCTTTAAGTATGCTTTCAAA
Organism: Ilex asprella; assembly: GCA_023539305.1. NCBI lineage: Eukaryota > Viridiplantae > Streptophyta > Magnoliopsida > Aquifoliales > Aquifoliaceae > Ilex > Ilex asprella. The sequence goes on along the minus strand of CM042186.1, from coordinate 24,436,675 downwards.
TCTTTATCGCTGTAGCATCATGACCATGGAGTAAGTTGAAATTTAAAAAGGACTTCAAGAAATTATTCAATTACAAAACATGATCTAACATTAGTAAATTGACTTCTTTTAGTAATTGATGGTTCTTGTAGTGGTGGAATTTCTTTAGAAGAATAGAAATTTCTTCTAAAATATTTTTCTCACTTTTTGCTTTTTGTAACCATCAAGAGACTCCCCTACATCACCATATATCTACTCAATCTCATCATCATTTTTTATATTTTATTTTTGATAAACTTTAGTCCTCTTTTGATTTTGTAAAACCCAAAAAATTTAAAATTTTACTATAAGTGGCAAAATAGTAATTAGTTGCTACGATGTGAGTTAAAAACCTAATTTTTTTAGAACTCAAATGATGAAACGAACCTCACCATCGGAGTCGTATCACGAAATCTATCTACCCATTCAATTTTCATTAAATTATGAGATAGTTAGATTTTTTGTATTTTACGAGACGATCGAGCATTATGCGACTAAAATAAACGCAATCAGAATTTTAAAAAAAAACTAAGAAATAAATTAAATTTAGTTCAAATAAACATTCTAAACTTAACACGGAGCAAGGTTTAATTGATTCAGGACAAAGTCGGATCAGAAAAAGACGGGAATGTGGTGCATTGTGAGCCAAGCACCAGGGGGAATTTAAAGGGAGAAATTTTGAATTTCACCCCCATTTTGGCCTACAATTTCTGATAGAGAGAGACAGAAGGAAATAAGAGAGAGAAAAAAAACAAGTTTTCTTTGACCTTTTACTTCCGATCTACGGTGATCCGACCGTCAGATCTCTTCGAGCCAAGAGATAAAGTTGTTCTACGTAACAAAAACTATGCGTACATACCAAAGATCATGGGTTTCGTCACAATCTCAACGATGGGATTTTGGGATCAAAGCTTGGAAGCTTGATTTTAGTCTTTTGGAGCTTCTTCTACGCGGAAATATGCTTCAAGAGGTAGGGTTCCTTTTTTGATTATGTTTATTTTCAACCTAGGGTTGAAATATAAAATGGGTAGGGTGTTAGAGAAGGAATTTTATATATAACACATGCCTAGGGTGGTTAGAATAAGGAAATGGATAAAAAAATATGTTTAAACCAAATCTTCTATGATTGGGTGTAGATGAAATTGCTTGATTTGAAATTTCTTGAAGAATATGTTGATTTGGGCATGTTATGTGTTTACATAATCTTTGTGCCTTATAGGTGTTTGATAAAATTCCTGTGAATGATTAAGTGTGTTATTTGAAATGTAAATGATATAACATGCTTAGTGGTTTTATGAAATGTAATTATAAGCTTTATGATATAATTGACATTTGAGAAAATGGGTATGTTTGTGGAAATTGAATGTGTTCATAATATGCTCATGATATGATAAACAGGACATTGCAAGTTATAATCATACATTACATTGCATATGCACGGGTAGCATTGCATTCGTGAGCACTCAACATAAGTGTAGGTGTGTGCATGGTTTTGATCAAACACAATCCTTGGTGGGTTAATACGTGGGCACGAAAAATTTGGATCCAGGTTTGACAAAGTCACACGGGTTGCATTGAAAATAAGAGTTGGGGTTAGCAAGAATGGCTAGATTCTCCCTCGAGTGCAATACTCGGTGATTTTAGATACGCACTCCCATTGGTATTGAGTCTATAATGTTTATCGATGTATGCAGAGCCATTGCTAGAAGTCCATAGATGTTGTGCCGGTTGGGCATCCGTTAGTGGAAGTTCATAAATACCCACCCCAAGAAAGACCTAAGATTTTTATAAAATTGTCATTGAATGTCTAACATCAATGGTGAGGGCTTGTAATACCCAAATGCATATGCATGACATGAAATGTGTTATGGGAGTTGATAGAGGGCTCAAGTTTGCATTGCATGTGTGAGTTCCATCTTATGACATGACATGGTTAAGTAGCATTCATTTATGAGATATGTGGACTGGATGGATTCTTGATTGTTGAATTGCATGTGACATTTCATATGCATATGGGTTCAGGTGTAGTCTCCTTAGGCTATACCCTATTAAACATGCCTCACCCTTTATGAAAACTCATTTCAAGTGTTGGACAATCACCGGTGGAAAACCCTCATTTAGGCCCTTGTTGATAAAGGATCCAGATTGTGGCTTTCGAAGGACCCAAATTGTGGCTTTTGAATTACATTCTGTAAATTAACTACGTAAATTTTGTTTCGAACTTATATATTTTAATAGAGTACGTAATGGGACTCTATTGGACAATATTTGGATGTAAATGGATGTCGTATGATTTGGATGAGTGTGGAAAGAGATTGGATGGTTAAAGGTTAAGAATTAGACAAAATTAGAAAAAATATAAGCTTAGGTACCAGTACCTAGGCTCATAGGTACCACTACCATGCTGTTAGACAACCAAGGTACCGGTACCTAGGCATATTAGTACCGGTACCCAAATTTCAGTGAGCTTAGGTACCAGTATCAAGACGCATAGGTACAAGTACCTAGCAAAGAGTGAGCCCAAATATCGGTACCAAGATACATAGGTACCAGTACTTGGAAAACAGAAGGCCTAGTTACCGGTACCATGTATCACATGTACCAGTACCAACTTAACTGTTTCTATCATAGTCTTTAATCTCCACACATCACAATTAAATGTGTGTATGGCTTATACAGATAGGGGAGTGTCACCCTCCCTCGGAATGATGTGAGAAATGGGGTAACGAAACAGTGGAGTGAAATGTATGTGTGTGTGTGAGTGAACAAAAGTGCTTTCCAAGTACAGAGAGACTTTCGAATGTCGTGTTTTACTTGGAAAGTATTTCAAGGTTGTTTATGACCACAAACTATTGCATATTTGAAGGCCTCATTACATGCATTTTAACTCAACTTTTGCATCTAAGTACTTAGTGTTAGCCGATTTTATGAATAATGTTGAAATTTTGATGTTGCATGTTTTTATAGCTTAAATAATTGATTTTAGGATCTTGAAACTAAGATGGATGTGTGGTGAAGTCATGGTCACAATATATGAAGATTTGGAGGCTTAAAAGTGAAGAAATCAATCAGGTATTGGTGCTGGGGAACAAAGGCACTAGCTGCCACATCATTTGGAAGCAGAGCCTCGGTTTTCCTCCATTTTGACCATGATTTATTTCAAATCTAAAAAAGTTGAAAACATAAAAGTTGTATATCTGGATGTCTTCTATATGGTGTCAAAATTTCAGCTTAATCAAACGTTTGGATCAAAATTTATGTCTATTATACGAAGATTGGTCTAAAGCAGAAAAGAGTACCGGTACTGCGTACCGGTACCTCAAACTCCAGAAGCTTTAAAGTACCAGTACACAGTATTGGTATGCTCTCCTAAACAGCCCCAAACCTCCAGCAACTCAGCTCCACTTGTTTAGGGGTCCCACCTACACTTCTCCCACTTGCCCCCTAGCTTTTCCTTACACATTTACATGTCTCTCTTACACAATTTAAAGACTTTTGGAGGCTTGCCATTTATGAAAGAGGGAGTGAAGGGGACAGCCTGAAGGGTTGCAGGCTAAGGCTTTCCTAGCCTGTCAAAACCCATCCATTCAGCCCCCTCTTGATGGGAAACCTACACACACCTAGAGGGACCACCATACATGAATTTTGAAGGAAAACACACCATTATATTCAGCATTTTCAAGGTGTGGCTACCTAAGCTTAGGAGTAGTTCCAATGAAGAAGATGATGAATAGTTTCATAGTGTGAGAAATTTATGTTTTTGCATTTTCTTCCATCCTTTCACTTGCATTTTAATGTAAGACTCTTGTAAGCTTAATTTATTGTCTTTAATCTCATTCCTTTCAAGTATATCACAAGTTTAATTACATGTTTTAGATTTCACCATTATTGTTCATGTTTTCTTCATTTCAAGTTTAAAATGGGTATTGTATTTCTCTCTTCATAGTTTATGTCTCTTGCATTAACTTAGTTTAAATCTTAATTTCATCATTATGTCTTTCGTTACATTATTGTCTTTCCTTCAAGCATGAATAGCTAGATTTCTTGTTGGCTAACTGAAGGGAGACCTCCTCTTGGATTTTCTATTTCAACTCATTTTATTTTCTCCTCTCGATGTACGGTGGTTCTATTTGACTGGGTTGAGAGTGGACGTGGTGGTAAGTCTTTGATATTCAGTAGGCCTAGTCACGGTTTATGCTTGGATCATCACCATTTCATCCCTAGTTTCCCACGAATCAATCGTTCATTTATAAACCCTCATAGGAAGGTTTTAAGTTGATTGGGCATTCTCATTGGAGTGACCTCTTGGATTAGTTAACACCTGTTTTCTTGCATTTTCCTTAGGAACAAAACTCATCAAAACCAACTACAAGATTTTACATTTTTTCCCTTTTGCAACAAAATCACCTTCACACACAACTCCCTTCCTTCCCTGAAGAGATAACCTTGGAATACTCTTCCAAGTAAAACACCAACATACAAGAGACTCTTTGTGATTGGGGAGTACTTTTGCTCACCACACACACATTGCATTTCATTGTACATTTTGTTCATTTCATCACCACCATTCTGTTACCCTTTCTCTTGCATAAATCCGAGTGAGAGTGACACTCACCCGCACACATAAGCCATATATATATTTGGGGGTTCATGTTAGGAGCTTAGGAACAACAATGTTTTTCAACAATCATTTTTGGCGCCGTTGTCAGGGAAGGTTAAGCGTCAAGTTCAAAAGGTGATTTTGGGCGGCATAGGTAAGTGTCGTGATTTTCATCACGGGCTAAGGTATGTCGTCTCTTTTGTAAATATTTTGTAAATAGCTTGTGTTTTATGTAATGTCTTATAATTTTTATGAAAATGTATCAAATGTCCCTTATTTTGAAAATGTGTGAGATTTTTTATGAGTATGGGCTCATTACTTGTGTGTGCCCAATAAATTATCCGGTTCAAGACTTTGTATGCAAAAATTTTTACTCCAACCATTATGTTACACCGAGTTATCCAAGTTATGGTTGGGAGAATGAACCATATAATTTTTCATCCAATCTCACACCACCAAATGAATTTTGCAACTATCTAACATATG
>CM042186.1:24404778-24430984 GCA_023539305.1 Ilex asprella | reverse complement strand
GTCATTTTGCCTTCTATGAGTGGTGTTGAGATTCACATTTCTCAACTTGGGAAGGGCATTGAAATGGGGTCAAGTGTAGAAATTTTTAAAGAGAAATTGTATACTCTATTGTTGACATTGCATAAACTTGCCTACACCTCGGTTTGGTTGAGATTTTTGAATTGTTACGCATTATATTATTGGATAGTTTGGATGGAAAGGGCATTTATACATCAAAAAATGTTAAAACCAAAAAAAAAAAACAATGGGCGCAAGCTCATATCCAAATTGAAGCCGAATTGACATGCGCCCTTATTATTTTGTTTCCATGTACATAGTAGTTAGACTTATTTTATTGTTATATTTTTATTTTCATAATGTTGTAGTGTACATTTTAGCATGAGTTGTTTACCACTTCCTAATTTGGACTCATATCATTTTGAGCATCATCATAGCAAATCTTATTCAATATCATGTTCAAGTCTAAGTTGGGGAGTATAAACAAGCTTTTTAGTGTTTCATTTTTCCTTTAATGTTTATATTAAAAAAAAGAGAGAGAAAAAGAAAAAAAAAAGGGGTGGTATCTCATTTCACATATTACTTTCATTTTTCTCATTGCATGATTTCTTGTGCGTTGAGGACAATGCATAGTTCAAGTTGGGGGTGAGGTGCACCATTCACATGTTCCACCACTTTTTGTATAGAATAATGAAAAATGTGAAAATTTTAAAAATTTTGGTTCCAATATTGAACTATATTCTCTTATCCTAATGGTCATGAGATTTGTGATTACTTGATTTTCATGTTGAACTTTGAATACATGAGCACTTTATAAAAGTTTATTCTATTGCTAAGAGTATCACATACTTGTTAGCTTTTGAACTCAACCAAAAGTGCACCATGAACTTGTAATTTTGGCAATTTACGAATTGAGTTCACATTTGAGTGTTTAACATGAATAGTGGAGATGAGTAAGAACCAATGTGAGCTTTAGTGCCAATTCTTATTGGAGGGAACTTACATTTACTTAAAGAACAATTTTTCAAATTCTAAATTTTTTCAATAATCTCATTATACTTGTTTTGGTTAGGTGCATTTGGGTAGTTGATTGATTTTGTCTTGAAATGCATAATGCTCCCTCATGCTTATTTAGAAATGATATTAGGCATCTTTGTTTTTCTTTGTGCCTTAGCCTTTTTCTTGTGAAATTTTATCCCTAGTGCCATGTTTGAGCCTTATTGAAAATTTGTTTCTATGCCACACATTTGACCAAGCTAGTGCAAAATGATGAAATCTACCTCACCTTGGTTGTTCCTAGTGCCAAATATAAGTGATCATAAAAGAGAAGGAAGTATGGGAGAAATTTAAACAAAAGGGATGAAGGATATTGAAACTCAAAAGAGTTTAACGAAAAATAATGAAAATCCAAGAAAAAGAGAAAAAGAGAAAAAGAGGTGGAAGAAGAAAAAAAAAGGAAAGAAAGAATGATCAAAGAAAAAGAGAAGGAAAATGTTAAGGAAAAGAAGAAAAAAGAAACAAAGAGTGTGGTGATGGTGTAGACTAGAACTCCCATAAAAAGGGAGATCTTTATGAAATAAAGGCCATTCACTCGGAACAACCCTCTTTGTTATCCTATATCCTACATTTCACTTGCCTCAATATCACCCTAAGGCCCCATTATAGCCCTTGAAGTCCTAAATGATCAAGAGAAGCATGGGAGATGCATACTTTTAAAGAATAAGAAAGGTTGATTTTGCTATCTAATGCCCTAGCATTTCTTTCATGAGATTATGCCAAGGTTGTTTCATTTTTATGCATATACTTCATTTTTGGACTATATGTGAGCATACTTCGTTATGTGCACAAGATTCCATCTCACATATACACATGGAGTAAATGTTAGGATAACCATAGAGTGATTCATTGTTGTGAGACACCCTTGGTGAGTTTGCATCGAAGCTTAATTTGGATATCCAAAGTGAATGTGAACTCCGTTATGTAAATGTTTAAATTACATGTTCATTTCACACACACACGAGTTTGAAATGAATGTGTATGTGGATACTCTAGAATAGCATTTAAGGCTATGATGTGGTTTATGGGAATTAGTTCGGGTGTGTTGAGAAAGTTATTTTTGACATCCTAGTGCTAGTAAAATAAGGGAATATATTTTAAATATTGGATACTAGAAAAGGAAGTTTGTAGGTACCTTCACTGGAAACCTTCACGAGACAAAACTCGTCCACTAGGGATCACCTAGGGGTTTAAAGGCTTGTTGCAGGTCCTAAATGCAATAACGGAATTAGTATATGTTATTTTGTTTGCTTTATTTTTTCAATTTTTTTTCTAGGGACTAGCAAAGCTTAAGTTGGGGGTGTGATGTCCACAAACTATTGCATATTTGAAGGCCTCATTACATGCATTTTAACTCAACTTTTGAATCTAAGTACTTAGAGTTAGCCGATTTTATGAATAATGTAAAAATTTCGATGTTGCATGTTTTTGTAATTTAAATAATTAATTTTAGGACCTTTCAACTATGATGGATGTGTGGTGAAGGCATGAACACAATACTTGAAGACTTGGAGGCTTAAAAGTGAAGAAATCAACTAGGTATTGGTGCTTGGGAACAAAGGCACCAGCTGCCACATTATTTGAAATCAGAGCCTCAGTTTTCCTCCATTTTGACCATGATCCACTTTGAATATAAATAAGTACAAAACAAGAAAGTTGTAGATTTGGATGTCTTTTGTATTGTGTTAAAATTTCAGCTTAATCCAACGGTTGGATCAAAAGTTAAGCCTATTCTACGAAGATTGGTCCAGAGCAGAAAAGAGTACCGGTACCTCGAACTCCAGAAGCCTTAAAGTACCGGTACACAGTACCAGTATGCTCCTCTAAACAGCCCCGAACCTCCTGCAACTCAGCTCCACTTGCTTGGGGGGGCCCACCTACACTTCTCCCACTTGCCCCCAGTTTTTCCTTACACATTTACATGTCTCCCTTACACAATTTGAAGACTTTTGGAGGTGACAGCCTGAAGGGTTGCAGGCTAAGGCTTTCCTAGCCTGCCAAAACCCACCCATTCAGCCCCCTCTTGATGGGAAACCTACACACACCTAGAGAGACCACCATGCATGAATTTTGAAGGAAAACACACCATTATATTCAGCATTCTCAAGCATTTTCAAGGTGTGGCTACCTAAGCTTAGGAGTAGTTCCAATGAAGAAGATGATGAATAGTGTCATAGTGTGAGAAATTTATGTTTTTTCATTTTCTTCCATTCTTTCACTTGTATTTTAATGTAAGACTCTTATAAGCTTAATTTATGTCTTTAATCTCATTCCTTTCAAGTATATTGCAAGTTTAGTTACATGTTTTAGATTTCACCATTGTTGTTCATGTTTTCTTCATTTCAAGTTTAAAATGGGTATTGTATTTCCCTCTACATAGTGTATGTTTCTTGCATTAACTTAGTTTAAATCTTCATTTCTTCATTATGTCTTTCATTTACATTATTGTCTTTCCTTCAAGTATGAATCTCTAGATTTCTTGTTGGCTAACTCAAGGGAGACCTCTTCTTGGATTTTCTATTTCAACTCATTTTATTTCCTCCTCTCGGTGTACGGTGGTTCTATTTGACTGGGTTGAGAGTGGACGTGGTGGTGAGTCTTTGATATTTCGTAGGCCTAGTCACAGTTTATGCTTGGATCCTCACCATTTCATCCCTAGCTTCCCACAAATCAATCGTTCATCTATAAACCTTTGGAGGAAGGTTTTGAGTTGATTGGGCATTCTCATTGGAGTGACCTCTTGGATTAGCCAACACTTGTTTTCTTGCATTTTCCTTAAGAACAAAACTCATCAAAACCAGCTCCAAGATTTTATATTTTTTACCTTTTGTAACAAAATCACCTTCACACACAACTCCCTTCCTTCCCTGAGGAGACGACCTTGGAATACTCTTCCAAGTAAAACACCAACATACAAAAGACTCCTTGCGATTGGGGAGCACTTTTGTTCACCACACACATATTTCATTTCATTGTACATTTTGTTCATTTCAGCACCACCATTCTGTTACCATTTCTCTTACATGAATCCGAGTGAGAGTGACACTCACCCACACACATAAGACATATACATATTTGAGGGTTCATGTGAGGAGCTCAGGAATAACAACGTTTTTCAATAATCAGTTGTCTCCTCAAGGAAGGAGGTCAAATTGTGGTGAAGGTGATTTTGTGAAAATAGAAAAGTATAAAATCTTTGAGTTTTGTGTTTTGGTGATTTGTTGTTTGTGATTGAAAATGAAATAGAATGATAGAGTAAAATGTGTGAGTGTATGTGTGTGTGTGTGTGAACAAAAGTGCTCCTCAAGCGCAGAGAGACTTTTGAATGTCGTGTTTTACTTGGAAAAGTATTACAAGGTTGTCTCCTTAGGGAAGGAGGTCAAATTGTGGTGAAGGTGATTTTGTGAAAATAGAAAAGTGTAAAATCTTTGAGTTTTGTGTTTTGGTGATTTGTTGTTTGTGATCGAAAATGAAATGGAACAAGTGTTGGCTAATCCGAAGAGGTCATTCCAATGGAAATGTCAACTCAACTCAAGGCTTTCCTCTAATGGTGTCTAGATGTTAGATTGATTCTTGGGAAGTAAGAGACTAAAAATAGAGGTGAGGATCCAAGCATACCCCATGACAAGTCTATGGGATATCAAAGACTCACAACCACGTCCGCACTCAACCCAGTCAAACAGAATCAACATACACTATGAGAAGGAAAGAAAATAAGTTGAAGTTGCATACCCAAGAGGAGTTCTCCCTTGGATTAGCCAACTACAGACTTAGCTACTCATATCTAAAGCAAGAACATTAATGAAATGAAGAAACATTGCAGAGAAATGAAGATTGGGGCTTAGTTTAATGCAAGAAAACATAAACTACAAAAAAATGCATTTAATACCCATTTAAAGAACTTTGAGATGAAAACTTAAATGCATTAATGGTGAAATCCAAAATGTAAGACTAAACTCCAAATGTGCTTGTAACAAATGACATTAAAGACATTAAATAAAGCTTAAAACAAGTCTTACAAGAAATTACAAAATTGTGTATGGAAGAAAATGCAAAAATATCAACTTCTCTCTCTAGCACTATTCATCTTATTCCTCCATGCTTCTCTCTCTATAATGTAATACATGCTGAATATGGAGTCTCTTCCATTCCCAAAACGTCCATAGAGTCCCCTTGCCTATGTGATGTGATCCCAATTAATAGGGGCTGAAAAGGATGGGTTGGGCAGGCTAGTGCAGGCCTAGCCTGCACATCCAGCTTCCTCCTTTATCACTCTCCTCATTTATGTCCAAGCTAGGGTGAAAAGGGGGTGTCTTGTGTGTAAGGAGTGTCAGGGACGAGTGAGAGACCTAATGGTGGGACCCCTAAAGTTACAGAGCTTGAGATGTAGAATATGTTATGTTTCAATAAAACCTACTAGTAGGTTTCACTTCAATGAGAAAAACCTATCGGTAGGTTTACGGTAGGTGCAGGTCCAGTAGCCAAAACCTACCAGTAGATTTTTCCTTATTTTGCAAAATTCTTAGTTCCCCCACCTTTCAAGTAAACATCAAGCCTCCACCTCACCTCCAAATAACTCATGCATCATGATAGGGCCTAACAAGCACCATTTGAACCCCTTTTCCTATAAACAAACCGAAATTCCATTAAAAGCTCAAACATTGCAATTCTGCTCATTTTAACCACAAAAGCAAGTATAAAAGGGATATAAATGCACATAGGATATGCAATATTTAATGCTAATCATACCCCCTAACTTGAGCTTTGCTAGTCCCTAGCAAAGTTTATTTTCAAACCAATGAGTATAAAAATGCAACAATCCATTTACACCAATAATTCATCCAACAATCAAAATACAAAAATCATACTGCAATTAATGAAATGAACTTGGACAAGATGGAACAAAAACTGTGGTATTTCATTAATTACTTTAAAATTTTGAGTACATGGAGATAGAGTTCAAATTTGATACAAGATGGCCTAAAATTCCTAAGGATTCTTCTACTAAGCCCATGACTCCATTCCAAACTATGTACAACCCTACTCCAAAATAAAAGACAAAAACCATGGAATGTTACTCCTTGTCTCCGTGCTCACCTTCATCACCACCATCACCATCATCAGAGTCCTCATCCTCATCCTCATCATCGTTATCCTCTGAATCCCCCACCTCAACTACAGTGGAAGCTAAGGGGGCAGAGGCGGAGGGTCCAGTAACTAGAGGAGGTAGTCCATCTGGGATCGGCTCACCAAGGAATGTGTGCTAAAAAATTTTGGTCATCATGGAAAAGATCCCATGTACTATCACCTTTAATCCATGGAGGCACTGAGATACTGAGCGCTCTGGTGCAAAGGTCGATGGCTTAGGGAAAACAAGCTCCACAAATGGTGCAGAAGAAGAAGGTCCAGCAGCTTCTGACTTTGGACTTTCACCCCAGTTCATCACCCCCGTTCACCCCAGTTCATCGCCGTCGTCTTGCTACTACTGGACTTTCCAATAACCCCGGTCTCCGATGGAGTGATCTTTTCAAAGGCATACCCCTTAACCTTGAAGTGGTCACACATCAAGGTGACCAAGTTACCAAATGGGAGGTTCACCTTTGGTTTTCTTGTCTGGGCAAAATCTCTCATGACCTTCCATATAAAAAGTGCAAAGTCATTGGTCCTCTCCGACATCACTGCATCCAAGAGGGCAAGCTTTTCAATGTTGGGTGTTTTCTCGACGCGCCTTAAAAGTAGGTTGTAATGTAAGAGCTTGTTCATCATTCCATACGAATGCTTGAGGCCCCCGACTTGGACCATTCCTATAAACTGAGTCGGGTCCTCGTACATTAAAGCCACGTACTCGGGGATGGTCTTAACCCATGTGATATTATGCGGGTATACTGGGGTGGAGGGAGGTGGTCCCTCATAGTCTATGATGGCACCAATCACTCTAAGGGTCACATTAAAGGTTTTGCCCCTCACATTTGTTCTCAATGTCTCAAACTCATCCACCACCTTGAGTTTTTGGTAAAATTCTCGGCACAAAGACAAATTGAAAATACTCACAATCTTGAACCAAAATCCAATCCCATGGGCATCAATGATTCTAACAACATCATTCCTTGGACCAAGGGATGCCCTATCAATGTACCTCTTGCAATTGACATTTTTCTCGTTGATGCTTTGGACTCGAGCATCATTGCGAGCTTTCATTCTTTGTTCGCTCCTATCTCCACTCATCCCCTCCCAGCTCCTCTTGCAGGCACTAAAGCCCTCTGGCTATGGGGAGCTTGGCCCGGTGTGCATTATGCGGGCCATGCATAGCAATAGTGCCCTAAGCATGAATAATGACAAAAAAGCCAAAATGAACCCCTCAACCAGGTCCCCAACATCTCTGAGGATAATATTTTGATGAGCCATAGCAAGGATCTTAAAGGTTTTGAAATTATTAAAGGAGATTTTGGGCTTTGAAGATTTTCGGCAAAACTAGGGTTTCAAAAGAGGGATTCTTCAATTCTTGACTAAAAATCACAAAATCAATAGCCCTAGGGTTGAAGATTGATAGATTAATTGAATGGGAGATGGATTTGGAAGCTTAGGGATGTTTTGAGTGAGAGAGGAATGCCTTAGGGTTTGTGAATTAGGAAGACAATGAATAGTTTCCCATAAAATCTAATTAAAACCCATAATTTTTGGCATTATGGGAAAGACCTACCGGTAGGTTGATGGAAACCTACCAATAGGTTTTATTCCAGTGAGCAAAAAATACCAGTAGGTTGGCGGTAGGAGCAGGACTAGTGGCCAAAATCTACCGATATGGCCTACTGGTTGGTTTTGCCTTAATAGCAAAATAGACCTCTGCCATCCAACACACTTCCACTCCTCTTCATTTCAAGACCCTAAAAATAACCTCTACTCCATCCAAAACATGTGCTAGCCTTATAATTCACAAATCAAACCATCATGCCCAAATCATTATTGAAATTGCAATGTGATTTAAAATTTTGATGCATTCAATAGACAAGGCATGAATTTCTACTTTTAACCACCAAAATGAACACCCACAATATAAGACACGTATGCAAATAACAAGGGCATTCCCTATTCATTCAAATAACAAAATTTTGAGCAATATTCCTCTATCCTTCAAGCATAGGGCTATCAAACGCATATTTCAAATGCCCGAATACTAGTCTAAAGTATGCACCTACACATTCATTTTCAATCTCGTGTATTTGAGCATTTACACATCAAAATTCATATTCGATTGGCTAGCCAAATTCAGCTTCAACGAAAAACTCACCAACAGTCTCTCTTAATAATGATTCACACTTATAGTTGTACTAGCATGCATTCCATGTGTACATGTGAGATAAAATATTGTGCACAATATAAAGTATGCTCACATGTAATCCAAAAATGAAGTTCATGCTGAAAATAAAATGACCTTGGCATAATCTCGTGAATGGAATGCTAGGGCATTAGGTAGCAAAACTAACTCCTCTTTTTATTTAAAAATGTGCATCTCCCATGCTTCCCTAGATCATTTAGGACTTCAAGGACTATAATGGGGCCTTAGGGTGATATTTAGGCAAATGAAATGAAGGATATAGGGTAACAAAGAGGGTGTTTCCAAGTGAAAGACCTTTATTTCAAAAATATCTCCCTGTCATGGGATTTTCATACCAAACCCATCACCACACTCTTTATTTCTTTTTCTTCTTTTCCTTAACATTTTCATTTTCTCTTTTATCATTCTTTCTTCTTCTCACCCCTTTTTCCCTTTTTCTTGGATTTTCATTCTTTTTCCTTTCAACTCTTTGAGTTTCAACATCATTCACCCCTTTTGTTTGAGTTTCCACACCATACTTCCTTCTCTATTACAATCACTCATATTCAGCTCTAGGAACAACTAAGGCAAGGTAGATTTTTATCATTTTGCACTGGCTTGGTCAAATGTATATTATAGAAATGAATTTCAATTCAGGCTCAATCACGGCACTAGGGATAATATATTCTCCAGAAAAAGGCTAAGGCTCAAAACAAATCAAAAATGGCCTAAGATCACCTCTCGATAAGCATGGGGGAGCATTATGCATTTCAAGACAAGTCAATCAACTACATAGATGCACCTAGCCAAAACAAGCATGATGAGATTATTGAACAAATTTAAAATTTGAAGAGTTGTTCTTTGAGTAAACGTAAGTTTCCTCCAACAAGGATTGGCACTAAAGCTCTCATGGGTTCTTACTCATCTCCACTATTCATGTCAAGCATAAAATATAAATCCAATTGGTAAATTGCCAAAATTACACATTCAAAGAGCACATACGGTTGAGTTCAAAAGTGGATGTGAAACTTATGCCTAGGATTAGCTTCTATAATATGCTCATGTGCTCAAGGTTCAAAACAAAGATTAACATATCATCCAACACAAGCACTCTTAATAAGGGAATACCGATCAACATTTTGATATTTTTCACAAAAAAAATTCATATTTTTCAAATAATTTGCACTAATGTAAACAAAAAACTATATGATATGTGAAAGGTGAATTTTCACCCCAAACATTGGTATCATCCCAAAAAAAATTCCATAAACAGTGGTGTATCATGAAAATGGTGCACCTCACCCCCAACTTGATTCATGCATTGTCCCCAATGCAATAAAAGATATGACATGCAATGAAAGACTATAAAAAGATGAGTAAGGTTAAAGAACACCTCGCACTTGGGTTTTGACAAAAACACCAATATCTGCAACTAAAAAAAACAAAACTTTATGACAAAGGAAAGTAAGTAACATGAAATAAAAGTAAAGAAAAGAAAAGCGACTTTACACAAAAAAGAAAAAAAATCAGTTACTCCTCTACCAATTTTGGATACATCGGATCCGTCAAATCCTCCTCCACTTCTTGTACTTCAAAATCCACAAAGAATGGCTTGAGTCTTTGGCCATTGACCTTGAATGTCCTACCATCCTCAAATTTTGTGACATCTACGGCTCCTTTGGGGTAGGCTAGTGACTTGATCCAAAATGTGTACACCTAACTGTAGGTGATCAAGCTGTAGTAATAATCTGATTTGAGTCCAGAGTCCAATCTACATGGAACTCTTGTTGGGTTACAAAGTAAGCAATGGTGGAGACCAAATAATTGTAACCCTTGAGATTTGAAGTTGTGCGGTGTATGGGATTTCCTGAACATAATATAGGATTCTTTCCAAGAAAGTTTTCTAGCCAAAATATAAGATAAACTCAAATGTAAAAATTACTCTTTAGTTCTAGGATTTAGACATGTAGTTAATCATCATGTTTATTATATTTGTGTTTGATGACTCAATTAACCCCCGTGTCAACAGCAAGTTAATCGAAAGATAAAGGTGGATTGTAGAATTAAGAGCATGATTCCAATGTCTTTTTAAAAGTTTACAAGAATTGTCTATGCCGAGCCTTAAACCATCTACAAACAAGCAAGTGTTTATACAAGGCATCCAACCATGACATTAATATTCCATTTCCATTCTTTAATTGAAGTATAATAATTGAAAAGATTGAAGGGTAGTCGTGAAGATCTAGCCGTGGTACTTGCCTTGAACCAATAAGTCTTTTTATATAAGAGTTATCTATGTTATAGAAAGTACTCATGGTTATACAAAGTAACTTAGTTTTGCTAGATGCAATCAAGCATTCAATAAGCAAGGGAAATATAAAGCGTTAAGCATAAGAAAGATGCACAAATATAACTTATGAATAATCTATACATGCCCTTCACCTTTTACAAAAGAGTGAATGAGAAACTACTCACTCTTCATGGCTTTGGTAAAGCTAGAAAAGTGAGTGATGCTCATCCCTCCAAGTAGAGGAATTGCACAGTAAAGCTCAATAAGTAACGAGCTGGTCTTCGACGGAGAATGAGTGAATCACGTTCCACCCTTCACGGCTTTGGTAAAGCTCTAGAAAGTGGAAGAGTTTCACTCTTCTAAGGGAAGAATGAAGCTCAAGCAATGGAAGAAAAAAAGAAATAATGAAAGTAGAAGAAAGCTACTCACTTTTGGAAGGTTTTTCACCGCAACCAAAAGATGATTTATCTTCCTCTATGCAAGTAAATACAAACCTAAGTCTAAGACTACTTTTTCAACAAGCTAAGAGATGTTGGTCTAATGCCAAACCAATCTCCAGAACAATTCTCCAAGTCACTCCTTAAAGCTCTCCCACAATAGGAGTATTTATAAGCAAGGAGGAAGAGACAAGATTGGGTGAAGGAATAGTGCATGGCCGCCCTAGTCCAAGTGAAAAGCTAACCACTCTATAGCCAGTCTGGAGACAATGTTCGAACGTTGTCTGGCGTTTGAACATTGTTTCTGTCTTTGCTTGATGGGCGTTTGAACGCCAAATGGGGTCTGAATTTCCCACTCAAGTGGCCTGTGATCTTATGTGAAGTCCATTTCCACACTCCATGCAGCATCATGGTCCTCGAATAATTCCAGGGGACGTTCGAACGTGAGTTGGTGTTCGAACATGGTACTCAAGTATCTCAGTGTCTTCCTTCTTGGCTGCAACACGCCATGTCTCAGCAGTCTAGTCTTCTAATATTTCAAGGGAACGTTCAAACATAAGTTGGCGTTCGAACATTCTTGCTTTGTTCCAAACTTTTCTAATTTTGTCCCCCAATATGAGTGTGTTTCATTCAAGTGTGATTTTTGTTGCCCTTAATCCCTTGTTCACTTTAAGACCTGAAATGTCATCATTTAAGCTCCATCAAAGTACAATTAGTCTTAAAAAGGCATAGCGATATGCTAATTTTAACTACTAATTAGCCACCACGACAATATAGGGGTTATCCCAACGGGATCGGAGTTTCTCTTGAAAGATTGAGAAATAAGAGTTGTATAAAAGCAATTTTTGGCCAGACTGAAATTACTTCCTCACAATGGATTTGTCATGAAAAATCTTAGCCCGCTCTTTTGAAATCTTGGAGCTCTCATACATATCTCTTCGAATCTCTTCCAATTCATTCATTTCTAGCGTTGCATTGTGTTCCATTTTGGTTGGCAAATGGCAAGCCTTTACATAGACAAGAAGGTAGGGAGACATGCCTAAGATAGTGTTATAGGAAGTGCAATAAGCCCATAGGACATCAACCAGTCTAAACGGCCAATCTTTCCTATTTGGGTTCACCGTCTTTTCTAAGATTTTTTAATTTTTCTATTAGTCAACTCGGCTTGGCCATTGGTTTGTGGGTGGTATGCGGTGGATAGTTTATGTATGACATCATATTTATGTATCAACGAGGCAAATGGTCTATTACAAAAATGCGACCCACCATCCCTTATCCTTACACAAGGTATCCCGAACCTCAAAAAGATATTCTCTTTCAAGAAATTGACCATGACCCGGTGGACATTGGTCTTGGTTGGGATAGCCTTCACCCATTTGGACATGTAGTCCACTGCCAATAGAATGTATAGGTAGTCATATGATACGGAGAAGGGACCCATGAAGTCGATACTCCCAACAGTCAAATATCTCGATAACAAGCACAAGAGAAAGGGGCATCATGTTCCTTCGGGTCACATTACCCAAACGTTGGCACCTATCACATTCTTTACAAAATGAAATACAATCTTTTATTAGAGAGGGCCAATAAAAACTTGATTGTAGAATTTCCACCAAATTCTTCTTTATGGAGAAATGGCCACCGCATGCCTCTGAATGAAAAAATGCAAGGACTTCCTGTTGTTCATTTTCTGGTATGCATCTCTGCATAACTTAGTCTAGGTGATACTTGAACAAATACGGGTTGTTGAAGTAAAAGTACTTCACATCCGACATGAACCTCCTTTTATCTTTTGGGCTCCAATACGGTGGTATTTGTTTTCTTGTAAGATAATTACATATGTCAGCATACCAAGGACAAACATAATGAATTGAGAGTAAATTTTCATCAGGAAAAGAGTCAAGGATAAGAATGTGTTCATCGGCCTCTTGCACCACTAGTCGGGGTAAATGGTCTGCCACCACGTTCCCAACTCCTTTCTTGTCTTTGATTGTTAAATTGAATTCTTGAAGGAGGAGTATCCACCTAATGAGTCTCGATTTTTCATCCTATTTAGACAACAAATACTTCAAAGCAGAGTGATCAGTATAAACTACTATAGGTGAACCAATAATATAGGACCAAAATTTATCCAATACAAATACTACAGCTAGCAACCTTTTTTTCAATAATGGTGTAATTCATTTGTGCTTCACCACTCGCGTAGCACATAAGCTCAAAAGGTAAATCCCACTTAGGTGGTCGCATAATTGGAGGTGTGATGAGCATGTTTTTCAATGTTTAAAAAGATGCCTCACAATTATCCGACCACTCAAATAGGACATCCTTAAAAAGTAAATTGGTCAAAGTTCGGGCCAATGCACTAAAGTCTTTAATAAAGTGACGATAAAAGTCGGCATGGCCAAGAAACGACCTAATATCCTTAACGACCTTTGGTGTAGGGAGGTTGGAAATGGCCTCAACCTTTGATTTGTCAACTTTGATCCCCTTTTTTGATATTATATGATCGAGAACAATTCCTTGTGTCACCACAAAGTGACACTTATCCCAATTTAGGACCAGGTTCTTTTCTTCGCATCTCACGAGAACTCTCTCCAAATTTTCCAAACATCCGCTGAAAGAATCCCCAAATACCAAGAAGTCATCCATAAACACTTCCACTATCTTCTCCACCATGTCACTAAAGATCCTCATCATGCAATGTTGAAAGGTCCCCAGGGCATTACACAACTCGAAAGGCATACGTCTATAGGCAAATGAACTATAGGGGCAAGTGAAGGTGGTTTTTTCCTGATCTTCCAATGTGATCTTGATAGGATTGTAGCCGGAATATCCATCCAAAAAATAATAGAATAAATGCCCTGCTACTCGTTCCAACACTTGGTCGAGGAATGGCAATAGGAAGTGGTCTTTTCTTGTGCATAAGTTGAGCTTTTGGTAATCAATGCACACTCTCCATCTGGTGATTACCCTTGTTGGATTAAGCTCATTATCCTCATTTTCCACCACAGTGACTCCTGACTTCTTGGGTACTACTTGTGTGGAGCTAACCCACTTACTATCAGCAATCGAAAAAATGATGTCCATGTCAAGTAGTTTTAGCACCTTGTCCAACACCACATCTTTTATTATTGGATTTAACCTTCTTTATGGTTGTCAGGACGCCTTGGAGTACTCTTCAAGGTAATACGATGTGTACAAATGAGGGGGCTTATCCCCTTGATGTCAAAAATTGTCCAATCGATTACCCATTTATGCCTCCTCAACACTTTTAAGAGATCTTCTTCTTGTTTTGCATCCAAGGTTGAGCTAATCACCACCAGAAAGGTCTTATCTTCCCCAAGATAGGCATACTGAAGATGGGATGGTAGTGGCTTTGATTCCAGAATGGGTTTTTGCTCATTTGATGGAAAAATCTTCTTATTTTTGTGTAGGAACTTCTCAAATGTAGGAGTCCATTTTTCTACGCCTTTTAAGCTCTCCAACTTCTCTTTATCAACATTCTACTCTATATTAACACTCTCCTCCTCTCCAAACTTGAAAGTGCTCATTAGTTCCAACTGCTCCTCCACCAAAGTGTCGGTCCGGTTGATCTCATGTGCCTCTTCATCATCCCTTGATTGTTTTGATAAGTTGAAAACATTAAGATCCATAGTCATGCTCCCAAATTCTAGCTTCATAAGACTGTTCCTATAATTAATCATGACATTAGATGTGGCAAGAAAAGGTCAACCAAGTATGACAAAGATTTGGGAGCTAAGATTTGCAATCGGGTGAGTGTCAAGCAAAATAAAATCAACCAAAAAGTAAAATTTATCCACTTGTACTAAAACATCCTCTACTACTCCCCTTGATGTTCAAACACTACGATCCACCAGCTAAAGGGTGATTGGAGTTAGCTTCAACTCTTGAAGCTGGAGTTGTTGGTACACTGAGTACGGAAGGAGGTTAACACTTGCCCCCATGTCAAGGAGAGCTTGTTCTACCTGATAATTCCAGATTGTTATGGCAATGGTAGGGCATCCGGGATCTTTGAACTTGGGTGGGGTGTTGGTCCTCAAGATTGAGCTCACTTGCTCGGTGAGGAATGTCTTCTTCTGCACATTTAGTCTCTGCTTCACAGTGCACAAATCCTTCAAGATCTTAGCACAAGATGAGATTTTTTTAATGGCATCAAAGAGTGGGATGTTGATCTTTACCTGCTTAAACATCTCAAGTATATCAGCATAATTAGCCACCTTGATGCGTGGCTTCAAACGATTTGGAAAAGTAGAAAACATGGGAAACCCAAGCACACTTTCATCAACCAATTTTTCTTTATCACCCACCTCATCCCTTACATCACCCCCCTCGATGTCACCCTTGGTTTCTTTTTCTTTTGGCAATGTAGCATTGGGTGAGACCTTTGGCACAACGGTCTTATTAATTTTTTTTTCACTACGAAGGGTGGTGACCGTCTTGAGTTGATCACAACTCTCTTTGGTGGGCTCAGACGAGTCAATCACATGTTGGCCCTTAGATTTCTCTTGGGGTTGAGCGGCAAATTTTTCCTTCTCTATGTGATTGGTAATTCTTGTGTTTGAGCTGAAATGTTGTTGTTAAAGGTGGTTTGTCTTTGGATGAAATTATAAAGCACATCCTCCAAGTTCCTCTTATAGGGAGGTTGGTAGGTGGATGGATTGGATGGCCCTTGTTGGGAAAAACTTTGGGGAGGTGCACTTCGGGAGAAATTCTATTGTGGTGGGTTTGGTGAATACCCTTGCGGATTAGACCGGGGGTATGACCTTGGTAGTGACCTTGCTTAAGAGGCATGGGAGGTGAATATGCATTAGAACCATGAGGAGCGGGATTCTCATTTCTCCAACTAAATTTTAGGTGATTACTCCAACCTAGATTGTAAGTGTTTAAGTGCTAAGAGAATGATTGCCTTGTTTGGTTAAAGGCATTGACTTGCTCGTGGTACACTTCCCTAAGAGTCAGAATGTTAGGGCACTTCGATATGGAATGCTCTACACTCTCACAAATTGAGCAACCCTCCTCAATCTTAGAAATATTGGACACCTTGCTTGGTAAAAATCGTTGTAGTATTCCCTAATCTCCGCACATCACCCTCAAATGTGTATTATGGCTTATGGGTGAAGGGAGTGTCACTCTCCCTCTAAATGACGTGGGAAATAGGGCAACAGAATGGTGGTGGAATGAAATATAAAAAATGTGTGGAATGTGTGAGTGAACAAAAGTGCTCCCCAAGCCCAAGGAGTCTTTTGAGTGTCGTGTTTTACTTGGAAAAGTATCCCAAGGTTGTCTCCTCAGGGAAAGAAAGTTCAAGTGTGTGAAGGTGATTTTGTCAAAATGGAAAAGTGTAAAATCTTTTGTTTGTATTTTGGTGAGTGAAGTTTGTAAAAGAAAATGCAAGAAAACAAGCATAGGATAATCTAAAGAGGTCATTCCAATGGGAATGCCAAACCAACTCAAACCTTTCCTCCAATAGTGCTTAAATGTACAATTGATTCATGGGAAGCTTAGGACTAAAATGGAGGTGAGGAATAAGCATACCCCATGACAATGCCTACAGTGTATTAAGAACTCACAACCATATCCTCACCCCAACCCAGTCAAACTGAGCCATTGTACACCGAGAGGAAGGAAAGCCCAAGAGGAGGTCTCCCTTGGATTAGCCAACTTAAATCTCTAGCTATTCATAATAAAAGACAAGACATGCATAATGTAAATAGACATAATTGAAATGAAGCATGAAACTTAAATTAATGCAAGAATCTTAAACTAAGAAGAAAAATATTCAAAACCCATTTTAAAGCAAGAAATGAAGAAAACATGAAAGCACCAATTGTGGGTTAAAGAACATGTAACTAAACTTGAAATATACTTGAAATAGATGAGATTAAAGTGCATGGATTAAGAATTACAATAAATTTAAAGATTACAACAATTGAAATGGAAGGGAAAATTCAAGAACATAAGCACTATTTATCATCTTCTTCATTGAGCTAAGACTACTCCTAAGCTTAGGTAGTCATACTTAGCAACGCTGAAGAATGATGAGTATGTGAAGTGTGAGATCCTTCAATTTCATGCATAGGGAGTCCCTCTAAATGTATGAAAGGCCTCCCATTAATAGGGTGCAGAAGAGATGGGTATGGCACGCTTAGCCTGCACACCCAGGCCTCACCCCTTTCTCTCTCTCCCTATTGAATGTCAAGCCTCCAAAGTCTTCATCAAAGGTATAGGAGGCATGAAAATGTAGGTGGGACCCCAAAGAAAATGGAGAATGAAAAATAGTCATTCTAGGCACTCAGCATAGCTTAACAGTATGCAGTACCGGTACACTAAACCTTCTGGAGTTTGGGGTACCGGTACTGTATACTGGTGCACTTTTTTTGCTCCAGACCAGTTTTCATAGAATTATCATAACTTTTGATCCAACAGTTCTATTAAGCTGAAATTTTGACACAATATAGAAGACATCAAGATCTACAACTTTAATGTTTTGAAATTTTTATATTCGAATTGGATCATGGTCAAAATGGAGGAAAACCAAGGCTCTACAACCAAATGGTGTGGGTGTTGGTGCTTTTGTTACCAAACACCAATGCCTCCTGGATTTCTTCACTTTTAAGCCTCCAAATCCTCATGTAATGTGTCCATGCCTTCACCACACATCCATACTTAGTTGCAAGGTCCTAAATTCATCATTTAAACAATAATTACCTACAACATAAAAAATTCAACATTATTTGTAAATTCGGCTAATTCTAAGTACTTATATGCAAAAACTAAGTTAAAATACGTGTAATGAGGTCGTTAAATATGAAATAGTATGTGCTCATCACACCTCGTGTCTCCTATTGACCTCAAGACTCTCCACTTTCCTAGACAACTTGAAAATTTAGGAAAGCAAGTCTTCCTGGTCTCTCAAATCATACATCCCTCCTCCTAGTGGTTGAGTACTACCCGAAGACGGCCTAGGTATATCGGTGGGATCCATGATGTCCCATGATTGTGCACTTTTGGGCTAATGTACTAAAGTAGTCTAGGGCCTCATTAGGTTCCTTGTTCAAAAACTCGCCAATACACATCATGTCAATGAATTGTCTATGGCCCAATGTGATTCCTTTGTAGAAGAAACTTACAAGTTGCCATGAGTCAAAGCCATGATGTGGAATGGACTATACTAACTCCTTGTAGCGATCCCAATAGTTGTAAAATTGCTCACTGGGCTTTTCATAAAATTTTTGAATTTGTTTCTTTAAAACGGTGGTTCTTGGCACCAGGACAATTTTATTCAAACACTCATAAAACATTTGAGCCCAAGAGGTTATGGATCAAGGCCGCAAGGAATTTAACCACATTTTTGCTTTGTCCTTGAGGGAAAAAGGGAACAATTTCAAGCGAGATATGTATTTCGTAGCATAGTTAGTGAGGAAGGCTGCAACTATATCCTCGAACTCCTCAATATATAAATAAGTATTTTTCTTTTCGATTCCGTGGAATGTTGGAAGTAGTTGCAACATTCCTAGCTTAACTGGGAAGAGCTGAGCTGGGACCGTTAAGAGAATACATGATGGAGTGGTGCTACATGTAGGTTGGAGAAAATCCCACATTGACCTTGCCGGAGGATCAATTGGGATATTGTTCCCTTTATTCCTAGGAAGGGGGAATTGCATTCGTGGATTAGGCATTCTAGGTTCTTGCGCTCCCCCGCCCCTTTGAATGTTTGGATTGGCACCTACATTCTCAAAATTATCATCTGCATCCTCGAGTGGGTCTTGGTTAATGTTCATGTTGGGGCATAAGGGTTGTCTAACCAATCAGTTTTGTTCATCCCGTCCCCACATACAACAAACTATCTATAAATGAAAATATAAACAAATAGAAGTATATACAAGGAGCACCGTACCTCAGGCCATGATGAACATCATGGGACTTACCTCCATTGTCCGAAAATCACCTTCTTAATTCAACCCTTTGCCTTCCCTGGAAACAGCGCCAAAAATGCTTGATTGTTTTCGTTATAATCCCTAATCTCTGCATATCACCCTCAAATGTGTGTATGGTTTATATGGATAGGGGAGTGTCACTCTCCCTCGAAATGATGTGAGAAATGGGGCAATGGAATGGTGGAGTGAAATGTGTGTGTGTGTATGAATAAAAGTGCTCCCCATGCTTAGAGAGACTTTCGAATGTCATATTTTACTTGAAAATATATTTCAAGGTCGTATGCTCAGGAAATGAGGTTAAATTGCAGTGAAGGTGATATTGTGAAAATAAAAAAGTGTAAAATCTTTGAGTTTTTTGTATTGGTGATTTGTTGTTTGTAATCGAAAATGAAATAGAACAAGTGTTGGCTAATCCGAAGAGGTCATTCCAATGAAAATGTCAACTTAACTCAAGGCTTTCCTCCAATGGTGTCTAGATGTTCGATAGATTCATGGGAAGCAGGGGACTAAAAATGGAGGTGAGGATCCAAGCATACCATGTGACAAGTCTACTGGATATCAAAAACGCACAACCATGTCCACACTCAAACCAGTCAAACTGAATCAACATACACTACAAGGAGGAAAGAAAATAAGTTGAAGTTGCATACCCAAGCGGATTTCTCCCTTGGATTAGCGAACTATAAACTTAGCTACTCATATCTAATGCAAGAACATAAATTAAATGAAGATACATTGGAAATAAATGAAGGCTGGGGCTTAGTTTAATGAAAAAAAACATAAACTACAGAAAAATGCATTTAATACCCATTTGAAGAACTTTGAGATGAAAACTTAAATGCATTAATGGTGAAATCCAAAATGCAAGACTAAACTTCAAATGTGCTTGTAATAATGACATTAAAGACATTAAATAAATCTTAAAACATGTTTTACAAGAAATTACAAGACAATGTATGAAAGAAAAGGCAAAAATATCAAATTCTCTCTCTAGCACTATTTATCTTCTTCCTCCCTACTTCTCTCTCTATAATGTAATACATGATGAATATGGAGTCTCTTCCTTTCCCAAAACATCCATGGAGCCACCTTAGCCTGTGTGATGTGATCTCAATCAATAAGGAGCTAAAAAGGATGGGTTGGGCAGGCTAGTGCAAGCCCAGCCTGCACACCCAGCTTCCGCCTTTCTCTCTCTCTCCTCATTTATGTCCAAGCATCCAAAAGTCCAAGTTAGGGTGAAAATGGTGTGTCTTGTGTGTAAGAAGTGTCAGGGACGAGTGGGAGGCCCAATGGTGGGACCCCCAAAGTTGTAGAGTTTGAGATGCAGAATCTGTCCTGTTTCAGTAAAACCTACCGGTAGGTTTCACTCCAATGAGCAAAACTTATCGGTAGGTTTGCGGTAGGTGCAGGTCCAGTAGCCAAACCTACTGGTAGGGCCTGCCGGTAAATTTTTCCTTGTGTTTCAAAATTCTTGGTTCCTCCACCGTTCAAGCAAACATCAATCCTCCACCTCATCTCCAAACTACTCAAGCATCAAGATAAAGCCTAACAATCACCATTTGAACCCTTTTTCCTCTAAACTTACCGAAATTCCATTAAAAGCTCAAATATTGCAATTTTTTTCATTTTAACCACAGAAACAAGTATAAAAGGGATGTAAATACACATAGGATATGCAATATTTTACACTAATCAGTACCTCCTCTTAAAACTTGAAATATTAAAATGTAACACGGAGGGACATTCACTTATTGAACGAACCTCTATGGATGATGTAAATGGATAATAATGAGTCCTAATTATTGGGGTTTGGACCTTGAAATGGTTATGTGGTTGATATGTATACAAGTCGTGTGTTGGGTAGTGCTCCGATACAAGGGAGACTCTGCCCAAACTCTGTTTGGTTATAATCCCAGTAAAAGGGATGTAATTACGTGGTGTCGGGTTACACAGCACTTACAGGTGCTGTTGTGGGTTGATGGGCGGTCATCAAGTTAAAAAAGAACTCCCGAATTTTTAGGACGTCACAAATTTAACCCTGCATAATTCTCAAAATGGGAGCACTTGAGTCTTCTTTTTCCTCATTAATTTTTTAATTCCTCAAGATATTTGAAATATCCTTATTATCAGGGTTTTGATTTGAGATTTGAGCCACATAATAATCATTAATATGGAAAAGATTGCAATTCAATAATTCCTCGGACTTCCTTTGTCGCCTCACATTTTGATCGTGTCATGCTCTTTGTAACCCTTGTCTTCATACACATCATAATGTTGAGATAATGTTTTTTTCATAATTGCTTCATCTTTTGCCAAGAATGATCTATATTTTTTGTTGACTCGTACATGAGAATTTCACATGATCCTACTCCTTCGGTTTATATGCCATTAAATTCACATTTCTCTCTTCATAAATTCACAATAATCATATAATCACTCAACTTTTACTAATCAATTTAGGACATCTTGACGACATAACCATAAAAAACTAGGTATGTAACTTTTATATAACAATTCCTAGACTCGAAAAGCACATCCTCTATAGCCTCTACCATAATCATCACCAAACATACTGGGAATATATTCTCCATCATTATCACTAGAATTTGTATCTTTAGGGCAGTACTGAGATCTTGAACATGTCAAACACGAGTCTTATCATTTTTGAAAATTCTATTCTAATTTGGATCCTAATTTGTTCTCAACTTTGACCAAACAAACTAATTGTGGAAATCACAATAGACTTATTGAGTACCACATTGAGGACTAAAGAACTTAGCTCTTGAAAGAGCCTCTTCCACATGATCACCATAATATTAAAGTTTGTCACCACTTCGTTAATTAACAATCATATCAGATTAGTCAAGACTCTAATACTAATTAACAAACTATAACTAAGACATAAAAAATCATCGTTTCTTTATGTAGTAAACACACAAAATGATGAGAACTAAGGTGGGCCTACTTTTAAATATCCTTTGCATGTCTAGATGGACCAATTACAAGATCAAGAGCCAAGAAGATCAAGGAAGCAATGCAAGGATTGTTACAATCCACTTGGGATAAAGCTAGTAAGAGCTCAACACTCAAGATGGGCATGAAAGAAGGAGAACCAATTTTAATCCACTTGATCCATGTTATGGAAGACATGAAGACATGACTTAGAGATAGAATCTTTTGTTGTTAAGGCTTTCAATTTGTTTGAAGAATTTTTACTATTAGTTTAGAATAAGTGGGTTTGAGGATGCTTGGCCCACATATGATTATTATTTTATTTGAACTAGGGTTTAGAATAAGTACTGTAGTACGGTACTGTTCATCCTACAGTACCCCTGACACTATTCATTCAAGGGCATTTTTGAGAGAAAGGGTCACAAATTTTTGTCTTTAGTTATTCCTATTTAGATTAGGATTTATTTTCTTAGTAGATTAGGATTTGTTTACTTATTAGATTAGGATTTATTTTCTTATTAGATTAGGATTTGTTTCTTTATTAAATTAGGATTTGTTTCCTTGCAATGACCAGCCTTATAAATAGGCGTTTAATCAATGAAAAGGAGACAATATGGGAGACCATACATGATGAATTTTGATTGTGAGTTGAGTTGAGTTTACTCCTCTTGTTCTTGATTGAACTTTTGAATTTATCAAAGGTAGATCACAACCTTTGTGGCGTTCCTCCTTGTAATTTTGGTTCTTGAGACGGGTTCTTCAACGGGTCTAGATTTTAATATAATCTAGGTTCTTGACACGAGTTCTCAATGGGTCTAAATTCTCCATCCATATACCTAAGTTTGACTTTTTCGGGTTATTTTTCTAATATTGTTGTTGTGTCTCAAAGCAAGTCGATTGGGGTTCACATCACAAAAGTTGAATTCACATGAAAAAGGGAAGAGAACATATATTGTTTGTAGTTTAGAAAAATTAACCTAATTTTGACAGCTAATCACTCTAAAATAAAATAAAATATTTATAATTCATCCTCACTCTATAATGAATAATAAACTTCCAAAACCGTCTCATATCAAATTTGTCCTAACCATTATGTTGGAAGGACATCATTATACTGTTATGATTGGGTATTTTATATTCTTCAGACAGATTCCAATGAATTTAGTGTAAATTCCTTGGCATTGTCATCGAGTAGTTTTTCTTCTTATATCCTGATGGCAGTAGAAGATATTTCCCGAAATCAGCTAAATTGTTTATCAAGCTTGAGCAATATATTTAACCTTAAATCTATTGTTCAAGCTACAGGGCAATATATGGTTGGCTACAGCTTGTCCAAAAAAGCGTAATGACACTTTAAGGATGGCCCAATCCTACGATCGTTTTATCGTTAAAATTACCACAGTCAACTTTTTAGATCTTTCAGTTTTTTCAAAAAATAGTATGTCCAGTTTAAAAAAGTGATTTTTTTTTAAAATACCACAGTCAACTTTAACTAAATTGTATTTCTAATTATGTGTCGTTGTTTAACATTGAAAATTTAAGCAGATAGAAAATTATCATTGCCACTAAGCATAAATTTCCATTTTCCACTAAGCTTATTTTTTTAAAAAAATCTATAAATTAATCCTTTCAGAATATGTTGGTTAACTTTGTGATGCAAATCTTAACAATTGAAGCTTAGGTGAGCTCATATGTACATGTAAGGCCTGGGTGGAGGACTATGCTACCATTGATCAAGAGTGAAAGCCTGTGTCCTCGCATAATTAAACTTGAGATTTAAGCTTGGTATTAACTCCATTCAACAAGAAGCCACGAGCCCCAAAAAAATAGGAAAAAATAATTCTATCCCGCACTTCTATAAAACACAAGTAAAAAAATATTAGGGAGAATTACACTCAAACTCCTTAATGTTTGTTATTTAATCACTCAGACCTCTTGAAATTTGAAATATTACACACAAATCCCCTGGTGTTTGTACGTGTGTAACACTTAACCATCTGGACCTGCAGGCAATGTCCGTTACAATATCTGTTATTAAATTACCCTCAAAGCTCCTGAAATTTGTAGGCGTATATAGTACTTAAACCTCTCAAATTTAAAATATTATATTTAGATTAAAAATACTCCAATTAAAGATAGAATATCAAATATTTTAAATTTTACAACAAAAATTCAAGAGGCCTATAAGTTTTAGTAGAAGCTTAGCTCGCTAAAATTCCTAGTAAGTACATAATTTTAGCAAAGAAACAAAGTTTTGCTGGGTATGTTAAGAAGAAACGCTCAACGTAGCGAAATTTAAATTGAGATTGTAAGATTCTACATTTCTATGCAACCAATATTGTCATGTTACAGAAAGTCGATGTAGGTGTTTGTATATTTTGAAGAGGAGTGGGGGACAAAAGCATAACTCTATGTACAAAAATCTTGGATATATGTAGGATATTCCCTCCAGTCTATCCTAATACTCCGCCCACAAGGAACAGCATACAAACCTCAATTAGGAGAACAACCCTCAAAGACTGGATGCATGTGGTTAGTGTTTTCTTTTTAATTCTTTTTGTTTTTATTAACTGTTTTTGTTTTTATTTTTTTTTTGGTACAGTAAATGAATATGTAGATAGGTCATTCTACATAGGACTCTATCACACCTGCGTCGGGGCCAAAGCTATGGTCCCACTACGTGTTCTAGCCACTGAACAGTAGGTTTAACCCCAACGAGTTGTTGTAGCATTGGACACTCAAACTCAAGCACTAAGCGAGAAAATCTGAATTCTTACCCACTGGATCAGTTGTCATAGCTACGATTTTTTTTCAGTCAATTTGTTTTGAAAAGTGAAAATTGAGCCAAATTTTGAAAAAATAAAAAAAATTATGTTTTGAAAAACAACAAAAAAGGGGAAACATGTGCACCCTAGTGGTACTTTGACGAAGTTCAACCTTCGAACTTCATTAGCAGCAAAATTGTCCGTTTTTTTGGAGTTTTTTAGCATTCCTATGCCCCACTAGAACTTATATCTCAAACCTATTTAGTTTTAAACTTATTTCTCAAACTCAGACTCTTTTTAAAAACGTTATTTAGAATGACGTCTTCATGGTCTAAAACGTCATTTAAAATAACGATTTGGAACTTGGAAATTTTTTAAAAACGTCATAGTGAATGACGTCTTTCAAGTCATTATTTAAAATAACAATTTATTACTAATTATGATTTTAAACAGTTTACTAACGGAGCTAGGGCATAATGGCTTCACAAACTTGAATACGCATTTAGGCGAATAAAATCATACACCACTTTGCCAAATCACAAAATCACTAAGTCTTCTAAATCAAAAAATCTCAAATCAATAAGCCCTTTCTCAACTACCTTCTGCACTCCAAAGGCACAAACCACTCTTTCGACAATGACCACTCCTCCGACGAAGACCATTTCGGCACAGACGACTAACTCCACCAAAGACCACTGCTCTGACGAAGACAACTCCAGTGCAGGCATCAGATCACTGAAGGATTTCGCAAATCTCACCTGCTGCACACCTCAAATCTATGTGTGTCTCTTTCTTTATCTTTGTTCCTCTCCTCTGACGAGTTCTAACCACAACTCTGGCGATGTAACGCTTGCTAAACTACCCTGGATGGCATTACATGCTAAAACCATTTACGTCATGAGAGCACTAATATAATCGATAAAATAAATGTGACTTCACTCATCATCCATAAAATTTACAATATTATCCAAAAGAATATGTCCAACTATGGCCTTTACATCCCAAAAATTTAACTATTATAGCACAGTGGAAATAACAAAAGCAAACTAGGCTTCATAATTTTCAAGATAATATCCTAGCCTAGAACAAAAGAATGTATCGCTCTAGGCGTCCACCTCGAGATCCACGCTCCTGTCTATCAGAGTCTCCTAGTGTGCGAGCTCTTCGACTCCCAGCTCTTCCTCTAAAGGATAATTTGAAATGGTTGTTAAGTAGGGGGTGAGTACGAAGATCTGCAAGAAAATTTTTTCAAACCCGAACAAGGTTTATAAAAGCATATAAAAGTGATCGGTCTCATTTTACAATAGCATATATAATCTTTGAAGTAAAACGGGGGCATTTTAAAGCAGATCTCAAGTTTCAGTAGCAACAGTAATTTTAGTAAAACAATAAAAACCAAGTTACAATAATTAACCATTACCCAAAATATAAACCAT
>CM042186.1:24380510-24390546 GCA_023539305.1 Ilex asprella | reverse complement strand
GAAGCCAAGGTGACCTAAAAGGAGGTGGAGGTTACCACAAAGTATGCCACCTACCTAAAGAATTATGGGGAATTGTTTATAACCATTAATGATTATTATTGGTGTGTGATTGCTCGTTTATTAATTTAAGTAATGTTTTGAAATAAACTTGAGATCCTTTTTAAATGTCACTGCTTTATTTCAAATTATGCATCTATATTAGGTTAAAAATGAGACCGACCGTTTTATATGCTTTTCTAAACCTTGTATGGGTTTGGGAGAATTTTTCTACAGAGCTTCGTGCTCACCCCCTACAGTTGAACCTTTTTCAGATAATGGACCAGAGGATGAGCTCGGTGCTAACGAGCCGTACCTTGGAGAGGTTTCATTAGAGGGATACTTGGATCCCGAGTGGGACATCTAGAGATGTCGTTTACTTTTTGTTCTAGACTAGAATATTATTTGAAACACTGTATAGTCTAGATTTCTTTTGTAATTTCCACTGCGCTATAATAGTAAATTTTCATTGGGAATGTAAAGGCCAAAGATGGCATATTCTTTTAGGATATTGATGTAAATGTATGAATTATTATTATGAAGTCTTCTTTATTGATGGTTTATCTTAGTGCTCTCATGATATGAATGGTTATTGAATGTAATGCCGTCTAGGGTGTATTTTGGGGCGTTACAGAACTATGCTCTTAATTCTCACAATCCACCTTTATCTTTCAACTAACTTGTTGTTGACACTGGGGTTAGTTGAGTTACCAAGCACAAGTATCATAAACCGGATGATTAACTACATGTCCAGATCCTTGAACTAAAGAGTGACTTTTTACATTTGAATTTATCTTATATTTTGTCTAGAAAATCTTCTTGGAAAGAATTATATATTTGGCCAAGAAAATCCCTAAACATCATCACTATAAATCTCAAAGGTTACGGTCACATGGTCTCTGTCACTGCTTACTTCGAAACACTAACAATAGTTCCTTGTGGATTCGACTCTGGACTTAACCAGATTATTAGTACAACTTGACCGCCCGCACTTGGGTGTACACATTTCAAATCAAGTCAATTTTTTGGAGCCGTTGCTAGAGAGCCATAAAAGATGTTTTAAGGTAAAAGGTAAAAAGGCCTTCTTTTGTATATATTTTTTCTTTGATTTACTGTGTATAATTTTTTTTATCTCTTAAGACGATCCTCACTTTCAAAATTTGCTGGCAAAATCTGTTGGATCTATGAATCAGTCTGAACCATCTTCACCTAGATCAGTAGCAGACCCTTTTGATAATAATATGACAAATAATGAGAGACAAGGAGAATTTCCTGTGAATGAGGGGGAAGTGTCGAACATTCGAACATTGCGAGATTACTTACATCCCACAAGAAATAGTGTCCCCTCTTGTTTTGTCTTTCCTACAAATGCACCCCTCTTTAATGTAAAGGCGGGGACAGTGCAGCTACTTCCTCAATTTCATGGACTCGAAACTAAAAATTTGTATCTGCATATAAAATATTTTGAGTAAGTACGTGAAACATTTCAAGATAACACTGAGCGGTCCAAGTTGAAACTTTTTACTTTCTCTTTAAAGGACAAAGCTAAACAATGGCTAAATTTTTTAAAAGCCAATTCAATACCTAATTGGAAGGCATTACAAAATGAATTTTTCAGAAAGTTTTTTCCCTTATGCTGTACCAATTCACTCAAAAGGCAAATCATGATTTTTTCGGTCAGAGAAGGGGAAACATTCTACCAATGTTGAGAGAGATTCAAAGATCTTTTCCAATCCTGCCCATACCATGCTTTTGAGAATTAGACTTTGGTAGAATTTTTTTATGACTCCTTTCCACTAAACTACATCAGTTTGTCAAAACGATGGCTCAAGGAAAGTTTATGGGAAAAAGTCCAAAGGAGACATTCAATTTTTTTGACACCATATCTGATAGTTCGCAAAAGTGAGACTCGGCCTCTTCTACCACTGTTGAAACTAGACCATCTACTTCCCAAGGGGGTAAGTATGTCTTGAAAGAGGATGATAACCTAAGAGCAAAAATGTCTACCCTATCTCAAAAGCTTAAAATTTAGAGATGAAAATGTACATCAAGTTGATGTTAGCCCTCCCACTGAGGAGTGTCCTACCATTCTGGCATTCAAAGAAGTCTTGTTGGAACAAACAAATACAATTTTCAACTTCAACAAGCTTTACTCCAACCCATATTCTGAAACATACAATCCAGGGTGGCAGAATCACCCGAACTTCAGTTGGAAAAACACACAATCGACTCCCATGAATCCCCGACAGGGTTCACAACCACCACCTTAAGGACCTCTCACATATCAACCATACCAATCACCACACAAGAGAACCCTTGAAGACACACTGAACTAATTCATGCAAACTCAATTGAACTACAACACTCATTTCACGCAGGCTTTTACTAATTTCAAAGCACAAACTACCCAGTCTTTCGCGGATATCAAAAGCTACATCCAAAAATTGACCTAATCCATGAGCACACACGAAAAGGACAAGTTTTCATCCCAACCAAAACAACAGAAGGCCAAATTCATATGGAAAATCCTTCAATCATGAAAACCCCACAAGACCAAGCTCAAGCTATCACTAAGTTGAGGAGTGGCAAGGTGATTGACAAAACCATAAGAGACATGTTGATTCCAAAGCCAAAAAATAAGGTGATTGACAAAACAATCAGAGACATGTTAATTCCAAGGCCAAGACCTGAGTCATCCCCTGTTGAGCCTGAACTAGTAGAGCCTGACCTTGAGATTGGAAAAGAGCCAGAACCATCAAAGGAAAAAGATCATTCTTGTCCTATTCATGCTCCTTTTTCCCAAAGACTCAAAATGGTACAGAAGTTGAACCACCAGCCAGAAATCAATGATCACTTTAAACATGTAAAAATCAATATTCCACTTCTGGATGCGATCAAGTAGGTTCCCTCTTATGCACAGTTTCTGAAAGAATTGTACACAAACAAGAGAAGCCAAAATGTTCAAAAAAGAGTCTTCTTGAAAGAACAAGCTAATACCTTACTTCAATACAAAACCTCTCCAAAATACAAGGACTCTAGGTGTCCAACTGTGTCGTGTGTCATTGAAAACTTCATAATAGAACAAGCTCTGCTCGATCTTGGGGCATGTGTCAATTTGCTCCCATTCTCTATTTACCAATAGTTGGGTCTGGGTGAACTCAAACCCACTAATGTTACACTACAGTTGGCAGAAAGGCCTGTTAAAGTCCCAAGAGGCATTGTTGAAGATGTACTTTTCTAAGTGGACAAGTTTTTCTTCCCTGTTGACTTCATTATTCTAGATACTCACCCAACAACGCATTCAGAAAATCAAATTCTAATTATTCTTGGTCGACCCTTCCTAGCAACCTCCAATGCATTAATCAATTGCAGGAATGGAGTCATGAAATTGAATTTTGGAAATATAACTCTTGAACTGAATATTTTCAATATTGTCAAGCACCCTAGAGAGGACAAGGAAGTGAGAGCAATAAATTTCATTGATTTATTGGTTTATGAACATTTGAATGATACCTTTTGTGAAACCTCTGCAGAATCCTATCTGTTGGGACCTAGCACATTTGAGTCAACATATGATGACCCAAATCCATAA
Source organism: Ilex asprella (assembly GCA_023539305.1). Taxonomy (NCBI): domain Eukaryota; kingdom Viridiplantae; phylum Streptophyta; class Magnoliopsida; order Aquifoliales; family Aquifoliaceae; genus Ilex; species Ilex asprella. The sequence goes on along the minus strand of CM042186.1, from coordinate 24,386,918 downwards.
ATTGCCCTACTTATGTTGTTGAGACTTGGGCACCCAAATTTGAGGAACTTTCATCATGTGGTACAAAGCCACTCTCATCAAGTGTCAAGCTACCAAAGTATGAACTAAAGTCGCTCCCATCTGACCTCAAATATGCATTCTTGGGAGAGTATGAGTCATATCCAATGGTAATTTCATCTGAGCTTATAGGCTTGCAAGAGTCTAAGCTGATTGAAGTTCTTAGATGCCATAAAAGCACCATTAGGTGGACCATTGCTGACTTAAAAAGTACAAGCTCATTAATCTGCAATCATGCAATATACCTTGAAGGGGATTCAAAACTCTCTCGTCAAATGCAGCGAAGACTGAACCCTCACATAAAGGAAGTTATGAGAATTGAGGTGCTTAAGCTATTAGATGCATGGATAATCTTTTCCATCTCTGATAGCAAGTGGGTGAGCCCAACCCAAGTTGTGCCCAAGAATTTTGGGGTCACAGTGGTTAAAAATGATGTCAATGAACTAGTACCAACTCGAGTCTTCACAGGATGGCAAATGTGCATAGACTATCGAAAGCTCAATTTGGTGACTAGAAAGAACATTTTTCTCTTCCATTTCTTAATCAAGTCTTAGAGAGAATTGCAGGACATGCATTTTACTGTTTCTTGGATGGGTATTCTAAGTATAATCAAATTGAGGTAGCACTAGATGACCAAGAGAAAACAACATTCACATGTCCCTTTTGCACCTTTGCATTCAAAAGGATGTCGTTTGGACTTTGTAACGCTCCTACAACATTCCAAAGGTACATGTTAAGCTTGTTTAGTGACATGGTTAAAAAAATTTTGGAAGTGTTCATGGTTAACTTCTCGGTATATGGTGACTCATTTGATTTGTGTCAGGAACACCTAAAGAAAGTGTTGATAAGATGTAAGGAAGTCAATCTAGTGCTCAATTGGGAGAAATTCCATTTCATGGTAACACAAGCCATTATCTTGGGTCACATTGTGTCATCTGAAGGCATAAAAATTGACAAGGCAAAAATAGATCTGACTGAAAACTTGTCTGCTCCCAAGACTATAAAGGATGTCCGATCATTCCTAGGACATGCAGAGCTTTATAGGAGATTCATAAAAGATTTTAGTACCATAGCTAAACTCATGTGTCATCTCTAGAGTCAGGATGTAATTTTTGTGTGGAGTGAAGCATGCCAGAACGCTTTCAATAAGCTTAAAGGTATGTTAATTTTTGTTCTAATAATGCAACCTCCTGACTGGACTCTGCTATTTGAATTAATGTGTGATGCTAGTGATTATGTTGTAGGAGCTTTGTTGGAACAAATAAAAGATAAGAAACCCTATGTGATTTACTATGCAAGCAAGATTTTGAATGATACTCAAATGAATTACTCGACAACTGAAAAATAATTGATTGTTGTAGGTTTTGCTCTAGAGAAATTTCGCTCTTATCTTGTGGCTTTTTTGTTATTGTATTCACTGACCATGCAACGTTAAAAGTTTTGCTCATGAAAAAGGATGCCAAGCCAAGGCTAATAAGATGGATACTCTTGTCCAAGAGTTTAATCTAATCAGTAAGGACAAAAAAGGTGTCGAGAATGTGGTAGCATATCATCTGTCCAGGTTAACGTGTGAATTTCATAAGGATGGACTGCCAATTAATGAAAATTTCCCTGATAAACAACTGTTCACATTCATAGAAACACCATGGTACGTTGATATTGCTAACTTACTTGCTACTAGTATATTTCCTCCTTCCTATACATTGATGGATAAGAAGAAATTTCTAAGGGAGGTTCGTAATTTCTTTTGGAAGGATCCATACGTGTTTAAGTACTGTAAGGATCAAATTATAAGGCATAGCATCCCCAAGCATGAGAGTAGACAAGTAATATTATTTTGTCATTCTGAAGCATGTGGTGGCCATTTCTCATCAAGAAAACCACTACAAAAATCTTGCAGTGTGGATTTTATGGCCCACACTTTTTAAAGATGTTCATGTCTTTTGTCTAACATGTGATAGATGCCAAAAGTTGGGAAGTATTTCTAAAAGAAACATAATGCCCTTGAACTCAATTTTGATAATTAAAATTTTTAACTGTTGGGGCATCAATTTCATGGGACTATTTCCCCCTTCCTTTGGCTATCTATATATTTTAGTCGCAGTTTATTATGTGTCAAAATGGGTTGAGGCAATTCCATGCCGAAACAATGATCACTGAACATTGATCAAATTTTTAAAAGAAAATAGTTTGTCCAGATTTGGAATTCTGAAATCCATCATAAAGGATGGTGTGATCATTCTTGCAATCGTCTTTTCTAGAATTTAATAAAAAATACTTGATTTTTCATAAAATTGTAACCCCTTATCACCCACAGACTAGTGGACAGACAGAATTGGCTAATCGAGAGATCAAACTAATTTAAAAAAAACGGTAAACCCAGACTACAAAGATTGGTTGTTAAGACTAACTGATGCACTTTGGGTATATCGCACTGCTTTTAAAACAATTTTGGTCATGTCACCTACCTGTGGAATTGGAACACTGGGCATATTGGCCCATTAAAGCAATGAACTTTGACCTAGACAATGTTGGACTCTCAAGAAAACTTCAGATTAATGAATTAGAAGAGTTGCGGAATGAAGCATATGAGATTGCTAAGATTGCTAAGTCTAGAATGAAAAAAAATTGTGACAAAAATATTGTACAGAAGTCTTTTGAACCTTCTCAAAAAGTCCTATTATATAATTCAAAGCTCCATCTTTTTCCTGGTAAGTTAAGATCAAGATGGACTGGACCTTATATTGTCAAACAGGTGTTTGTGCATAGAGCAGTGGAAATAGAAAACACATCAATCGGTAATATTTTCACTATCAATGGTCAACGTTTGAAACCATTTTTGGAAGACTTTGTTAAAGATGTGGAAATCATTCTTTTAAAGGATCTAGAATATTCTTTTGAGATTTGCACCTGCCGACATAAAAAAGGGTCGGGTCAGGAAAAATCCAACCCAACCTAACCCACTCGGATGCCTTTATAAGGGCTTCAACCCTTTTTTTTCCATCAACTGCAATTGGCCCCCTCTTCTTCATTTCTTTTCTTCTTCTTCTTCTTTGTTGTTCTCTATTCTCTGTAAAAATAACCCACCCACCTGTAAATCTATGAACATATACCCCAAAGACTTAGTCCTTTGTCTCTTGCTTTGCATTTGTTTACTCTATTTGTACATGAGTGTCTCATTTCTGTTCGCACTCTTGCACAAGGGTTTCCATCCTAGCCAAAACCCAAATCTCCCTAATTGTTGTGTTTTATTTGAAGGTTTCGGCAGATGAACAGATTTCTACCTTACAACCTCATTTCCAAACTCCATACACTGGTAAATTCGTAGCATTGGGGACAATGTTCAGTTTAGGTTGGGGGTGAGAACTATAGTTCATATTTTGTGCCTATAATTTTTTTTTTGTTTTTGTTGTTATTGTTGTTGTTTTTTATCATATTACGTACTCTATTTCGTATTTTGTATAAATTGATTATTATGACTTTGAGTCAGCTTAAATTGTCTTTGTGACTGCCAGACATTAAAGAACCAGATAGAGTGTCTTAAAGCATAGCAAGTATGGATATTAAACTTTTTTGGTTTAGTCTGGGAGTTTCACACATTTTTTCATCTGATGTGTATACTGTGATCATGAGAAAATCAAGATTGGTAAGAAAAATCAAAATCCGAGAACAAGTGAAACCATTGTGTGGCAGAAGCACTTTTGCTAAACGTCATCTTGCCAAAAGACTTGTGCTTGAAAAACAATGTGGCTGAGTCTTTCATATGAAAGAATATAATCAATATTTTGAACCAATTTTCAGTCGCGCACTTGATCGATTAGACTGTATAGTGAATAGGTAGAGTAAGGATATCCAGACATGTCATCCTATTTCAGTACTTTGCTTAACCGGTTTGTGCTATAGGAAATTAGAAGAGTCACTAATGGTTCAAATGTCACACAAACAAAGGATGACTAGGATTATACTGCTTTTTGACAAAACTGTGAAAATTTTATTTTTGGAATGAAAGCCAAGGGTCCAAATTTTTGTAAAAATTGTAAAAATCTTTTTTTTTTAAGATGTACAAAATCTTTGTTGATTGAAATGAAAAAGTGGGTAGAGTAAGGAATATCCTAAAATACTAACCTAAAGCGTGGGTAAGGACTTATCTTGAGACACCACGAATTTTAGTTTAAACTTTTGTGTATAAGCTTCTTTTATTGTGAAAATGAATATGTATAAAAAAAATTAATTTTGATCTGGTGTTCGAACACCAGATGATGTTTGAACATCAGCTGCTTATAGTACTTTGGTCTCTGATGAAAACTCAAAAGTACTGGGAGCTCACCACGTTCGAACGCCAAAAAAACATTTGAACTAGAATCCCACTTTTGAACGCCAAGAGAACATTCAAACGCCATGAGCTTACAGTACTTTGGTCTCTGACAGAACTCAAAAGTACTAGGAGCTCACCATGTTTGAATGTTAGTATAACGTTCAAACCATGTGTTTAAAATTCTTCTAGCCACGTTCGAACGTTCACTCCCAGTCCATAAAAACATGGTTCATCTTCTTCATTTCAAAATCCTTCAAAACCCCCAAACCCTAGGGTGCCTCTTCACTACCCAAGCTTCAAAACACCACCCATTCTCAATTTCTACCAAAAATCAAGCAACCCAAACACATTCCATCTCATTTCTCACTCTTCTCACCAAGAAAATCAAGTTTTTCAAGCCCTAACACCCCCAAACCTGAAAACCATGCCTCCAAGGGTAAAGCTTCCTTCTTGGCACAACATAGCCACTCAAGAGCCTAACATGGTAGAGGAGAGGAAGCCAGAGGCTGAGAGAGCCTAGGAGCAGACTCAGGAGGAGGTAAGTCCTAACACCAACACCAGCACCAACACACGCAATCGTTGAGAGAGATTATGCTTGGCATCGAGGCTAAGCAAGTTAAGATTCTCCGACAGCAAGAGGAGATTCTTATCCTTCTGAGGGGTGGAGCTAGTGGAGCGAGGGAGTGATAGAGAGATTTCTGTTCATGAGAGTTTTGTGGATGTGTCACTTCATTTGTTAGATAATTTGAATCTTTGTTAAGAAAAACGATGATATTTTAAGAAATGAATGGTTCAGTTTCATCACTTTTATCTTTCTAAATCCATGTGTATACTTAGCAGTACATTGCTATTTGTGAATGAATGATGGAACAAATGTGAATATTGAGACTATTTGTTAAAATGACTAATCACATGCTCGGTTTGACACCTCACCTAATAATCTAGACTTAAAACCACATATCTTTGAAAAATGGTATTCTCTCTATGCTTAAAATGTCAAATGCATATTGGTATTTGTTATTCTAAATGTACAAGATGACCAAACTTGGAAATGGAAGCGATATATAACCGACATTCCATGAAAAAAATCTAACATAACCAGTGGCAATAACGAAGAATATCATGATAAGTTTCAAGCCTTGCGATGCTTTTGAGAGGATATCAAAATTTATTTCAGGTTTTTCACTATCTATCTTTGAATAATCTCATTAAACTTGCTTTGATTGGCACAACTAAAGCAATCTATTAACATATCCCCCCCCCAGAATCAGTTCACACGACACATACATGTGCACATACTTGAGAAAAGATCATAGGCCGTCTTTGACTTAATTTTAAGCCTTAACCTTTTCTTTTACAAAATTATATCCCTAGTTAGCCAAGATTGAACCTTTACAAGTGTGAATTTTTTTTTATATAACCCATATGATGACCAAGCTGTAGGAAAATATAATTGACATACCCTTGCTATCTAATTTTCTTACACCCTCTTATATATCAGTATGATATAGAAAAGCAAAAGAAAGGGAAAAGACGATAGTGACTACTATTCAATGAAAGAAAGCCGGTGGAAACAATTGAAAAAGAAAAGAAACAGAAAGACAAGAAATTGCCAAGAAAGTGAAAAATGAAAGAAAGAAATACCATTTCTGGGCAAAATGTCGAAAAACTAGAAAAAGGTGTGCTACACTACATCATGAAAGGATAGCTTTTGAATACCATTAACATCATTTCGTTAGCCACTGACCTCTAGCCACATTACAACATATTAAAAGCCCTAATTGATCTCAAGTTTGATACATGTGTAGATCGTCAACCAAAAGTTGGGGAATGTTAAATAATATTTCTTTACTTGCATCAATATTCTTCCATGAGATTATGTCAAACATAATTAGTCTGTTTCCTTAAAACTTCACTCCCATACTAATTGTGCATGATTAACATCAATAAGTTGTAAATAAGAAGTAGAAAAAAGAGTCAAATTAGTAAAATCACCGCACTAAAAAGTAAGAATTAAAGTAAATTAGGGTTAGTGC
>CM042186.1:24285101-24380410 GCA_023539305.1 Ilex asprella | reverse complement strand
TTAAAACCGAGAAAACTACAATTCGACCACTTATACTTGGGTGTAATATAATAATATAATTCCGACACACTAAAAAGTGCGAATCAGTGCATATGATTTTTCGATTGACCCTCTTCTTATCACATGCCCTTTGAGAGACAAGTCACTATAACTAGAGGGAATTTTTGCTAAGAGCATTCAAAGAGAGGTTTATGAAATCAAAGCTATCCATGGAAGGTGGTAAAGTGGAATATTTGTTATATAACAATTCTTGTTGCTATAATGATCATTCCTACTACACAGGGAATTCCAAATACCAATATGACGAATGCTAATTTTTGTATAGAATGAATAACTATGAAAGAGACATATGTGGGATATGAGTCGATATTGAAGGTTGGGTGTCTCAACGACCATGATGCTAACTCACTTTAACCAACATTCTCATATACATCTGTTTAAATTGAATTTTAGGGGTAACTTCACTGAAAGCCCTCACAAAGACAACACTCGTCTGTTAGGGTAAACTTAGTGGTTTAACGACTTGTTGTATTTACTAAAAACAACCGGATGACCACGAAAATGGCATTTTAAATAAATTCGCACTCAATTGTTGTTGCATTACTAGAGACTAGAAATATTTAGGTTGGGGGTATGATTAGTAGTTAAAATTAGCATATTACTATGCCCTTTTAAGACTAATTATACTTTGATGGAGTTTAAATGATGACATTTTAGGACATAAATTGTACAAAAGTCCAAGGACAATGAATACCAAACTTTTGTGTAACACCAACATATTCTAGAGCAAAATTGGAGATGTTTGAACCAAGGCAAGAACGTTCGAAGGTCAATCCATGTTCGAACGTGCTCTTGAATTATTGAAGATTAGACTGCTGAAGTGTTGACACATGATGTGTTGCAGCTAAAAAGGAAAACACCAGAGGCCACTTGAGTACAACGTTCGAATGTCAATCCACGTTCGAACGTTGTCATGAACTACTGAGGACCAGCATGATGAGTGCAAGGGCAGTGGTTCATGGCGTATAGAAGTAGTTCTCACAAAAGAACAGAGGCCACTTGAGTAGAATGTTCAAACTACATCTGGTGTTCGAATGCCATCAAGCAAAGACAGTGAACAATGTTCGAACGCCAGATAACGTTTGAACGTTGTCATCAGACAGGTTGCAGAATGGATAGCTTTTAGTGGACTTTGGAGGCCTTACACTATTTTTACACGCTCTCTTGTCCCTTCCTCCTTGCCTATAAGTACTCCCATTGTGGGAGCTTCATTGGGACTTACACTTGAGCAACAATTTTATACAGAAGAGTTGTAGAATTAATCTTAGACTTAGGTTTATATTTACTTGCATAGAAGATGATAGATCATCTTTTGGTTGAGGAGGAAACCCTCCAAAAGTGACTAGCTTTCTTCTACTTTCAATATTAGTTTCAATCACTTTCATTGCTTGAGCTTCTTTCTTCCCTTAGAAGAGTAAAACTCTTTTACTTTTCTAGAGCTTTACCAAAGTCGTGAAGGGTGGAACGTGATTCACTCATTCTTCATCGAAGATCGGCTCCTTGTGTAGTGTGTTTTATCTTGTAACTCCTCTACTTGGAGGGATGAGCATCACTCATTTTCTACCTTTACCAAAGCCATGAAAAGTGGGTAATTTCTCATTCACTCTTTTGTAAGAGGTAATGGACATGTATAAATCATCCAGAAGTTATATCTGTGCATTTCGATTACCCTTAATGCTTTATATTTCACTTGCTTACTGAATGATTGACTGAATCTAGCAAAACTAAGGTACTTTATATAGCCATGAGTTCTTTCTATAACACAGATAACTCTTGTATGGAAAAACTCATTGGTTCAAGGCAAATACCCTGACTAGATCTTCATGACTATCCTTCAATCTTGACAATTATTGTGTTTTATTTAAAGAATGGAATATTAAAGTCACTCATCACTTGCTTGTTTGTAGACGGGTTGAGTCTTAGCACAGACAATTCTTTTAAACTTCTAGAAAGACATTGGAACCATGCTCTTAATTCTCACAATCCACTTTTATCTTCCAATTAACTAATTGTTGACACTGTGGTAAATTGGGTTACCAAGCACAAGTATAATAAACCAGATGATTAACCATATGTCAAGATCCTCAAACTAAAGAGTAATTTTATACATTTGAATTTATCTTATATTTTGTTTAGAAAATCTTTTTGGAAAAAATTATATATTTGGCCCAGGAAAATCTCTAAACATCATCACTATAAAACTCAAAGGTTACAGTCACATGGTAACTATCACTGCTTACTTCGAAACACCAACAATAGTTCTCTGTGGATTCGACTCCGGGCATAACTGGATTATTACTACAACTTGACCGTCTGCACTTGGGTGTACACATTTCGGATCAAGTCAATTGACAGACTGTATTTTTTACAGTCTCATATAGTAACTTTGTTTTGTTTAATGTATGTGCAAGGTTTGTATACTTTTATGAGTCAAATCTCATTGTTAGACAAACTTGTGATATTTTTTTGGAATAGACAATTTTTAAACTTATCGAATATTTCAAAATTAGTCACAAAATTCATTTATGCATACTATATTTTATGCATTTTTCATATTGTAATGCAATAAATTAACTTCATAAATTATATTTTTTTTGGTTATTTCATGGTTTGTAAATTTTTGGGCAAAACATGTTTAATAATTTATTTTTTAATTAAAACAAAAATTTAAAGAAATTAAATATCAACATGATGGATAATTAAATTTCACAAAAAAACTGATAACAAATTAAATATTTAAAACATGATGAAGTCACAAATATCACCCAAAAAAAAGATTAATTTACAATAAAATCCTCATTTTAAATAACGTTTTTATCTATGAGCAATACTATGTAATCTAAATCTACAACTCAAATGAAAGGGACCATTGGATTAGTGAGTCCCATTTAAAAAAGTTGATGGGACTCACTCATTCAACAATCCCCTTCATTTGGGATATAAATTTGTGTCTTAAATTTGAGATATATAGTATTTTTTTTTTACTTATAACGTCACTAACAGTCGTTTAACAAAAATAATTATTTTTAAATGTCATTACCAATGACAATTTGATGAGTGCCTTTAATTAGATCCAAAAAAAAAATTTAATTTCAAATCATCATTTGAAATGATAATTTAAATCACGAATCGTCATTTTAAATTACGTTTTTAAAAGGGGACTAGATTTCAGAAATAAATTTAAAATTGATCAAACTTAAGAACAGAATTTAACACTTTTTTATTTTTATTTTATCTAAAAAATGAAAACCAAAACACAAAATACGAAACAGAAACAAACACCAATCAAACGACGCTGAAGACGACTCCAACTTCTTTCTCTCTGGCCTTTTCTACCGTCTCTCACTCTGACGAGACCGAAGCCCCCTGACCAGCTGCGAAGGTCTCTTCCTACGGAGTCTCTCCCTCCCTGCCTCCGAAGCCATATCTGCTCCTCCTCTCTCTCCGAAGCCATCTCTCTCTAAGGTAATATCTAATCTATGTACTGAATACATACACATAGATCTATGTATATATATACACACACACACAGAGATCTGTGTATGTGTGCGTTTGTTGGTGTACGTGTGAGTTTGTGTCTCTCCGTGTGTATATGTGCGTTTGTGTGTTTCTGTGTGTGTGTGTTAGTTCTATACATGTAGGACTAGACACTTTTGATTTTGGTTGAATGTAAGGAATGTGTTTAATCCATGTTAACAGAGACTAATTTTTATTTTGCCTTGCAACAACACTAGTAAATTGAAGTTGACCAAAACACTCTTTGGACATAGATAGATATATAGCCTTTTTTTTTATCCAAGATAGATATATAGCTTACTAGAAAGTAAAAGAAAAATGAGTTGCTTTACTAGAAAAGGAAAGTGAGAAGAGTCTCTAGGTTATCCCACATCGGATTAACCTTAGGGTGTGTGTGTTATAAGGACCTATGACATTTCTATTTTCAAGTAGAAATGTTATAGTGTTCTCTGGTTCCAAAAAAAAAAGTCTCTAGGTGATGGCTCGACTATGGAAAAAATATTGGGTGAATGGTGACACCACACCATTAATATTATATGATAGTATTAATTGGTGATAGAATATTAAGTGAATTTAGTAGAATATATCATTTTACTATATATCTTTGCCATGTTATAATAAGAGTTTTTTCGAGACCGATACCTAAGCCTAATAGGATTCCAAAAAAAATTCACTTGCCAATTTCTTTTTGGATTAAGTTCCTGTTGAAAGTCAAAGTAATGGACATAACCCACACCTTTTAAAATTATAAAAAATAACGATAATGTCATCACCTCATAAACATCTACCGGAGGTAACTCGTGTCTGAAGACAAAGTGCAACATAAACCGACCGATTTATTTAGAAAAGTGAGGAGTGAAGATTCCAGAGAGAGAGAGAGAGAAGAGTGAGGAGGAAAAAGTAAAATTTAATGTCTTTGAAAGGAATATTGGTGGTCGTTGGATGAGTCTATTTGAGATAGCGAGATGGGCCTATTGAAGTATATCATATTTTATATTATAGATTCTAGAAAGTGGCGTCATCATAATGTACCTTCTTCTTCGTAAACATAAATCGTCAAACAAGTACACTCGCATCTCTAAAATTTAGGTTGAAATCATTTGACTGCAACATGGGTAATAAATATAAAATAAATGTCCAACCCTACTAACACAATGGGAAGGTGTGAATTCCATGTTCATCAAAGCCATTTTTCAAATTGTCTGGTTTGTGTTGTTCAACACTCCGAATATGGCTCATTTTTTCTTTGGGGTTGAAATGTGGCTTGCTATCAAGAACAATTTGAGTATAAAGACAGAATATTGGCCTATAGTATTCAATGGGAATTGATTGCAATCTCTGTAGATCTGATGCTGAGATCCATAACCACTAGTTTTTTCAGTGTTCATAATTAGAATTTGGGAATTATAAGCATAGAAAGAGTGATATTCAAATGCAAAGTAGACCCTGGGTGCACTTGGTTGATTGGGCTGCAAATGAATGCAGGGGTAAATCCTTGAGGAAAAGTTTTAATATGAGGTGATTCTGAAGAAACCATTTTGAAGTTCCTTTCTGATTTCATCATCCTCCCTAGGTAATCATTTGAAGTCAACTGTTGCTCAGCATTTTTATTGTATAGTTTTTTTTCTCTTGGCTTTATTTAACGAAATATAAGTTTTTGTGATAATTTTTTTGAGAGAAAGCACAGGCCTTCTTTTTGTTAGAGATGAACTTGGTATTTCGCAAATCTTTGTTCTATTGGATTTATTTCATAGTTGAGCAATGCAGCTTGTGTGACTGTAGCTTTGTCCCAAAAATATTGGCCAGATTGATATATTAGTAGGTGGGTGTCTTAATCTATACAATAGAAAGGTTCACAAGGTAATGCTCAATTTAAGCTTAAACACTAGGACTCGAGATTATTAGATTCTGAAAGCCATAAGTTAAATTAGTGACACAAATACCATCTTGATATGGACGTTTTCTTTTAATTTTTGTATACGAATATCCTAACCATCTTATGACATTTTATAAGAAATGCTATGCTATGGTGATTTGCTATGAGAATTCCTCTGATCCGCATTTAAATACCCGACTTTGGAGTAACCACATGTGAGTTGCACAAAAACCCATAATGATGGATTTCAGCACAAGCAATGCGTTAGGCTCCATGAAGTTTTTCTCTTGGTGTTGTTTACATGGACAACCTCACTATCTTGGAACTTTGATCTTGTGGCTAACCAAACACTAATGCGACTAAGAGTGATTTACCAATGGACCTTTGATTTAATGATACTCCTTACCTTGTAAGCATTTGCCTTCTTGAGTTTAAAGGTTCAAGTCTCCCCTCCCCCTCCCCCAAAAAAAAAAATAATAAATAAATAAAGGACTGGTAGTGCTAATATTTTTTCTTGAAATATGATACTTGGGAGGTGAATTCATAGCAAGCATTGTGATGTAACCTAAAATTGGCGAACTTGCGAAGTATTGAAAATTCATAATTAAGTAAAATTGAGTCACAAAGTGCAGCTTTTACTCATTTATATGTATATATCTAAATTCAGGATACATTTGGCAACAACATTGAGGGGCAGAAAAAGAAGCAATAAAGGGGGACACATATAGACCCTAGTAGAGAACAAATGATTAGAGGTTTGAAGAATAAGAACGAATTGAAGAAGAATAGAGATGAAGGGAAGAAGGGGAGAGAAAAGGAGAAGACGAGAGAGAGAAGCTCTGTCGAAAAATCTAGAAGATTCTCGTCGCATCAAACCCCTTTTGTTGGAGAAAACTCTTCCTTGATTTTTTCAAGAGAGATGAGCATCGAATCATCCTGTTGTCTTCAAGGGTTTCCTGGTTTGATACTAAATTGCTGTAACATGAAATTCCCAAAATTGTTAAGTAGCAAAATTCATAAAAAGTGGAAACAAATAGCATGTTGCAACTTTTACTCATTCATGCATATTTCTTGTGCAACATTTGGCATGAAATTGAGGGACATAAAGAGAAGGAAGAAATGAGGAAAATTAGAGGTTAGAAGGATTAGAGCAAGTTGGAGAAGAATAAAGAAGACAGGAAGAAGAGAGAAAAGAAGAAGAACATAGAAACAGAGAGCCATGCTCGGTATAAAAAGCTAGAAAATTAACATCACTTCAACCCCCTCTTGTTGGAGGAAACTCATCCTTTGTTTGTTCAAGAGAGAGATACGCATCGAATTATCTTCTTCTCTTTGGGGATTTTCCGCTCTGATACTAAATTGATGTAACTTGAAATACTCATAATTACCAAGTATTGAAAATTCATATATAAGTAAAATCGAATAACAAATTGCAACTTTTACTCATCCATATAAAATGATTTAGGATACATTTGACAAGAATTGAAAGTATAGACAGAAGCATGAAATGCGGCAAGTTGTCAAGGATCCTTTGAGAAAATAAAGAATTAGAGAAAAGAAGAATTAGAACAAGATAAATAACAATAAATATGATGTGTAGAAGAGGAGATAAAGGAGTGAGCAGGGAGGAGAGAGTCGAGCTCTTTCCAAAAACCCAAAAATTCATGTCACATACCATTGCAAGGGTGCTACCTTCATATGAGAATTTCATGGGCTTGATGAGATATGTGATCCGTGACTCCGCATGCAATTGTCGTTCTTCTATTGTATTGACTCGTTGGTTGATGTTGTTTCCTAGAAGGATTTAATTGAAAATTGTTAAAATAGGAACGATATTAGGGTTTGTTAGAAAGAAGAAGAGTATGATAAAAGGATAAGAAAAAGAAAATAATCTACTGTGTAGGTTATGTTGCCCTACACTCTCTTATTTATAATAAAATGATTTTATGAGTAGTTACATTACTATCCTACATTACTAATAATACAAAATAAGAACTCCAACACTCCCCCTCAAGCTGAAGTATAAATATCCAAGATGTCCATCTTAAAATAAAGATTAGTGAGGACAGATCGAGACAATAATTTGGTAAAAACGTCACCCCGTTAATCACACGAATTAGACTTGGTGTATCGTGTGATAATCTCTTTTTGCATTAAGAGATCTTGAATAAAATGACAATTTACTTCGATATGTTTAGTCTTCTCATGAACCACTGAATTATTGGCAATGAAAATAGCCGCTTGATTCTCACAATGCATTTTCATAGGAGAGGGCATATTAATACCCCTATTGTGAAGTAGAGAATGAATCTACATCTCACACGCATTATGAGCCATGACTAGTTATTCTGCCTTTACACTCAAACATGCAACTATATTATGTTTCTTGTTGTGTCATATAGCAAGATTACCATCAATAAATATACATTAACTCGACGTAGATCGTTTATCAACACAATTACTTGCTTAATCAGCATCCAAAAAGTTAGTAATAGTCATGGATGATGAATGATGATATAATAATTCTTTACCTGGTGCTCCTTTCAGATATCAAATAATATGACAGACGACCTCCTAATGAGGATAATGAGGAGCATGCATAAACTGACTAACCACACCAACGACATAAGTAATATTAGGATGTGTAACTGTGAGATAAATCAGAACACTAACCAGTCACCTATAGCGCCCTACATCATCAAAAACTTTACCACTCTTACTATCTAACTTAACTGTATAGTCTATGGGAGTATCTGCTCGATGTGCACCATGTGTACTAGTTTTAGACAATAAATCCAATGCATAATTCTATTAGCACAAATTGATACCTTTTTTTGATTGAGCAACTTAAATTCTAAGAAAATACTGAATAAGACTTAAGTCTTTGGTATGAAGCCGTTTGTCCAAATGGATCTTGAAGTGAGTAATACCATTTGAGTCATTTTCACCAATGATAATGTTATAAGCATAGACAATAAGAATAATTACACTTGTGGAAGAACGTCGAACAAATATTGAATGGTTTGTAGTAGAGCACTGGAAACTATACTGAAGTACAACAATACTGAACTTATCAAACTAAGTACGTGATGATTATTTTAGATCATATAGTATTTTCTTCAAACGACACACCAATTGTTTCTTTTTAGAAGCAACATAACCAGGGTTGTGCCATATATTCCTCTTCTTGTTGGTTTCCATGTAAAAAGACATTAGTGATGTCTAACTGATGCAGAGGTCAATCACAACTAACCAACCAAATCAAGCCTTATGTTGCAATAATTTGGGATCAGCTATATGAGATCGTCTTCGCCATTAATTTTGATCATGCGCTGTATGCTCATTTAAGTTAAATATTTTCATGTCGTTTCTTATTATTTCATTCAATGTTAGTTTAGGTCTACCTCTACTTCTAATATCATTAAGAGAAATTCTATCACTTTTTCTAACTGTTCTCTCTATCGGCCTCCGTTGAATATGACCAGACCATCTTAATCTATTTCTCTTAACTTATCCTCAATTGGAGCTACTCCTATCATTTCTCTAATATCGTCATTTTGAATTCTATCATTTCTAGTTTTTTCACACATCCACCTTAACATTTTCATTTCTGCTATACTCATTTTGTTACTATGTTGTTTCCTAATTGCCTAACATTCCGTCTCATACAACATTATTGTCCTTATAGCTATTCGGTAAAAATTGACTTTCAATTTTATTAGTATCCTTCTATCACATAATATACTAGAGGCTTTCCAACACTTAAGCCTACCGACGTGGATTCTGAGTTACATTGTCTCTAATCTCTATAATTTTAATGATTGATCATAGATATCTAAATCGTTAACTCGCTGGTATTTCTTGATTTTCAATCTTAACTTTTTCACTGTCTACTTTTTCTATTACTAAAATTGTATTGCATTTATTTAGTTTTACTCTTACTTATTTTAAACCCTTTTAACTCGAGTGTTTCTCCAAATTTTTTGCTTACTGTTAAAAATCCTTCGAATTTCATCTTCCAAGACAATATCATATGAAAATAGCATATACCATGGGACATCATCTAGAATGAGCTTAACGAGTTCAAATATAATTAGAACGAATAGGTATGGACTTAGGGCTCATCCTTCGTGTATTTGCACTATGATTGAAAATTCTTTACTTTCTCTCACGGAAGTCCTAATTATAATTATAGTCCTGTAATTCATGTCCTTTACCACCTCAATATACCTATTTGTCACGCATTTTCTCTCAAGTATCCTCTATATTATATTTCTAAGCACTTTATTATACGCCTTTTCAAGATCTATAAATAATATATGAAGATTTTTCTTCTTTTCTCTATATTTTTTTATGAATGTCTTTAATAAATATAATAATTAGTTATGAGAACCCCCTTTCAATCATGACCATTCCCAAAAGTCAAACTCATGAAGATTGATGCTAATGAATATTCAGTTAATTCACCCAAACACTGAATCTCATGAGTATCTCAAAACCCAAACCCAATGCACAACTGTGGTTGAATAGATGTCAAATAATCATTCATACAAACACATAGTGCGTGTGTGTGCTTACAATCACAAGCATAGTTATCAAATCGTGTATCGGAAGGCATAAAAAATTATGTATCGTATCGTGTATAGTAAGATACGGCGCAATTTTAAATAATTAATAATAAAATATATATACTTTTGAAAAAAAATCATAGACACATAAAAACATAACATTTCATTAATATTCCATATATTAGTCAAGTCACTAATATAATTTACTAATATTAAAAAATTAATGAAGGTATTAAATTAAATTAATGGTATTTATATATACTTAAAAGTAAAATGTTATAATATAATGGGGTAGTAAATATAATTTTCATTCTTATAACAAAACAAACCAACCAGTTCGTGAATCTGTGACCCACGAACAAAACGAGACACACAAAGAGAGAGATAAGAGGCGAAGGCGACAGGCGACAGACGATGGCGATGGCGATGGCGATGCCGGAGAAAGAAGAGAGAAGAAAGAAGAAAAAGAAAAAGAAAAAGAACATACCTGGTGGCTGGTATATGGTCGCAGCTCGATCGTAAGACCTAGGGTTTCATTCGAAATAGGTAAGTGTTGCTATTTTTTCTAATTTAAACAATTTGTTTGATTTGCTTGAATTTTTTATTGATTTGTTGTCTTCTTCATCTCTGTGGCCTTTTTTTTTGGGTAATTTCTCTATTATCTGATTTGTAGGCTTGGGTGTCTTCATCTCTGTTTTTGTTGCCAACGATTTGATGCGAATCAGACTGCCAATGATTTCTGATAAAAAAAAAATTTAAACAGTGACTTCTCGTATCGTGCGTATCGGTACGATACGTATCGTATCATACAAAAATGATATATAAATACGATACGTATCGCGTATCGTACGATACTAACAACTATAATCACAAGTGTATATGAATAATCAATAAATAATACAAGTAATTTGTTGATGAGAAAAACCCTCGGAAAAAACCGTGGGGAGCTACTCGAGGTTCACCAAAACTTAATCCACTACTCACAAAGTCAAACATATAAGTACTCGAGTCTTATACTTTATTCAATACCATGGCTAGATGTTTCTTTCCTTATTTTGTCTTTGTCAAAGGTTCTCCTTCGACGTCTTGCCTAGTTTTATTTGGACTTCACGCTGCACGGTTCATCTAGGTTTCAAACAATCATAGTCAATTCTCGATATGCACACACCAATGGGTTTGTCAAACTATCAAGATCTTCAGCTCCAATTTGTGAGGATGGGTAGAATCTCTAGTAGTAGCCTTAGGTTTAGGGATCTAGGTTAGTGGTTAAAACTTTTAAGGTAGAAAGTAGTTTTTTCTCATTTAAAAATCTCACAAGAGACTCAACCTAGTTGTGGGAATGACTCTCCTTATTTATAAGTTCGAAATAAGGGTAGCTTTGGTAGACAAGAAAATTTAGAGTTGCAAATAATCGGTGAGAGGACAACCACATGGCAGTTGTCGTTGGAATGAAAATTATGTTTTAATTTTGACTAGGAGCACTAACCGTTCGACCGACCATGAAGGACCGCTCGAGCGAGCTATATACTTTTGTGGACTTGCTTGTCCTTAAATGTGGTAAATCTGAAATTGCTTCCCAAGCATAGGAAATTTATTGAATAGTAACTCGAAAAATATTGAGGTCGTCTTCTCAGGGAAAACTATGACAAATTTTGAAGGTAATATGATTCAAACTGAAAATAAAATATTTTTGGTTTTTGGAATATGATGAAGATTGGTAAAAACTAAAAAACACTATTAAAATAAATTGAATAATTTTCATATTTCATCCCATTGTGAATAAGAATTTTTGACCCAATTTATAACTCATCGAAGATTGTAATCAAAATCATTTGGATAGAGAATATTCAACTAAATTTAGAATTTAGAAAAGATGTATTTTGATGACAGAATTAATTAATAAAAGAATTGGTATCATGTTGATTGTAGGGACTCTAAGAATTATTCGTGCCAAATTTAATTGTCTGCGGTTAATCAAAGAAGTTTACCAATTAACTCTGTATTTAAAATTAATTATTTCAACCAACAAAATAACTCTAAACATTGAAAATCCTATTTAGGTCAAAATCAACCATTCAATGATGAGAATCCCTCCTTCGATTATACCAGAGTTAAATTACTCACTCATAACGCAAAATAAATTTAAAGCAATTATGAAAGACATAGCAATTCCAATAGAAAATGAAACTATATTGAATACATAATTTAAAACCAATACTTTGAATCTAAACAAGAACTGAAAATTAATACCTAGCAAGGAATTTAAAGTACTTTGTATTAAACTAAAGACGAACAAAAAGAATAAAACTACTCTATGTTTTGTTGACGAAAACGGTGAAGAAAAACTTTAGAACAAATGGTAAAAGAAGATCCCCCTCTACCCTAGAAGTTCTGCCAACAAGAAGAGAACTTAGCCGATGGAAAATGTGTGAGAAAGGATCTTTTTCCTCTCCTCAATTTTGGTATTTAAAAGGAAACAAGAGAGATACTCTGAAGATATTCTTATCTTACTTTATGTATCTTTCATTCCTAGAAATCTCCGAAAATATCTCTTAAAGATTTGGCCAAATAAAATTCCTTTTCAAATACATCTCTTTTTCCTCCAATAAAGTTTTGAAAAAATATCCCAGACAAGGATCAAAATGTCGTGTCGACACATCCAAAACGTCCGAAACGTTTCGGAATTTCAACACACCGACATGAAACATGGGTTGAATCTCAAAATTCTAAAGTTTTGGTCGAAACGTCACTGTGTTAGACCGTTTCGGTCGAAACAGGTCGAAACACATGTGCTACCTTTTATGTACATATTTTTTATATAAGTAATGAACAATTACATTTAATTTTTTACTTTTAACTATACATAACTACCATTAATTTGATTTGATACCTTTAATCATTTTTTTCCTTTTTATAATTATTCTTTTATGTTATTAGTATTTGTTAAATTTACATATTAAATAACTGCAAGTCATTTTATTAATTATAACTTATTTGTTAAATATCTAGAATTAAGTATTTATGTGTTTTAATTATTGTGTACACAATGATTTTAATATTAGTGAAATAATATTATTTATTAATTTGAAGACACAATTTAAATTAATAAATTAGTATTATAATAATATGCTGCACTTGGTATTATTAATTAGCAAATTAGTATTATAATAAAATTATATTATTAATTGGATAATATTCTAATTTAAATGATTTCCGCCTCATATCAAACTTATTTTTTTCTCAAATTTAAATTTATTCTTAATATAAATAGATATTAACCGAATAAATATGTTAAATTAATCAATTATTTAGCTTATCTTTATAATAAATGGATTGTATTTGTATTTCTACATGTTTTCATGTGTTTCCATATTTTTTTTGCATTTCCATTGCGTTTTCGAAACATTTCCGTTTTTGAGCTGACCGAAATGGTACTTCGAAATGATATTTCGATCCTTGATCCTAGAGGATTGGCTAGTTAAAGTTTTCAAACAAGAATCCTCGTTGCGCTTTAACTCTGATAAACCGGTACAATAGCAAGGGATGAACCGATACGACGCTTTCTGTTCACAATCTACCGTCAGAAAAATAGGAATGAACCGGTACAATACTTTCAATGAGCCGGTACAAGCATGTCTGTTGCCTGATGAACTAGTGCAACTTCTACCTGATGAACTTTAATATTATAAGATACTCAGGACGGAAGTTGGATGGGGGTAGAGTTACCAGAAGTATGAGAGATTTTGACAGTGTTATTAGGCAAGCTGAATTGAGGGATCCTCCCTTAGCTAATGGTACTTTTACATGGTTTAATTTTAGGAAATTGGAGGTATGTAAGCGTTTGGATAGGTTTTTAGTTTTTTGTGGGTGAGAGGATTGTTTTAGTGGAGTCAGGAAGGAGACTTTACCTAGAATTCTTTAAGATCACTGTCCTATTATCATTCAGGATTTCAAGGTTAGATGGTGTCTTTTGCTCATTTCGGTTTGAGAATATGTAGGTGGAGCAATTGATTTTAAGAGGAAGATCAAGGAATAGTGGTCTAAAGGGGAGTTTCATGGGTGGAAAGGGTTTAAGTTTATGAAAAAACTTGAGTTTATAAAGCAAAAGTTGAAGGTGTGGAACAAGGAGGTGTTTGAAGATGTTCGAGAAATTAAAAGGATAATTGAAAATTGGATTGGAGATATTAAAAGGATTGAAGGTGAAAGGGGAATGGATAAGGTTCTAAGAATGGAAAGGATTGAATGCAGGAACAGGTTTGAACAGGTAGTGTATAAAGAAGAAGTTAGTCAGAGACAAAAGATTAGGGTGAAATGGTTGAAAAAAGGTGATAATAACTCAAAGTTCTTTCATAGGGTGGCTAATGGAAATAGGGTGAGAAAAATTATTGACAAGTTGGAGATTGAGGGTGGATTGATTATAGAGGATGAGACTTTAATTGAGAGGGAGATTTTGCATTTTTTTGGTAATCTTTATTCTCCCTAGAAGTGTTCTAGACCTTCTTTGTTGGGTTTACAATGGTGTCCCATCAGTAGGGATAATGCTTTGTGGTTTGATACGCCTTTCAAGATTGAGGAGTTTAAGAGAGCTGTTTTTGATTGTAGTAAAGACAAAACTCTTGGTCCGGATGATTTCACTTTGACATTTTTTCAGGTTTGCTGGAATGAGGTTAAGGTTGATTTGATGAGGGTGTTTGGGGAATTCTATCATAATGGGGTGGTGAATGCAATTACAAATGCTACTTATATTTGTCTTATTTTGAAAAAAGTTAATTCATTAAAGGTGAAGGATTTTAGGCCAATTAGTATTGTCACTAGTTTGTACAAGATTCTTGTTAAGGTCCTTTCACTAAGGCTTAGGGAGTGTTTAAGTGTGACCATTTTTTTTCTTAAGGGGTTTTTGTGAAAGGAAGACAGATTTTGGATGTGACTCTTATTGCTAATGAGATTGTAGATGACTATAGAATGAGGGGTGAGAAGGGTATTGTGATGAAAATTGTTTTTGAAAAAGCTTATGACTGCATGGATTGGAAATTTCTTGATTTTGTTTTGGAAGTAAAAAGGTTTGGAGAAAAGTGGAAGAGATGGATGAGAGGTTGTTTGGAGTCGATGAATTTTTCTACTATGATTTACAGAAAACTAAGGGTAAGGTAAACGCCTTTGGAGGGCTTAGACTGGGAGATCCATAATCCCATTTTTTGTTTACACTTGTTGCGGATGGGTGGAGTAGACCTATCAACAGGACAAAGAGATGCAATCTTGTTGATGGCTTTGTGATTGGTAGGGATAGGGTGGATATTTCTCATTTACAATTTGTTGATGATACGATTTTTTTCTCTTCGGGAAATGAGGATAAGGTTAGAAATTTGAAGGAAGTTGTTGATATTTTTGGGATTATTTCAGGACTCAAGGTTAACATAGAAAAGAATATTGTGGGAATTAATACGAGTCAGGATAAGATTGACAGCTTGGCTGTTGATATGGGGTTGTTTTGTGCGCTGGTGGCCTTTGAATTATTTAGGGTTACCATTAGGTGTTAGTCCAATGACTATTTCTTTTTGAGATCCAGTCATTAAGAAGGTTGGGAAGAGGTTGGATGGGTAGCAGAAAGTCTTTATTTCTAGGATTGGTAGGTTAACACTTGTTCAGTTTGTTTTGGGTAGCATTCTTACCTACTAAATGTCTCTTTTTTCAACAATGTGTTTTGTTTGCTAGGAAAATTGAGGGAATGATGAGAAATTTCTTTTGGGAAGGAGAGGGAGAGAGTAGGAAGGATCATTTGATTTTGTGGGAGGTGGTGTCTAGATCTAAGGCTAAAGATGGTCTTGCGGTTGGGAATTTGGTGAAAAAAAGTGAAGCTCTTGTTGGAAAATGGCTTTGGAGGTTCCCTTTGGAGCAAGATTCACTCTAGTATTCAGTTATTAGGAGTAAAAATGGGGTACTGGCTAATGGTTGGAATGTCAATGGGGTTGCTAGGGGTAGCTTTTGAAGTCCATAGAAGTTCATTTCTCAAGAGTTACCTCTCTTTTCTTAGAGGCTTATGCTCTCAGTGGATGATGGATCTTGGATATAGTTATGAGAGGATTTATGGGTCGGAGAGTCTTCCTTTTCTATTATTTATTTATGGGTCGAAGAGTCTTCCTTTTCTATTATTTGTCCTCGTCTTTACTGTCTCTCTAGAACTCATGGTCAAAGGATTGCTTCTTTTATTCGTTCCTATTCAAATCCTATTTCATGGGATTTTTGTTTTCGTAGAAGTCTTAATGAGAGGGAGTGTGAGGAGTTAGTGAATTTTCTTTCTTTGCATAATAGTGTTTTGGTCACTTATGATGGGGTGGATAGGAGACTTTGCCCTATTGACTCTTCTGGTGTTTTTTCGTGTAAATCTTATTTTGAGTATTTAATTGATGATCTTTCTATTCTCTTTATTTCATCCATCGAGGGTGGGTTGGGAAGTAAAAGTGCATTTAAAGGTTGAAATTTGTGCATGGATAATTGCTCATGATAAGATTAACACTTATGATATGCTTCAAAGAAGAAGACCTAAGGTTTGTCTTTTACTGTAGTGGTGTATTATGTGCAAGAATGATAGTGAAAGCGTGAATCATCTTTTCTTACATTGCCCTGTTACACTCTCACTATGGAACATGTTTATTAAGATGGGTGTCATGTGGGTGCCATTGAGAACTATGTTATCTGTGATTGGATTGGATGTTATGGGGGAAGGTATGAATAGGAGGTGGAGAACTTTGTGGGCCTGTATTTTTTTCGCTATTGTTTGGGTCATTTAATTGGAAAGGAACACAAGAATTTTTTATGATAAGGCAGAGGAGATGGAAGGTCTTTGGGAGAGGATATGCTTTCTGGCTTCTTTTGGACCTCTATGACTAAGGAGTTTGACAATGTCCCTCTTTTTTTCATTACATCGAGTTGGACAGCCTCTTGTGCATAGCAGTTTTGTTTTGATTGGGCTTTTTCTTCAATTTTTTTTTGTTTATTTTTTCTTCTTTTTATGTGTCTTTGGTTGGGACAACTTGTCCACCTTTGACATGTCTTTTGTAACTATCCTTTTTATTTTAATAATAGTTTTGTTTCCTATAAAAAGAAAATGGGTAAAGGTATATAACTAATAAGATAAATTGAAGTACCACATCAGCCCAATATGGTTATGGCACATCGTGTTAAACATTAACGTGCGGG
Source organism: Ilex asprella (assembly GCA_023539305.1). Lineage (NCBI taxonomy): Eukaryota > Viridiplantae > Streptophyta > Magnoliopsida > Aquifoliales > Aquifoliaceae > Ilex > Ilex asprella. The sequence continues at coordinate 24,363,193 of CM042186.1, read as the reverse complement.
GAACATCCAACAAATGACGATTTTTATGTTCAACAATACTATTTTATTGGGAGATAAATGGACAAGTGGTTTGATGGATAATGTCACGTCAGCATAAAATGTTTTTATAAACGATTGAGTATACTTAAGTACATTATTAGACCGAGAATGTTAAATTTGTATATAAAGCTGAATCAGAATTTCATTGTTAAAGGTGGTAAAGATCTTAGGCAATTCAAATCGGCCATTTATGAGAACTAACCAAGTTGTACAAGAGAAATTATCAACTAGGATTACAAAGTATTGAAAACCAGAAATACTTTTAACTCTCAGGACCCCAAATATCTGTATGGACAACATGAAACGAACTAGAATAACGATTTGAAGAACTAGGAGGAGAGGAACTACGGCGATGCTTGCGTAGTTGACAAGCCTCACATTTTAACACCGAAGAAGAACTTAAACCAAGGATAACTTGACACATTTTTTTTAAGGAGGGATTACTCAAATAGAAATACCACTGAAAAGGAGACAAAGTAGTAATCAGGGCTGGAATAGAACCCCCAGGATTTAAGTAGTAAAGGTCATAACTCTCATGCCCGAAACCAAATCACCTTCTCGTCTTGAGGTCTTGAAAAACACAAAAAGATGGGGTGAAGGTTAGTGGACACCATAAACACTTGGTTATTAAACTCACAGATAAAAAGTTAAGGAAAAATTAGGAACAAACTAGAAGATAATGTAGCATAGATTGAGTAGGACCGAGATCACTAGTCCCATTTATTAGTCGAAAGGACCCATCAGCTAACACAAAATGTGAATTAGATGAACGAAATTAGAAAATAAGGAGAAATAGCAATCATATGATTACTAGCTCCTGAATCAATAATCCTAGATGACAAAAAAGGTTGAGTAATCATACATGCAGAGTTACCTCCATTTGGAAAAAGAATGGTAGGAATAGATAGATGTGGAAAAAATGAAGATTATTGGATGAGTTGACGAAGCTAAGAAGAGATACAACTGGACCATCGATAGAAGTTTGATGCACCGGAGAACCCGAAGTATCGTCATAAGTTAGATTAGTATATGTTGGTCATCCAAATTTATCCTAACAATTATTCTCTATATGTCTTTTGCCACCACAATATGTACACTTCCATGTAGAACGATTACCACGACTAGAACCACCACCATGTCCATCATGCAAAGTCTCCGTGGAGAGACCCACAATTAATTATGCAGGGTTGAACCGAAAAAAACAAATGATTCACAAGTAGCAAGAAACAAGAAGAGTAGCCTTGGACCGAACTAGATGTCAATGAACCGGTGTTAAAGACACACCAGTCACCAATGCCGGAATACATTGTACCACTGCAGAAAAACACTGAGCTGGACTAAACTATAAACTATACTGAACTGGCGCTGGAATGTACTGAACTGGGATAAACCTTACTGAACCGGCACAGGAGTATATTGTACTAAACTGGTTCTCACTGAACCAACGCCAAAAACACAGGGAACTGGTGTTGGAATACTGTCTGGAAATGGATCAGCCTTGAAAAGAAGAAGAAAAAAAAGGAACTGGAGGAGAAGTTATCAGAGCCAGTCTAAAACAAAGGTAAAAGATTGTGATCCGGTATGGTTTGAAGAGATCTGAGCCGTTGTAAGTGTGAACCAGTGGGCCAAGTGTTTGGCTTTAAATATTGGATTTTAGGTTTGATCTGGGTTGGGCTCGAACACAGTGGGCTTGAATATGGGCCTTGAATTGCAAAATAAGTGATGGGCTTAAAATACTTGTGAACTGAACCCTATCCGCGGTTTTAAGTCTGACCCAAGAAGCTGTCTTCTTTTTTGACGAAAGAGCAGAGAAAAACCCTGGCACATCACTATGCACAATCAACAGTGATCGCATCAAACAATCATCACACCAGTGATCCACACACAACATCTACAGCCAGCAACATCCAATACTGAGAAAGAGTAGAAGAACTGATAAAGGCCCTGTCATGAGAAAAAAGGGACAACAGTGTTCACAAGCAGTGGACAACACCTTTGCCTGATTCCGGGGAATTTGACGACAATGACAACCCAAAAATTGATTTCGCTAACCAAAATAAAACAACAATAAAAAATCTACAACATACTCACCAGCTGTCTCTGTTGTGCACTCCACCATCATCAACCACCACTACGAAGCTCTGATATCACTCATTCAGAGCTTCATGTTCACATCAACACAACCACAACACTGTTTGGGAGCCTCTGTTCTTGGTTTTTGTAAAGAGAAAGACACCAAAAACAAGGGGGGGAAAGAGAGAAATAGGGAGATATATAAACTCTAATTAATTTGCTCAGATACCAAGTTAAAATAGATGCGGTATTAGGCTTTGTTAGAAAGAAGAAGAGCAAGAGGAAACGAGAAGAAGAAAAAGAGAATAATATGTTGTGTAGGTTATGTTGTCCTACACTCTTTTATTTATAATAAATTGATATTATGAGTAATTACATTATTACCCTACACTATTAATAATATAAAGTAAGAACTCTACCTTTTCTCTTGGAAGATTTGGGTAGTTTTGTGAAATTCTTTCTGATCTGAAGAAATGTGTTTGATTGTCTGCTTGAGCAGAACATGAGATTTTCAATTTCCTTTCTGTGGTTATAATAGCTACTTAAAAGAATTAAACCACCGTTTCTACATTATTCTATTATTCTGTACTTATTCACAGAATTAACATTAGACCTTGAATGTTAACCTGATTATTTTGATACTCCTTTTGTAGGTATTGATATAATTGGTGGGTGAACTAGTGTTTAATATGGCACAGTTGCTTCCTGCCTCTTGTTCTTTGAATATCTCCTCCAGCAGCAAACCTTATGCAATGTCATTGAACCGAAGCTCAACTGTCTTTCATGGATCTTTTAGATCAGGAACTTCCAGCTTTCCATTGAAAAAAATTGTTTCAGGAGGAAAGAGGTCATATAGATTTGGCACCATTTATGCGACGGCTGTTTCTATGAGTCAAGAAGCCAAGTCGCAGCCTGGTTCTGGCCCTCACAAAATCTCTAGTGAAGCATCCAAAGCAAAACGGATCATGATTATCGGTGGTGATGGCTACTGTGGTTGGGCTACCGCCCTCCACCTATCCAACAAGAATTATGAAGTTGCCATTGTTGATAGCCTTGTTCGTCGTCTTTTTGACCACCAACTCGGACTGGACTCGCTAACACCCATCTCATCCATCCATAATCGCGTACGCTGTTGGAAATCTCTCACGGGGAAAACCCTCCAGCTGTACATCGGTGATATATGTGACTTTGAGTTCTTAGCAGAGACTTTCAAATCGTTCAAACCTGATGCTGTCGTTCATTTTGGAGAGCAGAGGTCTGCCCCTTACTCCATGATTGACAGGTCAAGAGCTGTGTTCACCCAACACAACAATGTGATTGGAACACTTAATGTTCTCTTTGCCATAAAGGAGTTCAGGGAGGAGTGTCATCTAGTGAAACTTGGGACCATGGGAGAATATGGGACCCCAAACATAGACATCGAGGAGGGCTACATAACAATTACTCATAATGGAAGAACAGATACCTTGCCGTATCCCAAGCAAGCAAGTTCTTTTTACCATTTGAGTAAGGTTCATGATTCAAATAATATTGCGTTTACTTGCAAGGCTTGGGGGATCAGAGCCACTGATCTGAACCAGGGAGTGGTCTATGGGTTGAGGACGGATGAGACAGCTATGCATGAAGAGCTTTGTAACAGGTTTGATTATGATGGAGTATTTGGAACTGCCTTGAATCGATTTTGTGTTCAAGCTTCAGTTGGCCATCCACTTACTGTCTATGGTAAAGGGGGGCAGGTAAGATTCCTTTACTGAAATTCTTGACTAACTTGTTTCACCAATGAAGTCATTTGTTACTTAGAGACATTTCCTAAAGTTGAATGATTTTATGTGAGAAAATTACTTTGTATGCCTCTCCAGGTGTCAATTGAGGGTGTAAATAAAGGAACTTGCATGTAATTTCAACAAAAATGCTGTTCCTTTACTAAAATATCCCTTCAAGTTTTTCTCTAGGAAATGTATACTGATTTGCTATTTAAGAATTAGAATGACAGGCAGATGATTGATCCAAAGTTGTGATAAGATGCACAGCTGTGATTAGAACACCCTCTTCGTTGTGTTACTTGAAATGTATCCTGAATTGTTTTTCTGGGGGAAGAGGGAAGCAGCACATCCCTCTTTATTCTATGATGTGGTATGATACACTGAAAGGATCCAGAATCCCTGCTTATTGGTGAAAAAATTGGCTGATTTGCCAAAATTGGCGTCTCTGATGTGGAAAACTGGGTCTTCTTTTCTGTTGACATATGGCCTTGACATGTAGTTCAGTCTTGGAGAATGACCATAATACTGGGGAGGTCCAGGTTAATGGTGTCATAAACCTAGATTCACGTTATTGTTATCCTACATGACCTCAAACTTGCTTATTTTGCGTCCCTTGCCATCATTTGACTGACCACACCTCTGAATTTTAATAGAATGCTTGGTGGATAAAATTTTTATCACCTTTTGGGGCATTTATGTTGGCAATACTCCAAATAAAAACTTCCTAGATTTATTTCACAATAGAGCATGTGCCCCATGTCCAGATACCCTAGTAGGGCACCTGTTACCTTCCTCTCACCTAGACATCTCTTGTACGTATATTGACTTGATTCTGTCAAAATTTAACCTGACCACAAATCCGTTATCCCCCTGGGGTAAACTTTTCAGTGTAAGTAATGTGGTAATCGAGTTTGACAATAGACATACTCCTACTAATGAATGTGCTTGTTTGGTCTTATTTTTGTTGTCCACTCTAGTCCTTTGCCTTTTTTGCCCTTCTCTTGGTCTTATTCCATAGCAATCTGTTTGGAAAATACAGACAAGGGGATACCTGGACATAAGAGACACGGTTCAGTGCGTTGAGCTTGCCATTGCAAACCCGGCACAGCCTGGAGAGTTTCGGGTTTTTAATCAATTCACTGAGCAGTTTTCTGTCAATGAACTTGCCACCCTTGTTACCAAAGCAGGTGAGAAGCTTGGGCTTGAGGTGAAAACCATATCTGTGCCCAACCCAAGAGTAGAGGCAGAGGAACATTACTACAATGCGAAGCATACGAAACTCATTGAGCTTGGACTCGAACCTCACCTTCTTTCAGACTCTCTTCTGGATTCATTGCTCAACTTTGCCATCCAGTTCAAGGATCGTGTTGACACAAAGCAGATACTGCCCAATGTCTCTTGGAGAAAAATTGGAGTCAAGCCAAAGACTGTTGTGGCCTAACCAAGTAGGTAAGAGTAGAGGTGCCATCTCATGTCTCATTGCTGTTTTTTTTGTACAAGCTGTTGTATCTTTTTGAGCTATATAACTACTTGTTCTTGAAGTTTCAGTTGTATCAAGCAAAATGGTAGGCTGTATTGGAAGTCCCCAAGGACTTGTGTTTGTAGGAAAAACGTAAACTCTAGCCTGAACTAGCTCGTTGGTTACATATATATTATGTTTAATACGTGACCGTCTCTATCAAATGCAAGTTTGATGATATCCATATGCATGAACTGTTTATAAATATTAGAATGCATAAATTCTTCTATTTAGGTACTGTTTAGATGGCACTTTGCAGTTGCTTAATTTTCTTCCCATAGGCAATGAAGTCGTTTTTCCCTTGAATAACGGAATAAGTACTTGTGAATAGCTATCCAGATGGTGGCATATTTGATATCCTCGGATGCATGTTCCCTGTTTGTTCATTTGCTAAGTGAAAATTCAAGACGAACAGAAATTATTACTACTTCTGTGCCATGCACGAGGAGATTGTTGCAGATTTAATTCGTAAAACTGATTAGCTTTGTTTTTCTATTGCTTCTGGTTGTGAAAACGAGAAAAAGGCATGGCTTCTGTTGGGATTAACTGTTAACAAGTTATGAAACAATTGAACACGTATTACTCTAAGCCCATTAATCACGTTAATTCACTGTCAGTTACATAAATCACTGTTTTGCCCCACATAATCTGCAATCAGTCGATGTAGTTATTTGTTAGAGTGGGTTTTTCCTGTTAGCCCTTGATGGCATTCCTCCACAATATCAGGTAAAAGCAATTCGGGTAACGCAAAAACATTTTAGTCTGTATGCCATTAGCAAACTCTACCTGCCCCCAAGTATTGAGCTGCGTTGATTGTAAAGACACTAACTTGAAAAAGTTATTAATTGTGAAAACACCAAATTGAAAAAGTTATTATAAATTGATTATGCACAAAATATGTTGTGCACATTAGTCGAGTGTGTGATGTAAGGTAATTAATTGAGCATTAATAGTAAAAGACAAAGATTGAGTGGTTGGACCAAGGTGATCCAATTACTGAAGTGACAATGGTGACCGGAGAATTTTATTAATAGAAGAATAAAGTAGTAGGTGAGAGAGAGAGAGTTTTCAAGGTGTGGTGTGTGTGGCACATAGCTATGTGTTCCTCATGTGTAGAGGACTTACAATTTGTAGGCACCAAGTCCCTAGTTGAGGCGGTGACGTGAAGATCAGACTACTGGTCTTTTGGGGAGGATAGTTACATTTAAGGATAGGTACAATTGAGGATTGGCGTGATCTTCAGAGCAGTGGCTATCCCGATGATTGCTACCACGTGCGTTGATCTTTTTGGACCTCTTGAATCTTGGACTGAACTGAGGTTATGAATTCAATCAGATTTGCCTTTTTAACTATTTGGGCTAAACCTCCAAATCGAGTCGGACCCGCTAGAACTATTTGGGCTAAACCTCCAAAGGATGGTGTCTTTCTTCCATATTCCTCCCGATGTTTTGTGCCGCCGAGTAGAGGAGGACGAGCCCACGTACTATAATTCCTCAGGAGAGATCGTTTTCTACGACGATGTTTTGGAGACGGGATTGAGGTTTCCCATACCTGAGCCCATCTGTCGGATTTTGGGTCACTTGTGCTTATCTCGGGGAGGTTAACCCTGAATGGATGGAGCGTAGTTTTGGCGTTCTCACTGTGGCGGTTGGTTCATGGCGAGGAAGTTCTTCCCTCTTTTGAGGAGTTCTTGACTTCATATGTGCTTTGGATAATCCCACTCCTCATCAGAGATGGTACTACTTTGCTTCGAGGTTAAGCAAGCTGATCACTGGACTGCCCTCTAACTATCATAGTTGGAAGTCCAAGTTTTTCTTCTTAAGAGGTGAGTTGGCTGCCAAGGAGTATCGCGACTTAGTGCCCTCAAGGTGGGATACCCCTTCGAAAACCAAGCTAGATATGAGTTTTTCCCTTACTTTCATACATGAATGTCATCTCTCCCATACTTACCACATGTTTGGTTCCTTTGCAGCTTCGCCTGTATTATCTGTGGAGCAAGTGAGTAGGCTCCAGACTGTGAGGGATCATCCTACCAAGCAATTTGTAGCCCTTATGACTATGTCAGGTCACTCTAGAGTCTCCCCTAGGCAAAAGAGGAAAGGTATGTGATCCTTTCCATAAATTCGATGATGCATGTAAATTCTCCTTCTCATGAAGTTCTGCAAGTAGTATTGTTGATAAAGCAATGATGGAGGCTTTTTATGCTTCTTGGGTGACGTTTTCCCCTCCTCCCAAGAGGGCGAAGGATGATGTCTCATGTGCCTCACTGTCGAGGTCCAATGACCAGGTTGCTTCCTAGGAGACAGGATCAGGTGGTGCCCCCACTCCTCCTTTTCAGTATGCGACCACTTTGAGTGCTAAGGCTATCCCTGGTTCTGCTTTTGGAGTTGAGACTTCTATGCGGTCCTCTACAGCGATTGGAGCTCTATGTAGTTGTCCTACTTCTAGTAGTGGCTCTATGTCCATGTTGTAGGATGTGAATCTAGCCAAGAAGCGACTTTAGGACTTTGTGACAGTCGCATATTTTAGAGAGGTCAGCTCTCAAGGTCTAAAGGGTATTATAGATACTACGATGGATGGATTTGCTATGGTATATTTTCTTTCAATTCCACCTTGATTTCTGCACTTGCTTCTTTTTTAATATTCTATCTTTTGGATGCCTGTAGATGGTTATTGCATTTTCCTGCATTTTTTCAAGGACGATCAAGTTTGGTTAGACATCAAGGGCTCCAGCAGAAGAAAGACGGGCATGAGAGATTGCTGAGGAGCAGTTGAAGCTAGTTTATGAGATAGTTGCGCCTCTTGAGGCCGAGCTTTTAGCGTCCCGTGAGAGTGCCATGAAGCTGGAGGCTGATAAGGAGACTCTTTACGCAAGAGTAGAGTCAGAACTATGAGTGTCCCGCAAGAGGCCCATTAGGAGCTGAGGCCGAGCTACGGATAACTCGAAAAAAGGATGACGTGGCAGAGACTGATCTCCTAATAGCTCGTGAGAGAGCCACTAGAGTAGAGGCTCATTTCATTGAGATGGAGAGGAGGGAGGCTGCTGAGAGAGCCGTTACAGGTGCCTTCATTGACCACAATGAGGAGTTTAGGGGAAAGACCTTAGCAACTTTCCCTGCTATCAATTTTTCTAGGTTCGTCCCCTATGAGGCACCAAAGACTGATGGTGACGGGGAGAGTTTTGATGAGAGTGGATTGGAGAGCAGCGAGTGACGTCGAGAGTATGACGACTTTTATCTTTTTGTTGTTAGGACATGTTCTATCTTTTGTAAGTTGTTTACAAACTTTTATGGAATGAAAGATAGTTCTAGACAAAACAACTCTTGCAAAGTTTTATTTCATAATTTAAAGTAACAAATAACAAAAGAAATTGACTAAAGTGACAAAGGACAAATAAAATGATAGTTACTACCTTATACCCTGCTATTGATAATACCTCTTCAAGTGTTCAGCGTTCCATGGATGGGCTAAGATTTTTCCTTCAGAGTTTTGAATTCTATAGGTGTCTAGCCTTACAACTTCTATCACCATGTAAGGTCTTTCCCAATTAGGGTCTAAGTTCCCTTCTCGAGAGTCCTTGGTAGATAGGATGACTTTTTTTAGGACTAGGTCCCTAGGCAAGAAGGAGAAAGGCTTTACCCTCGAATTTTAGTACTTGGTCATGCGATGTTTATACTCTGCATTTTTAGCATAGCCATCTCCCTTTCCTCCTTTACCAAGTTAATGTTGATGTAGAGGTCTTCTTCATTAGTTGTAGGGTCATGGTATTGGACCGTAAGAAGCGTACCCCAATCTCGATTGGTATGACCGTCTTTATCCCATAGGCTAAAGAGAGTAGGGTCTCACCCGTAGGGCTTCTTAGGGTTGTTCGGTAAGCCCATAGTACTCCTAAAAGCTTCTCCACCCACCGCCCTTTGGCGCTTTCCAGTCTAGTCTTCAGATTACGGCGAATTGTTCTGATGGTGACCTTCATCTTCCCGTTCACCTGGGGATGCGCGAGGCTAGACTGGGGTTGCTTGATTTGTAGATCTGTACATAAGCCATTGAGGAGTTTCTTGTCAAACTACTTAGCATTGTCACTTACTATTGCATGAGGTACTCCAAAACGACATACTATGTTTTTCCAGATAAAGTCCTTTACTTTTTGGTCCGTTATTCTAGTTAAGGATTATGCTTTTACTTACTTTGTGAAGTAGTCAATGGCTACTACCACAAATTTGCAGTGGCCCCAACTCATGAGTAAGGAGCCTAAGATGTCAATTCCCCACGTAGAGAAGGGCCAAGGGCTCATGATGGTGGTGAGTTCTTCTGGTGGTTGCCTTGACACTATTGCAAAACATTGGCACTTGTCGCACTTTTTTAGGAATTCACGGGCGTCTTTAATCATGCTAGGCCAGTAGTAGCCTTGTCTCGCCGCCTTTTGAGCCAGTGCATGCCCTTCTGAGTGATTTTCACATATTCCCTCATGAATTTCTCTCATAGCATAATCGGACTCCTCAAGAGTGAGACAACAGAGTAGGAGGAGTGAGTAAATTCTCTTGTAAAAGGTGTCATGCAAGATGACATACATAGACACTTTCAGTCTCAATTTCTTAACTTCCACTAGATTCTCTGGGAAAGTGCCTCCCTCTAGATAGACTCAAATAGGTGTCATCTAATTAGCCTCGAAGGATGTACAATTGATGTTGTCTTCCTCTACTATGAGCCTACATAGCTCAAACTAGTGACCTGTGAGTGCAGGGCCCATTAGTATGTTTGCGGATGCAAACTTGGTGAGTGCGTCTGTTATGATGTTATCCTCCCCAGGCACATGTTGAATTTGGAAGTGATCAAACTTTTTCAGCAAAGCTCGGACCACTGACAGGTATTCTTGCATCATTTCCTCATTTTCTTTAAAGTCTCCCTTTACCTGGTTAACAATCAGTTGAGAATCACTATAAACCGTGAGACATGTGGCTTCTATCTCAATTGCGAGCTTCAAGCTTGATATTAGGGTCTCGTATGATGCCTGATTGCTTGATGCAGTAAAGTGGAGGGATAAGGCATATTTGAGCGGAGTGTCATAGGAACTGATAAGCATCAACCTTACTCCATCGCCCTTGCTAGTAGAGGATCCATCCACATAGCTTCTAGCATGCTACCACGCGAGTGGGAAGTGCCTGCTTAGGCATGGTAGGGCACTCAGGCAAGAGCGTGGCAGGTAGAGGTATAGGAGACGAGGGTGTTGAGACTCTAGAGGAGTAGATGCTAAGGAACTAGGCACCTCTGACCTAGGAGCCTGGACTCCAAAGGAGTGGGAGGTTGCCTCCAAGGCACCAGACTCTCTGGGGGTGGCACATGGGCTTGCCTCATAGAGAGTTGAGACGTTGTGTACTAGATAGGTGAGTGTAGGGGTGCAGGACACTCCTTCCTGGGAATCTCTTTCTTCTCGCGCTTTTATGGCCTCCCTTGACTAGTACTGCATGTCAAAATCACTTAACTCGGTAACCCATTTAAGGAATCGCATAGACACATTTGGCTTTCTCAGGATTCCTCTGAGTGGCTGATCTATGATAGCCATGATGGTGTGGCTCTAAAAATAGTGGCATAGGTGTCTAGCGATGGTGACAAGTGTGAAGGTCAACTTCTCCAATTCACAGTACCTCACATGTGCACCTCAATATGCCCTACTTACATAATAAACAGGTTTTTGGACTCCTCCTTCCTCCCTGACTAGGACGGAGGTCACGATAGAGGGAAAAGAGGAGAGATAGAGATACAAGGTCTTTCCTGGTACGGCATGGGAGAGTAAAGGGGTGTAATAAGGAAGGCATTTAACTTTTTAAAAGCTTCCTCTACATCTGGCCCATACTAAAAAGACTTGCGAAGAATCTTAAAGAAGGGTAAGTATTTATCTATTGATTTTGAGACGAACGTACTGAGAGTTGATATCTTTCCATTAAGTCGTTGGACTTCCTTCACAGAAGCTGGGGATCTCATCTCCAACATAGGTCTAATCTTGTCTGGACTAGCCTCAATGTCGCTTTTGTTAACCATGAAGCCTAGCAACTTCCCTAAGCTAACGTCAAAGGCGCATTTTTTAGGATTTAGCTTTATTTGATAGTTTCTTAGGATGTCAAAAGTCTCATGCTCGTGTGCTACATGGTCTGTCATAGCCAAGCTCTTCAATAATATATCGTCCACATAGATCTTCGTAATCTTCTCAATCTGTGCCTCAAACATCTTGTTCATGAGTTAGGGGAATGTGGCTCTGACATTTTTTAGTCCAAAAGGTATAACCCTATAATAGGAGGTTCCCTTATGGGTGATAAAATAAGTTTTCTCTTGGTCAAGTGGAAACATACTAATATGGTTATACCCAGAATCATCATCCACGAAGCTGAGCAACTCATGCCTAACAGTAGCATCAACAAGGATGTCAATGCCTGGCAGCGGGTAGCTGTCTTTGGGACAGGCTTTATTAAGTTCGGTGAAGTATACCCAAAGGCGCCATTTTTTGTTGGCTTTCATCATTATTACTACATTTGATAGCTAAACCAAATAGGCTACCTCCCTTATTGACCTATTTGCAAGCAACTTCCCCACCTCTTTCTCCATGGTCTGGGCTCTCCATTCCTATGCTTCTCAATTTTTGGCAGATAGGCTTGTACTTAGGATCCACATTGAGCCGATCAATGGCCACCTCAAGATCGATGCCCTTCCAGATCTTCATGGGACCAGGCGAAAATTTCCATATTCTGCCTAAAGAAGTCGACGAGGTGGGCGGCTCGCTCTCTCGATTATGATCTATGGGTTGGAGAAGATGAATCCCGACCATGCTTGTTCAACCTTGTAGCTCAACCTACTCTCCAACATAGAGTGGTTGACTTGCAATGTCTGGATCCCGAACTAGAGTCGATTCGAGCTCGATTAGGAAATGGGAAAACAATTGAAGGATGGTCTCTGAAGAATGAAGAATTGAGATATAAGTAAAAACTATGTGTACCTGATGATTCGCCATTAAAGGATGAGATACTTAGAGAGTATCATCGCTCTAAGTTTGCTATTCAACCTGGAAGCACAAAAATGTATAGAGGCATGAAGCGTGAATATTGGTGGAGAGGAATGAAGCGAGAGGTGGCTAAGTACATTTCAAAGTGCGCGGTTTGTTAGCAGGTGAAGATTGAACATAAAAAATCCGAAAAATTATTGCAGTCCTTGCCTATTCCAGAGTGGAAGTGGTACCACGTCACCATAGACTTTGTATATGACTTTCCACAGATTTCACGAGGGCATAATGTCGTATGGGTCATTGTTGATAGACTCACCAAATCCGCTCACTTCTTGAATATAAAGACCACTGACACGTTAGAGACCCTGAACAAGCTCTATATTCGCGAGATAGTGAGATTGCATGGAGTTCTGCTATCTATTGTGTCGGATCGTGATTCTCATTTCGTAGCACAATTTTGGCAAAGTCTTCAAAGAGCTATGGGGCAGATTTGCACCTCAGCACCGCTTTTCATCCCCAAACGGATGGCCAATCCAAGAGGGAGATCCAGATTCCAGAAGACATGTTACATGCTTGTGTGCTGGACATCAAGCGAGGTTGGAGCGATCATTTGTCGTTGGTGGAATTTGCATACAACAACAGCTATCAGGCAAGTATTGGGATGGCATCGTATGAGGCATTGTATGGAAGGCCATGTCGATCTCCGACGTGTTGATTAGAAGCGCCTGAGAGTAGTTTGTGTGGACTGGAGATTGTTCGAGAGACTACGAAAAAGATTCAACTCATTCTGGAGAGGCTATGCACGGCACAAAGTCGACAGAAAAATTATGCGGATAGAAGAAGAAGGTCATTGGAGTTTTAAGAGGGGGACTATGTGTTTCTCAAAGTTTCACCCAAGAAAGGAGTGTTTCGTTTCGACAAGAAGGAAAAATTAGCTCCAAGATACATCGGACCTTTCGAAGTGATCAAGACGGTGGGCAAAGCGGCATATCAACTTTAGTTACCAGCTCAATTATCAGGTGTACACGACGTATTCCATATTTCGATGCTGAGAAAGTATCAATCGGATGCAACGCATGTCGTAGATTTGGAGGATATTGAGGTTCAAGATGGAGCAACATAAGAAGAACAGCCGGTAAAGATTCTTGATACCAAGGAGAAGGTGATTCGCAACAAAGTCATCCACTTGGTGAAAGTCTTGTGGCAAAACCATGGAGTGCAAAAAGCTACTTGAGAACCGGAGCTAGAGATGCGAGAGAAGTACCCTAATTTGTTCATTACTTGAGGTAAGTTTCGATGACGAAACTTTCTTTAAGGGGGTGAATTGGAAACCCCCACATGTTTATAGTAATATAATGATAAAAGTGTATAGTAATTTAATATATGTAATGATGTAGGAAATATTAATATCATAAATAATAGTTAAAAATTTGGTTTTAGCTCGTGAATATACGAAATAATTTGTAATAGGACTTATATCAACTATGTTTGATGTGCAAATGTATGTTGTATAAGTTTGGGTGGTTTTGGAATTGGAATGGATTGGAAATGAAAAACAGAAAATATAGGTAAAACTGGGCAAATCATACCGGTATTGTGTACCGGTACTGAACCGTACTAGTATTGTATTCCGAAACCATTTGGTCCAGTGAATTAATCATACTGGTACTGCCGAAAGAGATCTGACCTTTTAAAATCGCGATTTGTGGTCTATTTTCGCTCTATAAATACATTAGGACGCCTTCTTTAGCCCTATTTCGGCCCCTCTAACCCTAGAAACATTAAGAGAGGAAGAAAAAAGGAGAAAACACAAGATCAAAAGGGACAAACAAGAGGTTTAAGAGTGATTCAAGATTCAAGCCCTAGTTATTCAAGAGCCAAGGTAGAGGTTTTCTTCTATTTTTGTTCATTGATGTTAGGGTTATTATGTATATATATATATATATATATGTTTTGACTCTTAATCATATGTATTTGTTATGTGTTCCTTGCTCCTTGGTGTTTTTGTCAACTTTATCATGTGTTGAACAAATGGATGGTTGGAGAACCATCAAAACCCTAGTTTTTTTTTAGAATATGGACTTCTCTCTATATATTAAATCAAGCTTGGTTTTGAAAACTCTAGTATTTTGTGTTGAGTAATAAAATGATATTGATAATGATCTCTTGCATGTTTTCTTTAAATTGTCCTATTTGAAAATATCATATGTGAAGAATGGGAGATTTTTGGAATTACTTGTGGTTTGAGAGAATATGTTGGATATTTGAGACAGTTGGTGGTATGATACTTCTTGAATGATTGTTTGGATGAACATGAGTGAGAAGTTCCTTGTAAGGATGCTCATTCTTTCTCAGGAGGTTCCTTGTAAAGATGCTTGCGAAACAAAACCTTGAGGGTGAGAGGTTCCTTATAAGAATGTTCATGCCAAAAAAGGACAATATGTGGTATTCTCGGGAGGTTACTTGTAAGGATGCTTGAGAAACAAAGCCTTGAGAGTGAGAGGTTCCTTGTAAGGATGGTCATGCCAAAAGAGGACAATATATGGTATTCTTAGGAGGTTCCTTGTAAGGATGCTAGAGAAACAAAACCTTGAGGATGAGAGGTTCCTTGTAAGGATGCTCATGCCAAAAGAGGACAATATTATATCATGTATTGGGGTATTGGTTTATTTTTGAAAAATTGTATGGCTCATTGTTGAAAATTGGTCTCACCTTTCAGTTTAACTTTATTGTTGTTCGTAAACCAGAGATTTATTAAAATGTCGTGGTTTTACTTCAAAAAGTTATATATGATATTTGTGAAATGTGACCGACCGCTTTATATGTTTTTCCAAAACCTTGTTCGAGATTGGAAGAATTTTCCTACAAAGCTTCGTGCTTACCCCCTACTTAACAACCTTTTCAGAAGAGCTGAGAGTCGAGGAGCCCGCACACTAGTAGATTCCGATAGACGGGAGTGTGGATCCCGAGGTGGACGCTTAGAGCGACACTTTCTTTTGTTCTAGACTAGGATATTATCTTGAATATTGTCAAGCCTGGTTTTCTTTTGTTATTCTGCTGCGTTAAAATAGTTAAATTTTTGGGGTGTAAAGGCCATAGTTGGGCATATTCTTGTAAATAATGTTGTAAATTTATGGATGATGAATGAAGTCACATTTATTTGATCGATTATATTAGTGATCTCATGATGTAAATAGTTTTAGCATGTAATGCTGTCCAAGATAGTTTTTGAGGCGTCACAGGCATCCTCCTATGAAGTAGGAGACGAAGGATTTGCTTAATTAACAAAAAAATTGACGGAAGATGGCTTGAGCTTGACGAACCACTGTCGGGTAGACTCCTTTAGGGTAGTAGGGAAAGTTCTGCACATGATCTCACCAAAGACATTATGGAGTTGCTTAAGGGACTCGTACATCTCGAGGTGATTAAGGGGATCTTTATTACCATCAAAGATCTCTACAACAAGCATCTTGAATTTTGAGGGTAAAAGGTAATTAATAACATCCGCCACAAATGGAGTGTCAGTGTGCCTTACCAGATAGTCCACCATTTCTGGTGTATGTGCCTTGATGGCGTTGAGGGCATCGCCAAGCTGATTTTACACGTCCTTATTTTTTCATCCCAATGGTTAGGGACACCCTCGATCGGATCATTACAGTAGCTTTCATGGTTTACATATTGATTTTCCCCCTCATCCTCTTACGTAGAGGGGTCGGCGGCGTGTGAGGATAGAGTAGAGACATAAGGGAGAGGAGCATGTGGGGCGCTAGAGAGCTAAGGTGGGATCCCCTGGCGGGGGCCGCCCTGGCACTGGGCTCCCCGCTAGAGGGCGCCTTAGCACCCTGGGTGGTCAAACTGTGGCGTCTCCCCTCTTGCAGGTTGAGGCATGCCTCCTCCTGAGACGAGCATCAGTTAGAGAATTTTCTAGTTTTGACTCACCAGCAACTGCATCGTTTCTAAGAGTTGTTGCCCGAGCACAAGATTTGTAGTAGTGGAGGGTTCCACAGATGGAGGCAGGACCTCCTCCCGACGCATTGGGTCGTGATCCTCTGGTTGTTGATTCATTGACCTAGTGGTGATTGTCATTGAAAAACCAAGGACAAATAACAGAAAATTTTATTCGTTTCTCACAAACAGTGTCAAACTAATGATCCACAAAATAGGTTATGCACAATCAAATCAGTCAAGTGTATGTAATCATACAACATTGACCACACCATGTCCATTTATGAATAACCATTTATCACACTGGGTCTATTCATGAGTAAACATTGGTCACATCGGGTCCATTTATCTATACCCATATGACCACATACAATTTTTATATTAAAAACAGTCTATATGAGTTTGATTATAATTTTTTTATAGTTACATGCTAAAATGGGATTTTCACAAAAGTTATACAAAATGAGTCATAAAAGCCACAAGTCGGCCTTCTTCACCCTTGAGACTCGAATTGAGAGTCGTCTGTCGGTGTGAACCCCGCACCTAAAATATTTTCCCACGAAAGATAAGCCACATTTAATAGGGTATATTCTAAAAAAACTACTTCCCAACCTAGATACATATGAAATGTTCACATGCAACAATCAACCATTCAAAATATTCCCATCAAGAATGTTCATTCAAAAACAAGAATTCCATGCTATGTCATGAAATGAGAAGAAACTAACTCATGTACATCTACCCGAGCCTTCAACGACTCCCTTAACATATGCAATTGTCATGTATGAAAACTAGGCTTTCTAAGCCCCCATCATTGACGTTACACATCAAATGATAATTTATAAACAAAATCATGTCTCTTTGTTGGGTAGCGGACTTTTGGTGTCGCACTGTCAACTCCGCACACCAATACACTTTTTTGGACTTGCACCGCCGAAAGTGTGTAAACCAGTAGTCAGGTTTTGCACCCGAGGGAGAGTCAAGCCCTTCTTGCTATACCCGACACAAGCTTTTCATGCAACCGTGCGACTCAACCAAAACTTCGTTCCAACTTTTTCCAAGCCCATCCATCATCCGCCAAGTATGGTGTTTGATTGAACCATGCACCCACACACCCACACTCACACTCACACTCACACTCATGCCCAATGCTCATAAATGTGATGCCAACATTATGCCTAATATGCAATGAATGCCAACTGAGCAATTTTCACCATTCTATTGCCAATTATATAAAAAACATAGAATTTTCACACTTATCATAATGTCAACATATCATAAGGCATATATTAATATCACACCCATAACAAGTCCCTAGCATGTTACAAATTATCTATGCAAACATACTTGATTTCACATTTGAATTTATTTCAAACACCTTCAAGGCAACCAATCATGTCATCACATAATTTGCCCAATTAATCACAAAACTTAAGAATCACATTAGGTAATTTCCACATACCCAATTCATGAATTCTCAATACCCATTCCCTCAATTTTTTCAATAATAGACAAGTGATGCAACTTATATCAACCTACCCATTTTCAATTCCCATTTCACTAAATTCTCAAGAATAGGCAAGTGTTAAAATTCACCAACAACCTACCTGTTCCATATAAGCATTCTAGGTTTAAAATAAACTTAATTAAGGAGAAAACTCTACCTCTTGAAGCGTAAAAGAATGTTGGGAAGCTCCAAGAATACACCCCCAAGCTCAAACATTTATTTCTCCAAAATTCCATCGCAAAAACTTCGATGAAATTCTCTTTTTTGGTACGTAGGCGTAGCCCTTGACGAGTAGAATAACTTTGATTCTTGACTCGTGTTGATTCGAGCACCGTAGCGCCGTAGATCGTAGAGAGAATGTTGCGTTTCTCTTTTTCTCTCCAACATTGAAGACCCAACAGATTTGCAGGCAAAAAATCTGATTTCTTCCCCTTTTTATACTCCCCAAATATTAGGTCCTCATTACACCACACAAGTCTCCACTTTCAATTTCATTTTTGACTCGAAACGATTAAATTTCACCCGGTTCAAGTTTAAAATTTTTTTATTTTAACTTGCTTTAAATTATTTTCTAAATTTCAAAATTTTATTTAAAAATTCGTTTTTTGGGTCACCGAGTGCCGACTGCCTCGTAAAACGCAAAATATCTAACTATCTCAAAATTCTACCAAAATTGACGGGGCAGTTAGATTTCACGAAATGAATCCAACTGTGAGATCCGTTTTTTCATCCAAGCTCTAAAAGAATTTAGGTTTGCAACTCATACTATAGTGAGAAATTACCGTTTTGCCTCTTTTTTATAAAAGTTTAAATTTACCCAGGTTTTACATGTGGTGTGTGTCATTTACCCCAATGTGTAGGAGTTTTACAATTTATTGGCACAGAACTCTAACTGTGGCAGTGACATGAAGGTCAAGCTACTAATTTATCGAGGAGGATAACTACAGTTGGAGATATGCACTATCTTGAAGTAATAACTATCTCCATAATTGTTCTCCTACATGCGTTAACTTTCCCGGGATACTCGAGCTTTTGATTGGACTGACACCATAAGCTAAGTCTAATATGCCTTTTGATGATTTGGACTCAACCAATAGACTGGACCTAGGCCTGGTCAAGATCTGGGCTCGTTATCTGCCCCCATGTACCAAGCCCTAGTAGTGATAGGGGGTTGAGGGCATGAGTGAGCTCCTTTATTTGGGTAGACCAAGGTATCTTGTTCCATACGGTGGCTTCCATAGCTTTCCACTCCATTGTATTTTCTTAATTTTCATATGTTGCACTTTCAATTATCTATTTAATTAGAAATTCTGAATTTGTTAGATTTTGACATAAAGTGAATCGATTGACATAGTTTGATGGAAATGTAAAAATCTGTTTTGTCGTTTACTTTCTTAACTCTAACCAAGTTTTGGGACAATAGGAAACAATTAATATAGTGAACAGGACAATGTGAGAAATTTGACATCGAAGTAGGCAAAATGAGTTTAGACCATTGTTTATGCATGGTTGGTGTAATTGATCTATGGTCTATTCGTAACAAATAAATAAGAATTTTTAGTTGTACCTCATAAAAAAAAACAATTTTTTTTTGTGGAATTAATCAATTCCTTTACAATTTTCCAAATCAGTTTGGCCTTAGTACTATTTTCAACTAGCAGTAATGTACACAAAGTAAAGACCGCAGAGATGGTAAAGTAAGAACAACCACGTGCCAAATGCCACAAAGCATGGAGTGGGAAGACAGTTGATCATCATGAATGGGTTAATGCAAAAGCCAATGGTTCTTGTTAAAGAGATCGGTTTCTTGAGAGAGAGAGGGAGGCCGATGATGGGATTGTGCTTTACAATAATAGATGGCATGGTATTGTGTGATGGGATGTTGCAAAATCAATTAAACTGTGAATCAAGGGTGAATCATTTATACCGAAGGCATTGCAATAATTTAGTCATTTATGTCAAAAAGACAAGTCAGATGTAATTTTCGTAAACATTTTGGTTATGCAACTTTCCCGTTTGCAGCATAAATGTTTACGCCATATTTCCTCTATGCAGTAAACAATAGAAATTGAACCTCACTGTTGAGGTATAATAGCCAACCTCCTATTTTTAAGTTTAACGATCAGGGAAGCTTGGGTCAACTTACGCGCACCTCGACTAATCTTCTCTTTGGCCCGATCAAAAGCAGACCATCCACGCTGGGATTAGGATATTCATGAGGAATAATTTTCTCATGGCTAGCGCCAAAGAATTGACAAGTTTCGAACTCAGAATGTCTGAGTTTACAGCTCGTTCTTATTACTACTTAAACTACCAATGGGGTTTAATAGCCAACTTCTACCAATGCAACTTCACTTCAGAACATATTGTTGGAAAAAATGATTTTAAACAAATTTTATTTTCAGCAACTTAAGTATTAAATAAAAGTAAGGCTCACACCTCAAAATTGGTAAGACCAAATTTAAACGTGCTCTTCTCCGTGAGGAAATGAACGTTGTATATTTATTTGTTTAAAACCATTAAGTATTGAATGAGAAATTATGTTTTAAAGTGACTCATTTGAATTGATGAAATAAATTAAGATTGGTGTAGTGAAATTAGGCTTGTTCCACGTTGGAAGAAGACTAAAATTTTGGTGAGTTAATATATTCGTAGTTGTTTTCATGAGTTGGTCCCCAAAGGATACCATTTTTGTGAGTGAAGTAAGCACCTACATTACCTTAGTTAGCGCACACACGCACATGTCTCGCCAAGACCCAGCTCGAGCTTGGGTTTGGTTTTGGGTTGGACAAAATTTATTTGGTGTAGTGTCGATTATCGATCAAACCAAACGGATCCGAAAGCGAATTGTAAATAACTTTCCAACTAAAATTTAAAAGTCTAATTGGATTTTAAATTTTTTTGCCTGTTAAATTGAATTTGGCGCCAAAGTGAAATTGAATAGGGTCTATTCTCCAGAGGTGCCTTTCCCTTTCATTGTTGTTCAAGATTAAAAGTGTCTCTTCAATCCGAATAGGTTCAATGAATAGGGGCATCTTGTGCTTCTTCAAGCGATCCAAACAGACATGAAGGGTTTATAAATAGACTGTCTCATTGCCATTATCAATTATCCCAAGTGCTGAATTTAGGATTCAGACTTTCTTCTTTTTCTCTCTCTATGTGTATTGTTGCATTGTTATTTTTGTTCGGTTCAAGTGCTAAACACAAAATTTTGTTCTTTGGATTTCTGAAGATTGAAGTGCTATTTCTACAAAAATGAAAATTTATTCTATCTTGGGAGACAGTTGTTTGTCAACCTCAAGCACTGAGGGTGAGCAAATTTGCCTCTAGAAAACTATAATTACACAGGACTCTGATTATTACTGTTTCTGAATTTCTAGTTTTATGGATTTTAATTTATTATTCATGTGATTTTGCGTCAGTGTAAGTGCATTACTATTTCTTTTTTAACATTTTGTTTTATTTAAATAGTTTGCATATAGCAGTATAGTTAGCAATTTAGATTTTACTATAGTAATTAGTATTTAACATATCTATATAATAATCTTAAGACTGGTTTCTTGTAATCTAAATCTAAATTTTGTATTTTGTTATATTATTGCTATACTTTATTAAAATTAAAATATTTTTTGCTTTTGTTTGGCTACAACAAATTATGTTTCTACTGTTGCGAGTGTGTCTCATGCAGAGAAGTCTGGGAAATTTAATGGCTCATACCTCAAACGTTGGCAACAAAAAATACTTTTCTATCTCATGACACTGAACCTTGCTAAGTTTCTAAGTGAGGATGTCCCTATACTTAATGAAAATAAAACTAACAAGGAGAAGTTGATTGTTGTGGATGCTTGGAAGCATGCAGATTTCTTATATAAAAATTATATTTTGAACGGACTAGACAATGCATTATATAATGTGTATAATGCTATCAAATTTGAAAAAGAACTTTGAGAATCTTTGGACAAGAAATACAAGACCGAGGATGCCAGTACGATGAAATTCATTGGTGGTAAATTTTTGAATTATAAAATGGTGGATTCAAAGACCGTCATAACCCAAGTTCAAGAACTCCAAGTTATTTTTCATGATATCCATGTAAACTCCCACATGTTTATATTAATATAAAAATATAATTATTTAGTAATTCTTATATATGTAATGATGTATGTATGAACTAGGTAGGTTGTAAAAATAGAAATAAAAATGTTAGTTGAGGTAATAGGGTATATTGTTGAAGTTGGAAGTATTCCAGAGTGAAAATGCACTTTAGAAATATTTTTGGTAAGAAGGATTTTTGACACTGCGCTAGTGTTTTGATCACAACTCTTTATTCTGACTTCTATTTAATTTGAAAATTTGACAGTAGATAGTAGACTTTCAAGGCTATAAGAGCGTATTTCATAAAAAAATTCAAATCGACCCTTAAACAGGTCAAAAATTCATTGGAAGTTTCAGTAGAAACTGAGATGACGTTCGAACGCCAAATGATGTTCAAACGTAAAACAGTAAATTGCACTATTAACGTTCGAACGTGAATCGACGTTCAAACGACCATGAATCCCAATACTTTGGTGTCTGATGAGCTCTGATGAAAATGCAAAAGTACTGGGAGCAACCAACGTTCAAAAGCCAAAATAACGTTTGAACGTCAATCAATAAATTGCACTAGTGATGTTTGAACGTCAAATGATGTTCGAATGTGACTTAATGATCTAAGTTCTAATCACGCACTAGAGGCCATTTCTTCCACTATAAATACTTAAGCACGCCTCCATTAGCCCCATTTCAACATTTCTAACCCTAGAGAATCTTAGAGAGGAAGAAAGAAAGGGAAAAATAAAAGATTCAATGGTTGATTTAAGTTGTGAAAGATCAAATCTTCATCTTCTTTACACAAAACTAAGGAAGCAAGGTAGGGGATTCTTCTCAAGTTTTTTCATTAAAACTTAGGGTATAATTATTTATGTTTTCCATTTTGTTGATCGTTATATGATAGATATATAAGATTTCTTAGTTTCTTTATCATTGGAACATAGTCTTGAACAAAATATTTGTTTGGGTTCAAGGAATATTTGTTCTTGAATTTCTAAAACCCTAATTTTTCCAAAATACACATTCTATTGTGAAAAATACATGGATTCTTGATGTCTAAATTCATATCCTTGATTAAATCATGTTTTTAATCAACTACTTGTTCTTATTCCAAGAAATTATGATTTTTGACAAAATCCTAGAATTTTGAATATCGAAATTATGAAGGTTTTCTAGATATGATCTCTTGCATATTTTAATTCATTTATTATTGTAGTATATTGAGAATTTACCATTGAGATATTGGAATTGCTAATGAAAATTGTGATTGGTTAAGATTGTGGTCGTTGAGAATATTTTGGTTTCATCTCTTGTATGGTTTGTTGTGACGGACTTGAATTGCCTTCAAGAGCTACCGTAGAGTGTTAGAGGTTAGTCTATCCTAGTGGGGGAGAGATGGTTTCCTAACACTTGTAGTGGATTATTGTTTGTGAGAGCAACCACTATTGTTCACGCACGTTCGAGGCTAAGGGATGGTATACTTTTCCTAGTAAGGATTCGTTAGTGCCATAAGAGATGGTACACGCCCTTCCTAAAGTGTTTGTGATTGATGAGTGAACTAGGTATAATCGTTGTGTAGATTCCTGAGAAGCGACTTACATACATGAGAATATGGGATGATGCCACTGAACTATTTATTGAATGCTTTACTTTCTTACATGTTTCTTCCTTTCATTGATTTACTGTATTCCGTACACTTGAGATCATTACAACTATCATGGTTTTATTCTCAAAATCTACATATGATATTTTTCAAAAGAGACTTGTCATCTTTTATTTGATCTAAAACCTTGTTGAGATTTGAGAGAGATTTCCTACGGGCTTTTGCTCACCCCCTACAAACAATATCCTTTTCAAATTATGGCATAGAGGAAGAGCTCGAAGTTGATGAGCTGATACATTGGAAAGCTCCAATAGAGGGGAACGTTAATCTCGAGGTGGATATTTAGAGCTACATTTCTTTATGTTCTAGACTAGGAAATTTATTTTGAGACAATGTAAAGTCTAATATTTTTGTAATTTCGCTACAAAACAATAGTTAATTTTTAGGATATAATTGTTATAGTTGGACATATTCTTTTGGATGATGTTGTATATATTGTGGATGATGAATGAAATTATATTTGGTTATGAAGTTCATATAGTTGCTCTCATTATGAGATTGATTTTAGATAGTAATGCCGTCCAAGGTGAATTTTGGGGCATTACAATCCATGTCGAGCATGTGTCTTTTAGTGAGTCATTTCAAGTGGCTGCGATTGTGAAAAAGTTACCACCATTTTGGAAGGATTTCAAGAACTATCTCAAGCATAAACGTAAGGACATGAACCTTGAAGAATTAATTGTTCGTTTGAAGATTAAAGAAGACAACCGCAAATCTGAGAAGAAAAGTGGAGTCTTTAATTCCATGGTATCTAAAACCAACATTGTGGAGGAGGGTCAAATACTAACAAGAAGAAACATAATGGTGAATGTCCAAATCAGGGATCTAAGAAGTTCAAGGATAAGTGCTATAACTGTAACGCCCCAAAATACCATTGGATGGCATTACTATCTAAAGTCATTCACATTATGAGAGTAACTAATAAAATCTCACCATAAAGAAAATTTCATTCATCATATATATAATGTCTACAATATTAGCCCAAAAAAAATAGACCAAGTCATGGCCATTACATCCAAAAGAAATATGCCATGATATAGTAATTACATCCCAAAAGAATCAAAATTAACTCGCAATGCAATTAGAAAATATTAACATAGACATCATCTCAAAATGATCTCCTATTCCAGAACAAGAGGAATAATCTAGGCATCCACTTCGACGTCTACATGATCGTCTCCTTGAGCGTCCAAAGGGACCCACTCCTCAACATCAATCTCCTCATCTAGATAGAATTCTGAAAATAAATATTTTTATAGGGGGTGAGCACGAAGCTCTGTAGGAAAATCCTCCCAAACCCTAACAAGATTTTGAAAATATAAAATGAGTCAGTCTCATTTTCAAAAATAGCATATATAACCTTTTGAAGTAAAATCATGACATTTTAATAGATCTCTAGTTTATGAACAACAATAAAGTTAAACTGAAAGGTGAAACCAATTACCAACAATGAGTCATACAATTTTTAAAAGTAAAAAAATACTCCATACATGATTTAATATTGTCCTCTTTGGCATGAGCATCCTTACAAGGAACTTCTCACCTTCAAGGTCTTGTTTCTTTGGCACGAGCATTCTTACAAGGAACCTCTCACCCTCAAGGTCTTATTTCTTTGGCATGAGCATCCTTACAATGACCCTCTCACTCTCAAGGTCTTATTTCTTTGGCATGAGCATCCATACAAGGAATCTCTCACCCTCAAGGTCTTGTTTCTTTGGCATGAGCATTCTTACAAGGAACCCCTCACCATAAAGGTTTTATTTCTTTGGCATGAGCATCCTTACGAGGAACCTCTCACCCATGTTCATCTAAACAACCATACCAAAAATACAATACCAACAAATTTCTCAAATTACCAACCATTCCACAAATCACCCAATTTACGAGCAAATTCCAAAAATTTTCAATTCTCACAAATGATATTCCCAATAGAACAAATTTATGAAAAGGTACAAGAGATCATCCACAATATCATTTTAATCCTCAATCCAAAGCACTAGAGTTTTCAAAACCAAGATTAAGTGAAAATAGAGGGTGAAATTCATTTTTTTTTCTCAAAAACTAAGATTTTAAAGCAAGAGCAAGAGATTTCATGGGTATTCAACCCTAACTTTGTGTAAAACATGATAATATTTGCAAGAGGACCAAGAAACAAAGAACTCATAGCAAATACAAATGATTAGGAGTCAAAATATGTATATTTATATAACTCTAGCCTCAATGTAAGAGAATGGAAGAAAACCCCTACTTTGTTTCCTTAGATTTTGTGTGAGAACTAAAGGATTTGATCCCCTTCAACCTTGTATTTCTCCCTTTCTTCCTTCTTTTCTCTTCTCTAAGCTTCTCTAATAATTAGAATAGATGAAATGAGTTGCAAATGGAAGAGGAAACACCCAAAACAAGCCTCAGACATGCAGCCCTCGGTTTGGCGCGTCCGGACGCATGTTTCTTACCGCCCGAACTTGTGTTTTGTGCCCAACTTTCTGCGATACTCGTCGGGACGCGTGTCTATTTTCGTCCTGACGTGGGTGATAGAATACCCTCAACTTTCAGATCAATTTTGACCTATTTAGAAACCGATTTAGAAATTTTTTGTAAAATTCACTTTTGTAGCCCTGAAAGTCTAGTTTCTATTGTTCAAAAATTAGATCAATTAGAGTTAGGTGTAAAAAGTTATGGCTAAAATAATAAGGTAGTATCCAATTCGTTCCTATCTGAATCCTTTCTAAAATGTGTTTTTACTCCAAAATACTTCTTAACTTCTACTACACCCCATATTACCTCTCCCAATATTTTTCGACCTTCCGAATTCAATAGAGACCTTATTTTGACCTAAAAATATTTAGAAACTTATTCAACCACCCTTCCCAGGTTTAAATGCCTTTGAAACTTAAACTTTACAATTAATTTGTCTCCCTAGTATTTATTCCTATTGTTACAATCTATATGGTTCATTCTTAGGTCAATACATATATAAGAATTAACACACAATTACATTACTATATTATTATAAACATGTGGAAGTTTACAATAATTATGGCAAACCTGGACATCTCTCCAAGGACCGTTGAATGCCAAAGAATATCAAGAAGCCAAATGTTCAAGCAAACGTGACTCAAACAGATAAATTTTTAATGGAAGTCTCCGACATAAACCTCTCAGTAGTTGTATCTGAATGTAACTTGGTGGAAAATCCCAAGGAGCGGTGGGTTGACACTGGCACTGCTCAACTCATTTGATCTAACAAATAGATGTTCTCCACTTATAAGAAGTTAGAAATTGATGAACAACTTTGTGACAACCCGTATAAAAAATAATCACCAATACGCGAATTAGGTCGTCAATTATTATTCTACATAATTAAGGCTTATTTTAAAACTTCAAATAAATAAATGGATCTCCAATATGAATTTCTTACAATGAGAAGATTGACTATAAGATAGGTCATATTTCACGTTAAAATAATAAATAAATAAACGTAGTGTCCAAATAATGTAATAAATTGGTAAAATAATATATATATATATATATATATTTCTCGTGTGTGGGTGTGTGTGTAATTAAGCATGTAACAAATGAGTGGGAATATTTTAAGAGTGACAAGTGTAAATTTTTTTGTTAAAAAAAATATTTTACTTGGACAAAGCATGGACATTTGTCCATGCTGATGCTAGCATGATTACCTCACCAATGATGTGAGGAGGGTCAGGTTGGCTATAAATATCCATGATCAGAGGCAACGGTAGAGCAAAATAAAGAGAAGAAAAAAAAAAGAAAGAAAGGAAGAGGAAAATGGGAAAAAAGAAAAGAAGAAAGAAAGAGAAATTTATGAGATTTTTGGGTCAAAAATTACATAGTGAATTTTACTTTCGATCATTACCAAATTGAAGCGTCTTGTTCGGGATACTTCGAATTTCTTATCTATTGAAGTTATTAATGATTTTTAGGTATGGTTAGTATACATTTTGCTCCTGTTTTTTAAATCTCTTTGTAAAGAGTATTCTTTGATTATCAGAAATTTGTATTCCTATTAATTATTCTAATTGATACGAAATTCTGTTAATTTTATCAGTTGACTTGTACATTGGGTTAAATACTTTGGAATTAATTGGTACGTGCACAAAGTGTACTAGGAGCATAATTGGTAAAATGTGAAAATGGGCCTGCGGGGTGTGATTGTGATTACAACCTTGCGGGGTGTGATTAGTTATTATGAGTATGGATTTATATGCCCGAATATCACTTGTCATGTCACCAAGAGGAACTAAGTATGAGGCTATGTTTGATAGAAATTGAGTTATGTGACTTACCAAATTTGATTCTTGATTTTTCTATCTGTGATTGTCTATCAATTGAATTATTTGGTATTTGATCATTCATATTTTTTCTCGTTGAACATATTGTTACTTGTCATATTGTATACTTCCCCGCCTATAATATTTTTTTAGGATGATCTGGAAGGAAATACTAGAGTTGATATTTGAGAGATCGAATATGAACGAGTCTTGATATAATTTTTAAATTTAATTGGCATTTGGAGATCAAAATTGTGATTATAAATTTATAGAGGTAATTAGAGCTCTGTCACTGTATTCAGAGATATTTGTGATTTATGGTGATCGATTGATTTAATCAAGTAACGCATCCCGGAAATAGGGCATTACAAACTCTACATGGGAAACTCTTCTACCTCTAAGGTTGAAGGATGTGTGATACTAAAGATGACATCCGATAAGGAACTCACTTTGAACGAAGTATTTCATATGTCTGACATTCGCAAGAATTTGGTTTCTGGCTGGGCTTTTTAAGCTCAATGTAATGACTATTGTACCAAAGTCTATAATCAATAGGAATGAGAATAATTTTTCTTATTTGCTTGAATCTTCAAATACATGGCATGCTAAGTTAGGACATGTTAATTATGATACAATTAGAAGATTAATCAATTTGAATGATTTGCCTAAATGTTCTATTGATACAAATCATAAGTGATCATAAGTGAAAGACTTATGTGAAACTAAAGTTGGCAAAAACATATTTCAAGTAAGTTGACAGAAGTACCGAACCTCTAGAATCAATTCACAGTGATGTTTGTAACTTAAAATTTGTGTAAACTAGAGGTGGTAAAAAGTATTTTATTACGTTTATAGATGATTGCACAAGATATTGTTATGTTTACTTAATTAGAAGTAAAATAAGGCAATTGATATGTTCAAACATTATAAAAATGAAGTTGATAATCAACTTAACAGAAAAATAAAGGCATTGAAAAGTGATGGGGGAGGTGACTACGAATCTCATTTTGTCGAGTTTTGTTCAACACATGGAATCATTCACCAAACTACTGCCCTTATTCACTGCAATCAAATGGCGTAGCTAAATGCAAAAATCAAGCATTAAAAGAAATGATGAATGTTATTCTTTCAAGTTCGAGTGTACCTCAAAACTTGTGAGGGAAGTCTTACTATTTGCTAATTATATTCTTAATAAAGTGCCTCATAAAAAAACAAATAAGAAACCTTATGAATTCTGGAAAGGTTGAAGACCTTCCTACAAATACTTAAAAGTGTGGGGTGTCTAGCGAAAGTAGCAGTTCCTAAACCTAAAAGGGTTAAGATAGGACCTAAAATCATTGATTGTGTATTCATTGATTAGGCTCATAACAATTGTGTAACGCCCCAAAATTCACCCTGGAAGGCATTACTATCTATAACCATTCATACCTTAAGAGCACTAATAAATCCATAAATAAAAGAGACTTCATTCATCATCCATAAAATATTTACAATATTATCTAAAGAGTACGCCAAACCATGGCATTTACATCCCAAAAATTTAACTATAATAATGCAGCGAAAAACAAAAGAAAACTAGACTTCACAATATCATCAAAATGAATTTCCTAGTCTAGAACAAAAGATAGTATCGCTCTAAGCATCCATCTCGAAATCCACATGTCCATCTATAGGAGTCTCCAAATGTGTCGGTTCCTCTACTCCGAGCTCCTTTTCTAAACCATAATCTGAAAAATGTTTGTATGTAGGGAGTGAGCACTAAGCTCTGTAGGAGAATCCCTCCAAACTCAAACAAGGTTTAGAAATCATATAAAACAGGTCGGTCTCATTTCACAAATAACATATATAGTTTTAGAAATAAAATCGGGACATTTATACAGATCTCAAGTTTAAGGAGCAATAGTAATTTAATGAATAAGTGAAATCAACATATAATTAACAAACCATTTCCAAACATAATCCATTCCACCAAATACCGTTTCCAACAACTTCTCGCGGAATCTCATACTTCCCGAAATACTTGTCGAAACCATTTTTGGTAGAGTGAACAATAATCCACAAGAACAACTTCTCGCGGAATCTCATACTTCCCGAAATACTTGTCGAAACCATTTTTGGTAGAGTGAACAATAATCCACAAGAGATACTTGTAACACACCATCCTCCACATGACATAAGATTGTCCTCTTTGGCAGGCGGCATACTAAACAGTAAACTCCACCCCCTCAAGGTCCTTTTTGGCAGGCAGCATACTGAATAGTAACCTCCACCCCCCTCAAGGTTTTGTTCCCGTAACCGCATACTTCGAAGTAACCTCAGCGAGAAGGCCTTATATCATGTAAGGCGAGGGGTTTACTTATAAGGCTAGCAACTTTTCCCCTCCACAATATCCAGACAATATCCCCATGTTCATCCAAACAACCATACTAGAGATACAAGACTCAACCCTTTCTCAAACAACAAGCAAGTTCCACAATAAAGTAAATATCCCCAATTTTACATCCCAATCTGCAAACATTTTTCTAATGGAGCAATTTAAGAAAAATACATGAGATCATCAAAATACCATTTTATTGTTCAATATAAAGCACTAAAGTTTTGAAATCAAGAGCAAATAAATGATCAAGCTTAGAAATTAAGAACAAGGGAACAATCAAGTCTTGAAACCAATCACAAACGAATATCAAGGTTTGGAATCAAGAGAAAATCAATTCCCTTGAAAAATAGGGTTTCGAAGGCATACAAAAAGATTTATTAATTACCCAAACCTAACATAGTGTAAAACAAGTAATATTTAAGGTTGGAAAACAAGAGCAAGGGAGAAATCAAGAGAAAACAGATTCCCCTTGAAAGCTAGGATATCCAAGGCATACAAGAGATTTAGTGATTGCCAACCATAACATAGTTTAAGACAAGGTAATAATTGCAAGAATGGCAAGGAATAATGATTTCATGGCAAATAGATATGATTTAGAGTCAAAGAAATACATATATAACAACCTTAATCTCAATGAAAGAGAATGGAAGAAAACCCCTACCTTGTGTTCTTGAAAAGTTAGGTTTTGATCTGGATTCAACCCTTCAATCTCTTGTTCTTCCCCTGTGATCTTGTGTTTCTCTCTTTCTCTCATCCTATCTAAGGTTTTCTAAGGTTAGAATGGCTGAAATAAAGGCTGAGGAGGCATCATTAAGTATTTATAGTGGAGCAAGGGCCGACAGTTTGCGACTTAAAAATTTTAGATTTTTACAACGACTACCGGTAGCTCGGGTAACTGGATAGTCGACTACCGGTAGGTACTACCGGTAGTTCGGGTACGCTGAGTAATTCGACTACCTGTTGACTACCGGTAGTTCGGATACACTGGACAATCTTCTACCAGAAGTCACTGCCCAGATTTTTACTTCAACTTCCAGTGCAGTTGTGACCCATTTGGAGGTCGAATTGGAAAATATTCATGAAATACACTTTTGTAGCTCTAGATGTCTACTATCTACTGTCTAAATATCATATAAAATGGACATCAAGATAAAAAGTAATGGCCAAAATACTAAGTAGTGTCCATGATCCCTTTTTACCCAAATTCTCTCTAAGTGTGTTTTCACTCCGGAATACTTTCTAACTTCTAGTACACCCCATATTATCTATCCCAATGTTTTTCGACCTTCCGGATTCAATGAAGACATTATTTTGACCTAAAAATATTTAGAAACTTACCTAATCACACTTCTTAAACTTAAACATCTCCAAAGTCAAAATACTTGAAACTCAAATTTCAAAATCAACATTCTAATAATGATTCTAATTCTCTACAATCATTTTATTTATTTTAGGATAAATTTTAAGATAATATTGACCTTATTTAAATTTTAATGCGGGGTCTTACAAATTGTGTATTCAATGGTTAGCCACAATAAACTATTTTAAACAATGAACCCCATCATTTGTACCAAACTCTCACGATATATCAAACCACACCATGTATCTTTCACAACATAATATACATGTATCTCTGTATCTCAAACATGATGTATGAAAATAACATGAATCAACGCATTGAAGAATACCCTAGCTCACTCATGATATAATATTGTCCTCTTTGGCATGAGCATCCTTACAAGGAACCTCTCACCCTCAAATTTTTGTTCCTCCTTGGCATGAGCATCCTTACAAGGAACCTCTCACCCTCAAAGTTTTGTTCCTCCTTGGCATGAGCATCCTTACAAGTAATCTCTCACCCTCAAAATTTTGTTCCTCTTTGGTATGAGTATCCTTACAAGGAACCTCTCACCCTCAAAATTTTGTTCCTCTTTGGCATGAGCATCCTTACTAGGAACCTCTCACCCATTTTCACAAATAACAAGCAAAGTTCCAAAATCCCCAAATTTTCACATGTATTATTTCCATGAAGCAATCGAAGGAAAATACAAGCGATCATCAACAATATCATTTCATTACTCAACACAAATCACTAGGGTTTTAAAATCAAAAACAAGGAAGAATCAAGAGGAAAACTCACTTCTCTTGAAAACTAGGATTTGAAAGCAATAAAAAGAGATTTAAGAGCTATTCACCATAGCTTTGTTTAAAACATGTTAATCTTTGCTAGAATACCAAGGAATGATAGTTTTATAGCACATATATTTGATTTAGAGTCAAAAAAATACATATAGACATAAACCCAAGCCTTAATGTAAGAGAAAGAGAAGAAACCCCTACTTGTGTTCTTGAAACTAGGTTTTTGATCCAATCCACGGTGCAAATCCCCTTAAATCTTGTGTTTTTCTTTTCCTTTCTTCCTCTCTAATGTTTTCTAGGGTTAGAGGTGATGAAATGGGGCTAAAGGAGGTGTCCTAATGTATTTATAGGGCGAAAATGGACTAAAAATCGCTACTTTAAAATGTCATATCTCTTTCGGCAGTACCGTACACAGTACCGGTATGGTATAGTACCGGTACACTATACCGATACGGCAAACTCTCTGGACCTCAGGGTACCGGTATGGTACAGTACCAGTATGGTTTGCCCAGTTTTGCCTATTTTCTCTGTTTTCCATTTTCAATCCATTCCAAATCCTTCTAAAACCTACCCAAACTTATACTACCTACATTTGTGTATTAACTGAGTAGTATAAGTTCTATTGCAAATGGTTTCCTATGTTTACAAGCTGCAACTCAGTTTTAACTCTTATTTACTATATTAGCATTTCATACGGTTATAACATATATGGTTCATTCCTACGCCATTACACAATTAATTTACTAACAATTTTATCATTATATTACTATAACACATGTGGGGGTTTACAATCCACCCCCCTTAAAGAAATTTTTGTCCTCGAAACTTACCTCAAGTAGCGAACAAATGAGAGTACTTCTCGCACATTTTTAGCTCTGATGCCCAAGTAGTTTCTTCCACTCCATGGTGTTGCCACAAGACTTTCACCAATTGGATAACTTTGTTGCAAAGCACCTTCTCCTTGACATCGAGGATCTCTATTGGTTGTTCTTCGTACGTTGTTCTATCTTGAACTTCAATATCTTCCAAGTCTACGACATGCGTTATATCCGATTTACACTTTCTCAACATCGAAACATGGAACACGTCTTGTACACCTGATAATTGAGTTGGTAATCGAAGTTGATACGCCACTTTGCCCACCGCTTTGTCCACTTCGAATGGTCCGATATACCTTGGAGATAGTTTTCCTTTCTTTCCAAATCTCAACACTCCCTTCTAGGGTGACACTTTGAGAAACACGTAGTCCCCCTTTTGGAACTCCAACGGTCGTCATCTTCTATCCGCATAGATTTTCTGTCGACTTTGTCTCGTGCGTAATCTCTTTCAGATTAGTTGAATTTTCTCTATAGTCTCCCAAACAATCTCTGGCCCAAACAAGCTACTTTCTCCAGCTTCTAGCCAAAAAGTTGGTGAACGACATGGCCTTCCATACAATGTCTCATATGGTGCCATGTCAATGCTAGATTGAAAACTATTGTTGTACGTAAATTCTACCAACAGTAAATGGTCACTCCAACTTCCCTTAAAGTCCAACATGCAAGCTCGTAACATGTCTTCCAAAATTTGTATCACTCTCTCGGATTGACCAACCGTTTGGGGATGAAAGGCAGTACTGAAGTGTAACTGTGTCCCCATAGTTCATTGTAGACTTTGCCAAAATTGTACCACAAAATGAGAATCACGATCCAACATAATCGAGAGTGGAATTCCATGCAATCTAACAATCTCACGAATATACAACTTGCTCAAGGTTTTCAAAGTATCAGTGGTCTTCATACTTAAGAAATGAGCGGACTTGTTGAGTCTATCTACAATAACCCACACGACATTATGCCCTTGTGAAGTCCGTGAAAATCCCGACACGAAATCCATGGTGATGTGATCCCATTTCCACTCCGAAATAGGCAAGGACTGTAGTGCTCCTCTGGGATTTTGATGTTCAATCTTCACTTGCTGACACACCACGCATCTTGTAACATACTTACCCACATCTTGCTTCATTCCTTTCTACCAATATTGACATTTTATGTTCCTATACATCTTGGTACTACCCAGATGTGTGAAAAATTTTGAATGATGACACTTACCCAACACTTCTTCTTTTACTTGGTCGTTCTCGGGTATACCTAGTCTTTCCCGAAACCATAACTCATCATCCTTTATCGACCAATTCTCAACAATCTCATTCCTCTCCAACCTACCCCTAATAGCTTCCAACTCAGAGTCTAGTCGTTGTAACTCTACAATCCTTTGTCGAAGCATCAGTTGGGCAACAAGATTAAATAGGCATGGTCGATCCTTCTGTCTATCCACCCGTAGATCGAATTCCTCCAAGGCATCCACCATCTTCCACCTATTCACTGTAAGAAAATTGATTTCACCCCGAGACTTGTTACTCAGTGCATCTACTACTCTGTTCGCCTTCCCCGGATGATAGTTGAGTTTGAAATCATAGTCCTCTAGGTACTCAATCCACCTTCTTTGCTGAAGATTTAAGTCTTTCTGGGTGAATATGTACTTAAGGCTCTTATGATCCGAATACACTTGGAACTTATCTCCATACAAGTAACACCTCCACAACTTAAGAGTAAGGACCACAACAACAAGCTCCAAGTCGTGAGTTGGATAATTATGCTCATGAGTCTTGAGTTACCTCGAGCCATAAGCAACTACCTTACCTCCTTGCATTAGAACACATTCCAAGCCTCGCAGCGAAGCATCGGTGTACACATCATATCCTTCCTCACTGCTCAGAATAATGAAGATAGGAGTTATTGTTAGTCTTTCCTTCAAGGTGCGAAAAGCTCATTCACAGTCTTAAGTCCACAAGAATTTTTCTCTCTTCTTCATAAGACATGTCATCGACATTGCTATCTTGGAGAATCCCTCCACATACCTCTGGTAGTAGCCTGTTAAGCCCAGAAAACTACGCACTTCGGTCATATTCCTCGGTGGTTCTCACTTCATTACTGTAACAACCTTTGCGGGGTCAACAGCGATGCCTTATTCCGACACAACATGGTCAAGGAATTTCACCTCCTTCATCCAGAACTCTCATTTTCTCATCTTAGCATATAACTTATACTCTCTCAATGTCTGAAGCACAATCGTGAGATGACGTTTATGTTCCTTATGTGGTATGTCATCAATGAACACAATGACAAACTGATCTAGATACGGTCGAAATATCCTATGTATCAAATCCATGAAGGCTGCTAGTGCATTAGTCAATCCGAACGGCATCACCATATACTCAAAATGACCATATCGAGTAAAGATCAATCTTAGAGTAATACTTAGAACCCCTCAGCTGTTCAAAAAAAAATTTTTATTCATGGCAATGGGTATTTATTCTTCACTGTCACCCGATTTAACTTTCAGTAAACCGTGGATAACCGAAGCGTTTCATCATGCTTTTTCACAAAGAGGACCGGGGCTCCCCAAGGTGAAGTACTCAAACGGATAAACCCAATTGTCAACAGATGGTTCAACTGCTTCCTCAGCTCCTTTAACTCCAAAGGTGCCATCCGATAAGGAGCAATAGATATGGGTTCGGGTCCCAGATAGAGATTAGTCTTGAACTCAATCTCTCTTTGTGGGGGTAACCCGGGTAGTTCATTTGGAAAGACATCTGAAAAATTTGATACTATCAACACCACGTTCGGTTGTGATTTATCCCTATCAACTCCCATCAAGCTAGCTAAGAAACTCAAATGGTTCCCCGTCTTAGCTTTCAAGAATCTACTACCCATAGTAAAAAATGGATGAGAAGAATTTCAATCATTCATAAAACTGAAGACTACCCCTCTCAATAATTGAAATGAAATCCTCTTGCAAAAACAGTCCTTTATTGCACGAAAAGTGGACAACAAGTTATCCCAAACATTATGTCATACCCCTCCATATCTAATGCCACCAAATCTATAATCAATTCTTGTTTCCCAATTCGAAGCACGCAACCTCTACACACTCATCTAGTATCCAACTGTTCTCACATAGGCATGTCAATACTCAAGGCATGTTCTAGCTTCTTAAATTCCAATCCCAAATTAAGAGCATATATAGTGCATATGAATGAATGAGTGGCACCAAGATCGAATAAAATTCAGGCCCAAAAATTATAGAGAAGAACTATACCTTCCACAACTGCATTGAAAGTATCTTCCTCTGGTTGAGTCAAAGCAAACACTCTTCCTTGATTGGCGCCGCCGGGGGCTAGAGCTCCTAACGGTCTCTGCTATTTGAGTTTCTATAGTGGTGGCTTATTTGTTGGTACTTGTCCTACCGTCTGGGTATTCTTCTAAGGTGGAAAATAGGACAATGCATCCGAATATGCCCCAAACGTTCACATGCAACACAAGATCATGGGTCTGTGAATGTTATCTCTGGTAAGCCTCCAGCTCCTTGAGCTGTCTGAAGTCTTTGTCCCACCGTTTGGTCTGGGTGACAGTAAGGTGCCGTTCTCTGCACTCCACTATTGCTAACAGCAGTCCGGATTGGACCTCCCATCGTGAAGTTCTGTCGCGGCTGGGTGTCCTCCAGGTCTTTCTCCACCAGTACGGCTCTATCAACTAGATCCCCATAATCCTGAAACTTGTGAGCAACAATCGTCATGCTACCCTGTCGTAGCGTAAGAAAATCTACACCCATCTTGTCTCGGACCGATTTAGGAAAATACTTGTCTTGGAAGATTTGATCAAACTCCTCCCAAATAAGAGTATCTGTGGTCCTCCTTCTCTTCACCCATTCCCACCAGTTGTCTATCTCCTCCTCTAGCAGATATGTAACTAAGTCAACCTGAAGATCCTCGGTTATCCCCATGCCGTCACATATCTTCTTCACCCGGTGAATCTATTTATCCGCATCCAAGGGGTTAGAGCTCCCTTGGAAGATAGGTAGGTGTTGTCTCAAAAATTTCCAAAGAACCACCATCCTTCGGTTACCGTCCCCATTGCCCAGTACTTGGGCTAGTGGAAGAGTCTCACCATTGTGGTTGTTGTTCCCATTCTGGTATTGTACCAGAGTGGTTAGCTCCCGTAAGCATTGGTATATGCCGTTCATAGCATCGGGTGGTGGTGGTGGTGGTGGTGGTAGATTTACTTGACCTCCACGACCACGACCACGCCTACGTCTATGTCCTCGTCCGACATCCATCCTGCACATCAATTCACAATTTAGTTCCTTAATGTACAAGACATGGTTAGGTTGTCTAGATCTTAGCATAAGACTTGTATAAAATTTAAATCAACTATTTCATTCAACCAAATCCTACATCTCTAGTGATAAACCCTAACCTATAGCTCTCATGTAAGACCTAAAGCCTAGGCTCTGATAC
Source organism: Ilex asprella (assembly GCA_023539305.1). Lineage (NCBI taxonomy): Eukaryota > Viridiplantae > Streptophyta > Magnoliopsida > Aquifoliales > Aquifoliaceae > Ilex > Ilex asprella. Next base: position 24,325,455 of record CM042186.1, on the reverse strand, counting down.
CAAATTTGTAACACCCTAAAATACACCTTGGGTGACATTACTAGCTAAGATCATTCACATCATGAGAGAAACTAAATAAATCTATCAATAAAGAAAATTTCATTCATCATATCGAATATTTACAACATCATTCAAAAAAATAGGCCAAACAATGGTCTTTACATCCCAAAAGAGCATGCCAGGTTAAGGCATTTAAACCCAAAAGAATCCAACTTAATTGTGCAGCGGAATAACAAAATACTAAATGAACATTATCTCAAAAGGTGTCTCCTAGTCTAGAATAAAAAAACACAGTCTAGACATCTCCCTCTGGATCTACCTGCCCATCCACTCGAGCTTCCTAAGTTACTTGCTCATCTATTCCGGGCTCTTCCTCTAAATAGAAATCTGAAAGTAGACATTATTTGTAGGAAGTGAGCACTAAGCTCTGTAAAAAAATCCTCCCAAACTCAAACAAGGCTTAGAAAACATATAAAATGAGTCAATCTAATTTCACAAATATCATATATCAATTTTGAGGAGAAAACTGTGACATTTCAATGGATCTCAAGTTTAAGCAATAGCAATAAATTAAATGAAGAGTAAAACCAATTTCTAAATAGTAAATTATTCCATCATTAAACCATTTCCAACAAGTTCTAAAGGAATCTCATACTTCCAACAAGTTATTGTAGAAATCATTTACCATTAGCCACAATAAACTATTTTAAATAATGAACCCATCCCCTACCATTTGTACCAATACCCTCACGATATATCAAACTACACCATGTATCTTTCATAACATAATATACATGTATCTATGTATCTCAAACAGGATGTATGGCAATCAGATGAATCAACGCAATGAAGAATACCCTAGCCCACTCATGATATAATATTGTCCTCTTTGGCATGAGCATCCTTACAAGTAACCTCTCACCCTCAAAGTTTTGTTTCTCCTTGACATGAGTATCCTTACAAGGAACCTCTCACCCTTAAATTTTTATTCTTCTTTGGCATGAGCATCCTTACAAGGAATCTATCACCCTCAAAGTTTTGTTCCTCTTTGACATGAGCATCCTTATAAGGAATCTCTCACCCTCAAAGTTTTGTTCCTCTTTGGCATGAGTATTCTTACAAAGAACCTCTCACTCTCAAATTTTGTTCCTCTTTGGCATGAGCATCCTTACTAAGAACCTCTCACCCATTTTCACAAATCACAAGCAAAGTTCCAAAATTCTCAAATTTTTACATGTATTATTTCTATGGAGCAATCAAAGAAAAATGCAAGAGATCATCAACAATATCATTTCATTACTCAACAAAAATCACTAGGGTTTCAAAATCAAAAACAAGGAAGAATCAAGAGGAAAATCCACTTCTCTTGAAAACAAGGGTTTGAAAGCAAGAAAAAGAGATTTAAGAGCTATTCCACCATAGCTTTGTTTAAAGCATGTTAATATTTGCAAAAATACCAAGGAATGATAATTTTGTAGCACATATATTTGATCTAGAGTCAAAAGAATACATATAGACATAAACCATAGCCTCAATGTAAGAGAAAAAGAAGAACCCCCTACTTGTGTTCTTGAAACTAGGTTTTTGATCCAATCCATAGTGCAAATCCCCTTAAATCCTGTGTTTTACTCTTCCTTTCCTCCTCTCTAATGTTTTCTAGGGTTAGAGGTGCTGAAATGGGGCTAAATGAGGTGTCCTAATGTATTAATAGGGCAAAAATGGACCACAAATCGCGACTTTAAAAGGTTAGATCTCTTTGAGTCAATATATTAGTAATCCTGGAAAAAGACCAATGGAAAACAATAATTAAGAAATTGGGATATTTAAAATACACCCAAACCTATGGTGTACATTTCCCAAAATACCCAACTGTACTCGAAGGATATACTGATGCCAACTGCATATCCAATAGTAAAAATTCAAAATCCACGAGTGGATATGTTTTTACCTTGGGTAGTGAAATCGTGCTTCAAAATCCTCAAAGCAAACGTATATTGCTAGATTGCTAGATCTACAATGGAATCTGAATTCATTGTCTTAGATAAAGTTAGAGAAGAAGTAGAATGACTTAACAACATTTTAGAGGATATTTCAAATTGGCCAAAGCTTGTGCCAGCAAATACGCCATACACATAATACCGTTTGACAGTTGCTTTCGAATTGTATTATATCCATTGATTACATGAAGTCAAAGGATAATATCGCGGATCTACTTACAAAAGGTTTGACTAAAGGGCAAATAGAAAGTTCATCAAGTGGATTGGTCTTAAAAGCCTATTACTTAACCAAGAGTCACCATAATGGCAACCCAACTTAGCTGACAAGAGATCCCAAGATCTAAGTTCAAAGGGACAACCAAATTATGTGTAACTCAAAGTGCACTAAGGAGGTTTTTAACTCTTCTCATGAGACAGTGCACATCTACCATGAGAACTACTTCGCTTCAAAAGTTGTAAACCCAATTGTAAGTGTCAAGTAAGTAGTAATTTCTTGGTAGAGTTCGAACCATAGGGAAATGGGAATTTTAGAGTGAAAAAAATTAATAAAAGAAATTATGTTGTGTGTTGGAGAGAGATTTATTTTTTAGTTGATTCTTAAAACAAATAAACTTAAATAGCTTGAGAAAATGATTTGGTAAAATACTATGGCAGTGGATACTTCTTCAATAACAATTGGGTAGTAATCTAATTCTAATTTCTAATTTCAAAACAACTAGAGAATGAACTCAATTGAAGGATTTATTGATGATTAATGAGGAAATTAACTAAGATATAATCAATGAGCCAATCTAAAAGAATCCAAACATCCAATTATTAATTACAAGCATTTAACATGTGCAGAGTCAATGATAAATTAAGCAATTAACCAGTCAAATATCTCAATTCATAACAATCAACAAATCCACTAATTAGATGAAATCATTAACAATTCAACTCAAGCATGTACATATAGTAATTCTACTCACTAGAAATCTCAAGTTTTCAACACACTTAGCAAAGTAATTCGAGAGATTATATATGAAGAGAGTTTTGCTAAACAAGATGAATTGAACAATTAAAGAAAAACATTAATTAAAAAAGCTCATAAGATTAATTACATAACCCAAATTGAAAATTGAATTTTCTCCTAGCCTTAGTGAAAGAGTTTAGCTAACCATTAATTGGAGCTAAAACACAAAATTAAAGAAAGATTAGAGAATAAAATAATAGAAAGCTTCAAGATCTGGAAAACTTCTACAAAAGAGGTGAAAAAATATAAAGAGTACTTTCCCAAATTGGGGAGGATGAGCCAAGCCGCTTGTGATCGAGCTCTTTGATTGACTGAAAATCAGGAAACGTGTCTAGACGTGGGTAAAGTGACATCCGAATGAGAATCTTAGATTCACACACGTACGGACGTGAACAAGGTGTCATCCAAATGTGAAAAGCTGAGAGTCCTTGCAATTTTTCGTCTAATGCAAAACCCGACTTCTAGACTTGGTCATATAGCATCCGTGCGAGGTATTCAGAGCTCTCTTTTTTACTGGTCTCCCTTCTTTTGGGTCATCCACTCCCATCTTAGATTCTTGGTCATGTTTGCCTTCTTACTTTTTTATTTTTTTCATTTTACCTACAAAATAGGAAAAGACCAATTAAATCATTATAAAATAAAAAATAGCATTAATGTCATAAAGTTAAGTCCATACTCGTGACAATTAACACACAAATGATAGGATAAATATGCACTATTTAGGCTTAATGATAGCCCCCAACCTGGCTCTTTGTAATCCCTAGGAAGGAGCAAAATTAAGAAAATGAACTAAACTATATGTACATCCACTTTCGTAGGACTAACGATTGCTTCAACGTCAATCCTCACACGATATGTCCTCTAAAAGAATTTCTCAGATCATACTAGTTTATCACTCTTAGTTCGCATAGGAGTAGAAGATATTTAATTCAAAACAAAGAGATGCCCACATATTGGATACAATAAGCGGTAACTGAAAGAAAGGACTTTGACATGGTCCCATGAAATAAAATCAACATTAATATGTAACAACTACTGTTTCTATCATTATTAACAAAAGTCATGCATCATTAATATACTCTCAGCATCAAATAGGACTTTACTAGGTTGTAATGGGACCTTGGGATTTGGTTTAATGAAATGAAGGATATATAAGGATTCAAAAAGTTATCCCAAGATAAAACATTGCATTACACCACCTTTTCCATGTAACTCATAACCATTCACCTTTTTACTCCTAGAAGCACAATGTATATATTTGCTCAATCTTTTTTCTTTTGAACAATTAATTTCAAATATAGACATTTTGTCTCTCTCCCTATATATATATTTTTTCAAATACATTTCACCAACATGTACAATTTTGTCATTTTCATTTCATTTTTTTTAACCAACATCTTTCCCACAACATATAGACAATGTATGCTCCAATCTTTGGATATTCAAGGCTCAGTGATATACAACCTATACTCAACTTGGTTACACGATGTAGCTTAAGAAATGAATATATTATTTCGTATAATTATGGATTCTCGGGATAATGATATGCAATAGATATGGTTAAGGCTCAAATGATAACAAAAATGGCCTAAGATAATTTTCCAAGAGTTTCTTAGCAACACATTTTTCAATGCATGTAATTCAAGATCAAGAAGTAATTTAACACATCAATGCTCAATCAATTCAAAAATAAATGGCATAAACACTCCAGCAATGAGAAGCACAAAACTTTCTATGGCCTCTTGCATCTTCACTATTTGTCTCCAGTCTTCGAGGCAAGACACCTAATGAATCATCAATCTAGTACAGTAGAAATGTGCACAAGGATTGAGTTTTCAATGAAACATAACATGAGATACAAATATATAGAAATGAGTTCCATCTAGTGCTTCAACACTTGGAAATCTCAAGCTTAACTCATCATTCTCTAATTGTGATTGCCATTTGCACATAAAATTATTATTAAGATATTCAATGATAATCTAATAAAATAAAACAAGTGCACAAGATAAAATGTAACCATATATATATCACAAAATGTGGCTACAAGATAACAAAAGATGGTTTGATCAAGCCTACACATTACTCTCCTAATGCTTTGATCAACCATTCTAAACATAGACAAAAACATAAAAAAACCATACATAAAAGAGAATAATATAAATATGGGACTCCAATAAGAAACTAAGGAGATTGATCTCTATCCCTCAGGCTCAACTCCATCATCACCACCACTAGTCCCAACTCCACTATGGCCATAGCCTCTTTTAGCTCGAGCTTGGCTGCATCCTCTGCAAGTCAAAAGTTGTTTGATCTTAGCTATTTCTATATCCCACCTCTCCATCCTCCTTAGGATCTCAAAGAGTAATTGGCGATAAGTGCAGGGATCAACCTCCTTATCAAAAGGATCCCATTGAGGCTCAAGGTCAAAGAATTCTCTGAGGTTTCCCACCTCCACTGTAGCCTCAGCTGGCTTTGCACCCCTAGTAGCATTAGTCACTGTCCAACTCTTGAGTATCGTCCTAGAGTTAATCTCTATAACTCTGGGAGTCCTTGGATAACTAGGTTCAATCACCACCCCCAACACGTCGGCACAAGGCAATGACCAACTCGAAAAATGGTAGTGTGACCTCTTTCCAGTCCATTCTACCCCTAGCCTAATGTCTGATAGTATATAAAAGAGAACGTCAATGAATAGAAATGTGGCAATGGTGTGGATGAGTTCAGCGTGACCTGGGTACACCTAGTTATTATATATCTATGGCAACCAATGAGATGCGGATATTAGATTGAGCATCAGATATCTCTCTAGAAGGGCTCCCTGGTCTGGGAATTTGTCTTCCATCAGGTTCTAGACATAGTCCGAATCACCTAATAGTAGTGATATTACCTTAGATTAGTCCACAAGAGAAATAGGAAACTGTGGTTGAGGAATTCTAGTCGACTCTAGTTGTGCCACCTCAACAATGTCGACGGTTAGTACCATGAATCCCTACCCCCGGACCCACATCCTCAATCCTCCAATCTGGGCATCCCACTGTGCATTGTAGTATAACTCCCTTACAATAACTAGGACACCCTCCCAAATCATCGACATAAATGATGCCCAACGCCTAGACACCATCATTACACTAATGCCCATCCTATCAATGTCAGATAGCTGGATAGGCCTCTAAAGTGGATGTTTATGTGGATGTGATGTATGGGGCCTATTGGGTGGCGCCATATCAGTAAAAGAATAAAACTAGGGGCCCAAATGTGAAGAAGAGGAAAATATAAGCGAAGAAAGAGAATTTTGAGGTTTGCCAATGAAGTTCAGACATCCTCTTTTTATTGACAAATTTGAAAACTTGCATTCAAACATGGTCTTAATGACATCTAAAAGTAATTAAAAATTGGTAGTTGGGGACGTTGGACACGCGTCCAGACGTAGATAAAGTGACGTCTAGATGCGGTTTGCCTTTCAGACTTTGTTCGAACATGATTAAAATGAAGTCCGAACGCGACCTTCTGAATTGCTATCTCTTTTTATGATGAAATGACGCCCAAATTTTTTATTTTTAAGTCCAGACTTGAGGTTCTAAGAGCAATGTTGAAAATTCTCTAAAAAAATTGATCCCAAATACTACACTCCCAGCACTTTTTATCAAATTTTTTTTGTAAAGCACATCAAAACAACAAAAACAATTGCCACCAAAATATCTAAAAATTCATGTTATAAACTAGCAAACAAACACTATATCACATAAAGTGTGATCTCAACCCCGAACTAAACATGATATTGCCCTCAATGTATGATCAAGAAAAGAGAAATTCACATAAAAATTCTCAATTATATGGGAACGATTATACCTCATGTTCCATGGTGCCAGCTAAAGACAACAAAACTAAAACAAGAAATTAGAAATAAAACACATGCACAAAAATTGAGTTGTTTGACAAGATTAATTATACTAGGGGTCTACCAACTCAATGGATTACCATACCCTCCAAAAATGGTTTCAACCTTTTGCCATTCATCTTGAAATCATTCCTAGTCTTGGAATTTTCAACCTCAACAAACCCATAGGGAAACACTTCTCTAACAATGAAGGGACCAAACCAAAGAACCTTAATTTTTTCAGGAAATAAATGCAATTTAGAATTATAAAGGAGGACTTTCTAAGATGGTTCAAAAGATTTTCTCAAGAAATGTTTGTCATGAAAAAATTTCGTCCTCTCTTTACTAATTCTAGAATTGTCATATACTTCATTCTGGAGTTCCTCAAGTTCATTCTATTGCAATTTCCTTATTGAGCTCACATTGTCAAGACAAAAATTAAAGGACTTAATGGCCTAGAAAGCTCTATGCTCTAACTCTACAGACAATTGACAAGCTTTACCATATACCAATCCATGAGAAGACATGACAAGGGAAGTTTTGTAACCAGTCCTATAAGCCCATAGGTCATCAGTTAACCTCAAAGACCAATCCTTCCGGCCCGGGTTTAGCGTCTTGTCAAGAATATGTTTTACTCCTCTATTGACAAGCTCGGCTTGCCCATTTTTTTGTGGGTGATAGGGAGTCACAACCTTATGGGTGACACCATATTTGTGCATCAACATTTCAAAAGTTTGGTTGCAAAAATGTGACCTCCCATCACTTATCATGGCATGAGGCATACCAAATCATGAAAAGATATTTTCCATAAAAAAATTTAAAGTTATCATTGTTGGGACATGTTATTGCATCCACCCATTTAGAGACATAGCCTATCGCAACTAAAATATATGCATGTCCAAATGATAGGGGAAAAGGGCCCATGAAATCTGTCCCTCAATCAAAGATTTCAACTACCAAAATGAGGTTTAGGGGTATCATATTTCTTTGGCTTATTCCCTCAAGCCTTTGAAAATACTCACAACATTTACAAAATTCAAAAACATCATTGAACAAAGTAGGCCAATAAAATCCATATTTCGAATTCTTTACAGCGGTTTTTCGATGTGAAAAATTGTCACCACAAGCTTTCGTTACAAAATGTAATGACACTTTTTACCTTATCGCTGAGAACACATCATTAGATGATTTGATCCGAGTAATATTTGAACAAGTATGAGTCATCCCAAAAGAAGTTGCAACCTCCATTAAGAATTTCCTCCTTTCTTGAGTACTCCAATGCTTGGGTATTTCACCTATGAGAAGGAAATTTACAAGGTTAGCATACAAAGGTAAGGGAGATGTAATAAACAATTATTCATCTAGAAAAGTGTCCTAGTGTAACACCCCGCATTTTCTTTTATATATGTATATAGATATATAGTAAATAATTGTTGTAAAAATATGGATATGTGTAGTGATGTGTGTTAGAATTTGATAGATTGAAAAAGTAGAGATTTAGAATGTCAGTGGAAATAATAGTTAAAATTTGGTTTTAATAAGTGAAAATATGAAATTTTAGGTCCTAGAACTTGTATTAAATAGGTTTGGTGTAGATATATGTGTTGGAGAGGTTTGGGATGGATTTGGTTGGCTTAGGAATGGACTGAAAATGGAAAAAAGGGATGAAACAGTGCATGTGAACAGTGCACGTGAACAGTACATTGGCTGCAACTTCAAGCGCGATTTGGACTTTGATGCAGTCAATATCTCTCAAAACTCAAAACATGAAAGTTTTAGATCTCTTTCTTAGCATTCCATATCATCTTGAATCATCTCAATCGAAGCTCGGATGAGATAGTTATGCCCAGATAACGAAGCGATGTCAAAACAGTCTCATTTAGCTTGAACAGTGCACGTGAACAGTGCACTGGCTACAACTTCACTTGCGATTTCGACCTTGATGCAATCAATATCTCTCAAAACTCAAAGCCTGAAAGTTTTAGAGATCTTTCTTATCATTCCACAGAATCTTGAATCATCTCAATCGGAGCTCGGATGAGAGAGTTATGCCCCGATAACGAAGCGATGTCGAAATAGTCCATTTAGCTTTGTTTTGCAATTAATGTCTCTATTTGCATCCTAAATCAAAATATTAGAATAATGAGTACATTTAGGCTTCAAATAAGTATAAAATGCTTTAAGAATCACCCTTGATCACCTTTTATTTGCAAAAATCGTAAAACTTAATTCATAGCCGGTTCGGATGGGATAAATAGAAACTTTAGTATTTTCGGTGTACGTTGATTTTGATTTTGAGATAAATCATAAAAAGAAATGTTTTTAGGTTAAAATAACATTAAAAATGAATCCGAAATGTCGAAAAATCTTAGGATAGTCATACGGATCAAATAGGAATGTTTAGTGGTAAAACCGTAAATTTGGAGACAACTCAAACAGCCCTTGAACAGTAAATTTCGGGGCTGCTGTATCTAAAACCCCATATTCAGCCTCTTTTCTCTCATTTCTTTCACTCCCCTTTCATTCCACACCTCTTAGAGCCCTAAAGGAAGATTAAGGGAGAAAGAAAAAGGAAGAGGGAGGTCTTTAGAGCTTGGGCTTTGTTTGAGATCTTAATTCAAGGTAGGGGATTTCTTCTCTTTCTCTTACATTGAGGCTAGGGTTTATGTATATATGTATGAATTGCTCTAAATGTGATGTATATGATATGAAATCATCCTCTCTTAGTCTTTTTGACAAAGATTACATGTTTCTAACAAAGTTAGGGTTGAATACCCATGAAATTTCTTCTTTTGCTTCAAAACTCTATTTTTAGAGAGTGATGAATTTTTTTTTTAAATTCTTCCTTTATTATTGAATTCAAAACTATAGAGCTTTGCGTTGAGTGATAAATTAATATTGTGGTTGATCTCTTGCAATTTTCTTTAGTGGTTATAAAAAAAATTGTCACATGAATGGAGGATTTTGTTAATACTTTGGAATTGTTAATTAATTGAGAGTATGTTGGTTTCCTTATTGTATGGTTGTTGTGACGGACTTGAATTGCCTTCGAGAAATGTCGTAGAGTGTTAGAGGTTAGTCTATCCTAATGGGAGTGAGATGGTTGTCTAACACTTGTAGTGGATTGTCATTTGATAATGCAACCACTGTCGTTCACTAGAGTTCGAACTAGGGTTGGTATACCTTTCCTGGGGAGGGATTCGTCACTGCCATTGGGATGGTAGACGCCCTTTCTTGAAGTGATTGTGATTTGAATGTGATGGGTGAACTAGGTATAATCGTTAGGTAGATTCCTGAGAAGCAATCAACATACATGGCACAGGGATGAATCAATATACATAAGCATATGGGTTGGATTCTGTCATGGCCGGTGCATTGGTATGGGACAATGCAACGGCAGACGCCCTTCCTAACCATTTAGCAATGATTTATTATTGATGAATGCATTTTACTATTTCCATTTGATTATCACTGTTGTTTAAACTTGAGATCTGTTTAAATGTCCCGGTTTTATTTCAAAAGTATTATATGTTATTTGTGAAATGAGACCAACCTATTTTATAATTTTTTTAAACCTTGTTTGAGTTTGGGAAGATTTTGCTACAGAGCTTCATGCTCATCCCCTATAGTTAAACTCAAACCTTGTTTGAGTTCGGAGTTGAAGAGTTGGGACATTGGGAGGCCCCACCCGAGGGGAATCTAGATCCCGAGGTGGACCTATAGAGTTATAATTTCTTTTGTACTAGCCTAGAGAATTTACTTTGACATCATGTAAAGTCTAGTCTTTTGTTATTCCGCTGCAAGTGTATTTCAATTCTTTTGAGATGTAAATGTCATAGTTGGCATATTCTTTTGATATTGTGGTCATGGCTTGGCATATTATTTTGGGAGGATATTGTAAATATTTATGGATGACATTTGGTGAATGGAAATTTATTCTATGATGGATAAATGGACCCAGTGTGGTCAATAGCTATGCATATGCGGACCCGGTGCGGTCAATTGTAGTATAATTGTACAGGTTGTGTTTTGGGTAAGGTTCCCCGTACAAAGGAGACTCTGTCCAAATTTTGTTAAAATATCCATGGTTGATGAATAAAATTTTCTTATTGATGAATTTATTTAGCGCTCTCATGCAGCAAATGGTGTTTAGAATGTAATGTCGTCCAAGGGAATTTTGGGGGTGTTACACCTAGATGATGGTTGATTCAATGACCACATCGCCCATAAGTCTTGATAAATGGTCCACTACCACATTTTTGTTCATAGGTGAGATGAACTCTGAAGATTATCTAGTGTTTCCAATTATTGAATTTCATTTTTATTAGTAGCAAATCTCTAAACTCTCAAACTTCAAAGAAATTTTCCTTTTATTTTTCGTCGCCTTAGATTCCAAATATTTCTCTGAGGAGACGATCTTGAACTTTTGTTCAGGTTACTACACGATACTATTCTTTTAAGCTTGGGAGCACTCGTAAAAATACAACTCTTTTGGAGGGCAAGAATTTTTTGTGTCGTTGCTGGAGAAGTTAATGGTAATCTAAGGCGATATAGAGGTACTTAGGTAGATCTTGTGATTTTTATCACGAGCATAGGAGCGTATCCTGTAATTTATTTCTTGTTTTCTTGTAATTTTAAATTTTTAGGTTTCATAGATTTCCATGTGGCATAGAGACCAAGCAAACCAACTTGTTAGACTTAAACAAGACTTACTACCAGTTTTAGGTACGGTATGACATTATTTCACCTAATATTTTTCCAACTGAGGGTAATGGTGGGAATAATCTGGTTATAGTCCCACTTGGCCGGATTATGAAGGATTATCTTCAACCTACCTGCTCTTGCTCACCATCATGCATTGTACTTTCAGTGTATGCACACCAATTTATTGTTAAACCAGGGATGCTCCAATTGTTTCCTTAATTCAGTGGTATCACAAGTGAAAACTGTTATCTCCATTTCAAGGAATTCGAGGAAGTAGTTAGTACATTCCTGTAAGCTACAAACATCACTGTAAATTAATTCAAGAGGATCAGTACTCCTTTTAATTGACTTGAAAGATGTTCTTGCCAACTTTGATTCCATACAAGTCTCACATTTATAATTTGGATCAATAGACATCTTAAGCAAATCATTCAAATTAACTAATCTTCTTATTACATCATAATTAACATATCCTAGTCTAGCATGCCACATATTAGAAGACTCAAGCAAGTAAAAAAAAATCATCTCATTCTTATTATTGGAAAATGTGGGTATAAAAGTCATTACATTAATCTTAAAAATCCCATCACTCATGTATCCCTTCCCTACAAATATTTCAATCTTTGTAAGTAAAAATTTTGTCAGATGCAAAGACTAACTTAAAGTCATTCTTGTTAAGCAAGGAATTGGATACTAGATTCTTTCGAATATTTGCGACATGAAGCACTTCGTTCAAGGGGAGTCCCTTGTTACATGTCATCTTAAGTATCACCTCGCCACTTCTTTCAACCCTGAAGGTAAAGGAATTCTTCATATAGAGTTGTTCATCATTCTTTAATTTTTATAAGTAGAGAATAACCATTTGTTGAACAAATATGTTGAGTAGCACTGGTGTCCATCCACCACTCCTTGGGGTTACTCACCAAGTTGCATTCTGAAATAATTGAGAAGAGATTCATGTCGTTGATTTTCATAGAAAGCTTGTCCAATTCAGTTATGTTTGCTGATTAGTACTTAAAAGTAGCATTTTTCTATGCCATTTTTTAGACTAATTGTACTTTGTTGGAGTTTAAGTGATGTCATTTTAGGTCCTAAAGTGAATAAAGGCTCAAGAATAACAAATTTCACATTTGAGGGTAACGTTAGTACATTAGGGAACAAAATTGGAGAATCTGGAAACAAAACAACCACATTCAAACGTCCACTTGAACTCTGAGAAAACCAGACTCTGATTCGTGGCGTGTTACAGTCAAGAAGGAAGACTCTGAGGTACTTGAGCACCACGTTCCACCACCAACTCATGTTCGAACGTCCACTTGATTTGATTGAAGATCAGGATGATGAGTGCAAAGCGCCAGAATCTAAATTAAGTGTGGAAATAGGTTTCCACAGAAGACCACAAACCACTGAAGTTAGAAAGACAAACTCCATTTGGCGTTCGAACACCCATACAACAAAGACAGAAGAAACGTTTGAACGCCAAGAAACGTTCAAACACTCATAAAGCAAAGACAGATACAACGTTCAAACGTTATATCACGTTCAAACGTTTTTCATAGACTGACTGCAAAGTAATTGACTTTTCACTTGGACTTGGGCGGCATACGCTATTCCTTCACCCCTCTCTTGCTCCCCCTCCTTGCTTAAAAATACTCCCACTTTGGGAGGCTTAAGGAGGCTTGGTAGGAGACTTGGTAGAGAGTTTGATGGAGGCTTAGACTCTCACTCATAAGAGCTAGTTGTAGAATTGTTGTATGTTTACTTATAGTTGTTCTTGAAGTTAGTTTGGCTTTAGAAAAATACTTCTTAGTTTGTTATGAAATTAGTCTTAAATTTATGCTTTTAATTACTTGCAAGAAGAAAGATAGTTCATCTTTTAGTTGAGGAAGCCACCCTCTAATTGTGACTAGATTTCTTCTACTTTCATTTTTTTTTACTTCCATAGCTTGAGCTTCCTTATTTCTTAGAGGAGTGAAACTATTTCACTTTTCTAGAGCTTTGCCAAAGCCCTGAAGGGTGGAATGTAATTCACTCATTCTTCGTTGAAAATTAACTCTTTGTTCATTGTTCTTTTATTGTGTAAGTCCTCTACTTAGAGGCATGAGCATCACTCACTTTTCTAGCTTTACCAAAGCCATGAAGAGTGAGTAGTTTCTCATTCACTCTTTAGCAAGATGTGAAGGGCATGTATATTTATCCGAAAGTTATATTTGTACACTGTTTTTATGCTTAATGTTTATATCCCCTTGCTTATTGGATGATTGATTGCTTCTAGTAAAACTAAGGTACTTTGTACAATTATGGTTCTTTCCATGACATGGATGACTCTTGTATAGAGAGAATCATCAGTTCAAGGCAAGTACCCCGGCTAGATCTTCATGACTACCCTTCAATCCTCCCTATATTATTGTGCTTCATTTAAAGAATGGAATATTAATGTCATGGTCGGATAACTTGTAAAAACACTTGCTTGTTTGTAAACGGGTTGAGTCTCGGCACAGACAATTCTTGTAAACTTCTAGAAAGACATCAGAACCATGTTCTTAATTCTCACAGTTTTTCTTTATCTTCTGATTAACTTGCCATTGACACGAGAGTTAATTGACTTATCCAGCATAAATATAATAAATCGGATGATTAATTACATGTCCAGATCCTTGAACTAAAGAGTGACTTTATTTACATTGGAGTTTATCTTATATTTTGCTTAAAAAACTTGTCTTGGAAAGAATCTTATATTTTGTCCAGCAAAACTCACTAAAACTCACAATTCTGTATTAAAAAGGTTACAATCAATTAGTCTCCACTACTGCTTATGTTGAAACACCAACAAGAGTTCCCTATGGATTCGGCTCTGGACTAAAATCGGATTATTACTACGGTTTAACTGCTTGCACTTGGGTGTACACATTTCTGATCAAGTCATTTGCGTGAGCATTAGGCTTCTTGAAATCCCTTGTTTTACGGCAGTCTTTGGAAATATGCCCTAATTTGCCACAATTGTAGCACTTACCCTTGAATTTTTTCGATCTTTGATTTGGACCTTTTGTCATTGCGTTTCCTTTTCTTGTTAGTCTTGGTTCCATTTTCAACTATGTTGGCTTTAGATTCCATGGAATCAAAAATTCAACTGTTCTTCTCAGATTTATGGTTATCCTTCTCGATCCTTAAGTGAGCAATCAGTTCTTCTAATTTCATCTCTTTGTGCTTATGCTTGAGATAGTTCTTGAAATCCTTCCATAGAGGTGGTAAGTTTTTCATAATCGTAGCCACTTGGAACAACTTACTAACAGACATACCCTCAACATGGATGTTAAGAAGGATAACTTGAAGTTCTTGAACTTAGGATATGATAGTCTTGGAATCCACTATTTTAAAATTTAAGAATTTATTAACAATGAACTTCTTCGTACCAGCATCCTCAATCTTGTACTTTTTGTTCAAGACTCCCAAAGTTCTTTTGAGGTTTGACAACACTATACACATTGTATAATGAATTGTCTAACCCATTGATGATGTAATTTTTACACAAGAAATCTGAATGCTTCCAAGCATCCACCTTTTCCACATTAGTTTTGATGATACCAGGAAAAATATTTTCGAGTATGAGCTCAGACCAAGAGGTCAACCCATAAGGGAGGTCAGATAGGGAATCCGAAGCTCAGGGGTATCCACCCAGAGCTCACCCCAGGCAGGATGGTAGAAGAAACAAGGAGTGGACAGCTGGTTAATAACGAGTGTTCCCATAGAAGTAGGGCACTACATTCAAGGCATGAAATCTCAATCAACCAAGATCCTCTCCTAATTTAAAGGAGAATCCCGCGGGAGAAGGGAAAAGATCTCGCCGGATATCCCCTGTGAAGAGGGGTGGCATTATAAAGGGAGAGGGACACGAGAAGCCAGAGGGGGCATGGCAAATAAACCCTAATTTCTGTGATATTGTATCGAATAAGCACTCAAGTGATCAATAAAGAAAAAGGAGCAAGAGCCTCCATTTAAGAGTGGACTAGCCGAGCTCCACAGCGGGTGAACCACTATATTTCTTACTGTTTACATTTCCCTAGACTCCCCTGAATATTCAACTGCAAATCACGAGAGTAATTTAGCTTAGATCCATCTCGATCATCACGGTTTACACACCCCCTGCTCACCCGCGGTGAAAAAGCATCATCAAGTTTCATTCTCAATCAAGTAAATGTAACGCCCCAAATGACACCCTGAACGACATTATATTCTCAAAAATCATTTATATCATGAGAGCACTAAAATAATCCATCAATAAATAAGTCTGCACAAAGTCATCCATAGCATTTACAACATTATCCCAAAAGAATAGACCCAACTAGGCCTTTACATTCCAAAAAAAAAAAATCAACTAATGTAACACAGCAAAAATAACAGAAAAAAACTAGACTTCACAAGGTTCAAAATGAATATCCTAGTTTAGAACAAAAGAAAGTGTCGCTCTTGGCATCCATCTCGGGATCCACGCTCCCATTTATCGGAGTCTCCTAATGTGGGGGCTCATCAACTCTGAACTCTTCTTCTCGCACACAATTTGAAAATATTGTTTGTAGGGGGTGAGCACTAAGCTCTGCAGGACAATCCTCCTAAAATCAAACAAAGTTTTGAAAGCATGTAAAACAAGTCAGTCTCATTTCACAAATAACATATATAATCTTTGAAGTAAAACAAAGACATTTTAAATAGATCTCTAGTTTACGAACAACAATAAAGTTAAACTGAAAGATGAAACGAATTACCAACAATGAGTCATACACTTTCCAAAAGTAAATGAATACCCCACACATGATTTAATATTGTCCTCTTTTTGCATGAGCATCCTTACAAGGAACATCTCACTCTCAAGGTTTGTTTCTCAAGCATCCTTACAAGGAACCTCTCACTCTTAAGGTTTGTTTCTCAAGCATCCTTACAAAGAACCTCCTGAGAAGATCTCATATTCTCCTCTTTTGGCATGAGCATCCTTACAAGGAACCTTTCATCCTCAAGGTTATGTTTCTCAAGCATCCTTACAGGGAACCTCTCATTCATGTTCATCCAAACAACTATACAAGAAATATGATACCAACTATTTTCTTAAATACCCAATAATTCCACAAACCCCTAATTTATAAGCAAATTCCAGGTAAAATCCCCAATTCCCATAAGTGATATTCCCAATGGACCAAATTTAAGAAAAGGTACAAGAGATCATCCACAATTTCATTTCAACACTCAATACCAAACCAATTTACACAATTTATAAGCATGTCTCAAAATTCCCAAATTTGGCATGTGATATTTTTAATAACCAATAAAGAAAATTGCAAGAGATCAACAATGATATCATTTTATTATTCAATATGAAACACTAAAATTTTGAAATTAAGAATAAAAGAAAGATTTAGAGAAAAATCCATCTCTCTTGAAAACTAGGATTTTGAGTCAAGAAAACGGATTTAATTGTTAACCAACCATAGTATTGTTCAAAACATGGTAATATTCACAAGGATATCAAGAATCAATGATTTTGTATCATACATATTAGCTTTAGAATGAAAAGAGTACATATATATAAGTCCTAGCCTTAATGTAAGAGAACAGAAAAAAAACCCTACCTTTAATCAAGAATCTCAAGCCAGAACCCAAACTTTGAAGACCTTCTTCCTCCTTTTTTTTTTCTCCCTTAATCTTATTCTAGGGTCCTAAGAGTGGTGGGGTGAGAATGGAATGAAAGAATGAGTCAAATGAGGCTTAGAGGGGTGTTTTAAAGCACAAAAATCCCGACTTTTAACTATTTAGGAAGCTTCAGACAAATCGTACCGGTACGCGTACCAGAACGGTTTAGCTATTGGAGTTCGGCATACCGGTACGCGTACCGGTATGGTTTGACTGACAGATTTTTGCTTCAACTTTCAATGCAGTTTTGACTCATTTAGAGATCGAATTAAAAAAATTTCATGAAATACACTTTTGTAGCCTTAGATGTCTAATATCTACTGTCCAAATTTCAGATCAAATGGACATCATCATAAAAAGTTATGAACAAAATATTAAGAAATTTCTAAGATCCTTTCTACCCAAATTTTCTCTAAAGTGTGCTTTCGCTCTAAAATACTTTCTAATTTCTAATATACCCTATATTACCTCTCCCAATATTTTTCGACCTTACGGATTCAATGAAGACCTTAGTTTGACCTAAATATATTTAATTTTTTGATTAATCCTAATATCCAAGTTAATGTTTACCAAAATTTTAAAATACGAGGGCTAAGTATATCTTTAATTGATTGGTCCGTTCGAGGCCCAACATACCATCATTAGTACTCTATCATTGTCCATTCACAATGATTGAAGGATGAAATACCTAACACAAAAGCTTGGCAATGAGTGTTTCAATTTCAGGTTTTCACAAAGTGTACCAAAACGCGTATCGGTACGACCTGCCTACTGGACTTTGGCGTACTTGTAACACCCCGCATTTTCTTTTATATATTTGTATAAATATATATAGTGAAATATTGTTGTGGAAATGAGGATATGTATAATGATGTAAGAATGAATCACATAGGTTAAAATATTAGAAATGAATAATTGGGAGACAAATGGATTTGGGAAGTTTAAGTTTCAAAGGCGTTTGAGATTGGAAATAGTTATTAGATAAGTTTCTAAATGTTTTTAGGTCAAAATAATGTTTCCATTAAATCTGGAAGGTCTAAAAAACTTGGGAGAGGTAATATGAGGTGCATTGGAAGCTTGAAAGTACTCCGGAATAAAAACACAAATTACGTAAATTTCGGGTATAAAATATTTTGGACACCTCTCAGTATTTTGGTCATAACTTTTTATCCTTATATCCAACTGATCTGAAATTTTTACAGAAGATAGTAAACATCAAGGGCTACAAAAGTGTCTGTAATGAAAATTTTTAATTCGATCTATAAATGGCTCAAAACTATACTAGAAGTCGAGGCAGTCAAATGGTACCGGTACCTCGAAACCAGTAGCTAAACGGTACCGGTACCCAGTACCGGTACCGCTTCTCTGAAGCCTTCCGAACAGTTAAAAAGTTGGGATTTTGGATTTTAAAACTCCATTCCAAGTCCTATTTGCCCCATTCTTCATTGCATTCTCACCACAAACATCCTAGAGCCCTGGGAGGAGATAAAGAAAGAGAAAAACAGCAAGATCAAGATAGCTTCACACCTCATAAAAATTAAAACCGAAATTTCTCAAGAACACCATTCTTCTCCCCTCTTCCTATACCCTTTCACCACACCCTTACCCACATCTCTTAGAACCCTAAGAGAAGACAAGAAGGAGAAGGAGAAGGGAGGAATAAGATCTTTGGAGCTTGGGTTAGCTCAAAATTTTTGGATTCAAGGTAGGATTTTCTTTCATTTTCATTCAATGATGTTAGGGTTATTATACATGTATATTTTGACTCTAAATAGTATGTATTTGTTATGGGTTCATTGTTTCTTAGTATTTTTACAAACATTCACATGATTTGAACAAAATAATGGTTTGAAATCCATCAAACCCTAGTTTTTGGGGGAAATATGGATTTCTCTCTATATCTTCACATCCTCTTGATTTCTAAAATGCTAGATCTTTGTGTTGGGTATTAAAATGGTAGTATTGATGATCTCATGCCTATTTCCTTTAAACTTGTCTTTTGTAACATGATTTGCTAAATGAGTATATTTCCTTAAATTGTTTTATTATGTACAATGCTTGTGAAAGTTGGGAAAATTGTGGAATTGCTTATATATGAGGTTTTGAGTATATTATTGGTATGTTACTTTTGTGTATGGTGTTGTGAGGGACTTGGATTACTTCGAGATCTGCCGTAGGGTGTTAGTGGTCAGTCTATCTCAGTGGGGGTGAGATGGTTACCAAATGCCCGTAATGGATTGTTGTTTGTGAGAGCAACCATTATTGTTCACTTTCGAGACAAAAAGGGTTAGTATACTAGATCCTTGGGAGGATTTCGTCAATGCCGCTGGAGGCGGTATACGCCCTTTCTAAAGAGATATAGGTGAACGAGGTAGATTCGTTGGGTAGATTCATGAGAAGCGACAACCTACTTGAGTGGTACCAAATAGAAATTATTGTTCATTGTACCAAATATTATTTCTTCAAGAGTTTCGGGTAGTATGGGATGCCGCGATAACTTGTGGAAATGGTGTATGGTGGAGTGAATTATGCTAGAAATTATTTGTCAATTAAACGTGGTTTTATTCTCTTTCAATTCCTTATTATTGTACAAACTTGAGATCTCCTTCAAAATGTCCTTATTTTATTTCAAAATTCATTTATATGTATGTGCGAAATGTGACCTACCTATTTTACTTGATTTCAAAACCTTGAATGGGTTTGGAAGGATTTTCCTATAGAGTCTTGTACTCACCCCCCTACCTACAAATATTTCAGATTGTACTCTTGAGGAGGAGTTAGGACTCGAGGAGCCCGTACCCTGGGAGATTCAGTAAGACGGGAGTGTGGATCCCGAGGAGGACTCTTAGCTGGACACTACATTTTGTTCTAGACTAGTGTATTATTTTGAAACAATGTAAAGCCTAGCCATATTTTGTAATTCCGCTGCATTATCATAATTATTAGATTTTGAGAATGTAAAGGTCATAGCTTGGCCTATTCTTTTGGGATAACATGTAAATTTGATAAATTGATTTTATGGTAAGTAAATGGACCCGGTGTAGTCATTATAGTAGAATTACACAGGTTGGGTTTTGTAGTAGAGCTCCCCGTACAAGGGAGACTCTGCCCGAATTTTGTTACAATATAAATTGTTGATGTAATGTTGATGGATTACTTAGTGTTTTCATGCTTAAATGGTTATTAAAATGTCATGCCGTCCAGGGTGATATTTGGGGCGTTACAGTACTGGTACGCGTACCGGTACGGTTTGCCCAGTTTTGCCTTTTTGACCTATTTTTCATTTACAATCCATTCTAAAACCTTCCAAAGCCAACTCAAACTTATACAAAATACATTTTTACACAAATTATAGTTGGTACAAGTTCTATTACATTGGGGGTTTACAGTAAAATAATAGCTTCCTTAAGAAACTTTACAAGATTAAGGGTGGTGAGATAGAAAAACATCTTAGATTGCCAATATTTGAAGTCCAAGTTATTGAACTTCTTGGACTTCTCCCATGAGACACACTTACGGTTGCAGGAACAACTATTGTAGGAACAACTATTGTATGAACAACAGTAAGAGGAACAGAATCATTTGAAGTTGTTATTTTTGTTACACAAACAGAAATAATAATTTAACACTAAAATCAACAGTCTAACAGAATACACAATTCTAATTGTAATAAGTATACTAATTAATGAAAGTAAAAAAGTAACAGAATACAAAATTCTATTTTAAACTTATAATAGTACTTAATCTAATTATAAAATAAAAATCTGTCTTAAGATTATTATAGAAAATAGGTATATAATTAGATTATATTAAATTGTATCAAGTCTAACTTATGCAATGACAGAATTGAACTTATATCTATATATTGTTATATGCCACTTAATCAAAATAGAAAGTAAGCAAAATCAGTACACTCACAATGACACAAATCTGCACAAACAATAAAATAAGAAAACTATAATATTCAATCCGAGCCTTGTGAAACACAATCTCCTTAAGACAGATTTTCTCCTTCTCGGTGCTCAATGTTGATGAGCAACTGCTTCCCAATATAGAACGGATTACGTCTTTGCAAAAGTAGCATTTCAATCTCCAAAGACCAACAAACATAACTTGTGTCTTATACTTAAAACTGAACCACAAGAACAATGCATCAATACATAAGGACAAAGAGAAAAAATTATGAAACTAAAATCCATAATTATGATTGATTGAAATGACAATGGGGCAGTCTATTTATAGGTCATTAGTGGTTGTTCAGATCACCTGAAGAGGCATGGGATGCCACTGTTAAAATTGAAGAGACACACTCTTTAATATGAATAGGCAAAAAACACCAAAGGCACCTCTAGAGTGAACAACCTTTTTGGAATGAACCAGACACACTTTCGGCGCTAAATTCAAAGTAATAGATAGAAAATTTAAAATTTTGGTTGGGATTTTAATTTTGATCCGTGTTTGGATCCGTTTGATTTGACCCATGACCTACACCACTCCAAATAAATTTTGTTCAAAAAGATTATATCTTTTTGGCCCAGGCCCAAGCCCAAACCCAAGCCCGCCCAGGTCGGGTCATGGCATGTCAAAGCGGGCGGGCAGTGCATGTGTGCGTGCGTGAGAACCATGGTAATGTAGACGATTGTTTTGCTCACAAAAGTGTGGTACCCATTGGGGCCCAACCAAAGAAGCTAACTAAGAGTACATTAACTCACCAAAATGTTAATCATCTTCGAATGTGGGATAAGCCTTATTCCCCTCCACCAATCTTAGTTTATTTTATCACTTCAAACGGAGCACTTTGAGACATAATTTCTCATTAAAATCTTAATAATTTTGAACAAATAAATATGCAATGTTAATCTTCTTGCGGAGGAGAACGCATTTAAATTTGGTCTCACCAATTTTCGAGGCGTGTGTCGCACTTTTATTTTAGCCTCAAGTTGTTTAAATAATCTTGTTTAAAACCATTTTTTCCAACACCATCTTCCTACCTGATGCTTTGCAAAAGACTATTTTTTGGGCCAACCTTACCCGATCGAGAGTAATGTTTCGACCGAATTCTGTCCAAAACAATCAGCTCACAAATTTGGGTTGGTTGTGGAGTCAAACAAATCTCTAAATCAGCATAATAAAAGAAGAAGTAGAAGAAGAAGAAACAATCGTAAAACAAAATCAGCAATAGAAACAAATCAATAAATAATAATTGGCAAAAATCAGAAATCTGTGTAGTTTACTCTTGAAAAAGATACCAAGATTTTCTATAAATTCTCATTCTCTCTCTCTCTCACGTCAAGGATCTATATACACACACCCTTTTCTCTGTCTCCTTTCAACAAACTTTGCCGCTTTGAAATCTCTCTTTATATATTAAAGCAAAGCAATATTGATGAGACTTATTCGCATTCAAACTGTTCTCTACGCAATCGTCACAATTTTCTAGGGTTTTAATCTTATACAAAATTTAATTAGGGTAGCACAATTGTGTACGGACTATCGAGTAATCAACAATAGTGATAAGTTCTCATTCATCCTAAAGCTATGTCTTTTTAGATATAAAACACAATAAAAAACCCCAACTTCTAGATCAAAATGATACTGTAGAGAAGATAGGACAAGAGAGAGAGATGGAGAGAAAGAGTATGTACATGAAGCAACCTCGATGGAGCTTCAGCACTAGCCCACCTTGAAAAAAAAAATCAACTATATATGTTATGCACAAATTTCATATTGTTTTAGTTGTGCTTACCCATTGTCTAACGGTGCCCACCCATGACCTACACCACTTTAACTCCTTTTTTCTGTCATTCATCTTATTAACAACTTTGAATTTAACCACACAATCAACACTTTGCGATAGAGTATAGGGAGAAAGAGAAACAGGGGAAAAGAATAAGAAGTGACAGTGTCTATGACTCCTCACTTCTGAAATATGAAAATTTATTGGCATGAGTTGTAAATATTTCCACTTGAAAAAGAAAATTATAAATAACTTTAATTAATCTCATTGTTTGTAAAAGTTTACAATTAGTTTACAATTGGCCTTTTTGGGTGAATTTTTAAATATCAAACGTGATGTCATTAAGCATAAATGTATAATATTAATTTTATTAACCGTAAGTAAAAGAAAATTAAAACTTGTTATAGTGTTCAGTGCCCATCCAGAAATAATTTTCTGGCTTCGCCCTGGCTCTGAAGCCCAGCCTTCCTCGATGGATGCTTATGGCTTCACTAGCTTGTGCCTTCATTGGCTTGTGCCTTCAAGTTCATTCAATGGAAGATAGGCGTAGAGAGAGGCATTGAGAGGAAGAGGAGGAGGCTCAGGCGACAATAGGGAATTTTAGGGTTTGTGAGCATCATGTTTGCATCAATTTATATGTAGGTCATAATATATATATTAAAATATAAATATGCTTGCGGGTTGGGTGGAAAGACATAAAATTTATGGGTATTCTGCATGCTTACTTAATTTTTGGGGAATATCAAAAAGTCTTCCATTAGATAGTCCATATTTTGCGGAAGCCGGTCAATTGGGAAAGGTCAGATCCGGTAGGGTCGAAATAGGTTGGGTAAGCAAAAATTTGAAACACCCATAATTCTATTATTTAAAAAATAAGATTCACACGACTTATAAGAGTTTTGTAACATGATGATTTGTTATCGAAAAAAATACCATAGTAATGAGAAAATTTCCCTATTTTCTGTACAAAATTTGCAGGGTTTGCTTATACGAACCTAATTTGGGAATATACATTTGATTAATTGTAATTTTTAATGATATATGGAGCTCATATTAAATCCAACGATTATAATTAATTAGATCTTTAAATTAGTGCTCTTAATTAGATCCAAATAGCATTTTTCTAATGTTACTCTGTCTAGAAATTTTAAGAAGCGTAGAAGTCAGCTGGATTTCCTGGGCCATAACAACTGAGGTTTCTGGTTTGTATTTATGAGGGATTACCGAAAGCCGTCCTCAATAATATTTCACCAAATGACCCAAAAATACAAAAAATGCAACAGCCAAAACCAGAAGAAAACCTAGCTGTGCAGAATTAGAAGACTAAAAGAAACCGATCATACAACAGTAGCAAAACATTCACTCTGAATTCGCAGGTAAGGCTCTTGTCAATTATTTTTCACTGACTTCTTGATATTTTTGGTTTTTAAACCCTAATTTCATTTGTTTTACTGGATTTTATGTGAAAATGAACGATAAAAAGTTATTTTTTGTGATGATATAAATTATTGAACCTTAATGGCAATCTTGGTGGTTGTAGAGCTGATCGTTGGGTAGTCTAGATAAAGAATATGAGTTATCGGCCGACTACACGGAGTAAAAATAAGAGGCAAAGACCGGACGATAGTGCTGCTGCCACTTGTAAAATTTTCAGGTATAAATATGTTTTAATTTTAATTTTTTTATTTTTTGTGATCAGAGGATCCAAGAGAAATAATTTTAAAGACTGTAATGCACCAAAACATTTCATAGGAAAAAATAATCATATTCATTACTATTTTTTAAGAAAATGCTCTATATACCTCTTAAAATTATGCTTTGATTTGTTTGCTCTGCTAGACAGGAAAAAATAGTTTGATTATGCTGTAGAACATTACCTGGACCAACCTGCTTTGAGAAGCAAATGTGAGTCTGGGTTTGCTAAAAGGGTAGTTTCAAACTGTTTTCGGAAGTAGATTCAATTTGGCTTTTGTTGGGCAAGCAAGAATATAGTTTACAAGCAGTACTCTTTGCAGCTGTTTTTTTTTTTTTTTTTCTAATAGAACTGTGATTTTCATTTTTTTTTTTTGCTTGGTAAAGGACAAAACCTGCTTTGAAACATATTAATCATCAGGGTGATGAACTTTTCGGGTCATTGACTTGTCTAGAAAAATTCACTCAATTTATTCTCTGAAGTTCTAGATTTTTGGTTTATGCTAAGTTAAGTTGGAAGAAATGATGTATTATTATGAATATACACTATTCTTGACATCTGGGTTTCAGGATCAAATTTTTTTTCTGGTTTGTGCTTAATTAATTAAGAGATAAAGTTTGGTGCAAGTAGTAAAATAGCGCATTGTGTTTATGCTTCAGAAAACCGAGTTCTTGGTTTTTTTTAAGCAGATTTTTGCCTTAACTTTGCTATGAAAAGCATGAAAAGTACTTTGAAAAATTTTCTGCTATCAATATGCTTTGCACCTTGTTCTGGCCTAAAGCAAGAATGTGATTTGTAGGTGTACCTACCGAAAAATAATTGTTTTGAATTTTGCTCAGTAAAGAAGGAATGTTATCTAGAGCAGCACCTTCCAGAAAGGCCATAAAATTGGCTTGTGATTCTTTTGTCTAGAGCAAATATGTTTGGCTTCGAATTGCTGACTGGACACTAGCTGAGTAATCATGTTTTTATAATTTTTTCCTGATTATTAACTTGTCTAGGAGAATTCACACAACTGGCCTAGTGACTGAAGATGATGCAAGTCAACTATACATGACTTGGAAGCCTGTTTGTCAAGGTTGTCGTGTAAATACAAAAGACAACCCCAATTGCTTTTGCGGATTGATTCCTCCTCCCAATGGAAATCGAAAAACTGGGTTATGGCAGAAGATGTCAGAGATTGTTCATTCGCTCGGTCATGACCCATCAAAGGACCTTCGTACTTCCCCTGACTCACCTGCTGGCCTCACTAATCTGGGAGCGACATGCTATGCCAATAGCATACTCCAGTGCCTCTACATGAATAAGGCATTTAGAAAAGGTGTTTTTTCTGTTGAACTGGAGGTTTTGAAAGAACAGCCTGTGTTGAATCAACTTGCTCGACTTTTTGCACAGCTGCAGGCTAGCACAATGGCTTTTGTTGATTCTGCTCCATTTATTCAAACTCTGGAGTTAGATAATGGTGTACAGCAGGATAGTCATGAGTTTCTTACCTTACTTTTCTCTTTACTTGAGCGATGTTTGAGCTGTTCTACAGTTTCCAAAGCCAGATCAATTGTCCAAGATCTTTTCCGAGGAGGTGTGTCGCATGTGACAAAGTAAGTTATGACTTAGACACTAATTTTAAGGTGAATGGTGAAAGTGGTTGCTTTGTATAAACTTGCTAAGATGGTGCATCTCATCTCAATTTTCATGACACGAGTGATCAGAAAATACATTTTTGCATATCCAGGAAAATTTCTGGAGGGAGTAATGATTTTTTCTGTTCCAAACTTCACTTAATCCTCTGTTTGTCTTACATGAAACAACTCTTGAACAAATAACAACAGTGTGCTATAGTTTTTTGAATCCCTATATTTCACATTCTTTCTTATTTATAAGGATAATTATATCTATGTTCTGTGTTGGTCCTCTTCAAATTTTCACTGAATTATTGACAAATCACTACTACTTAGTTGTGTATACTTGCTTCGTTGCTGATACCAAGTTATGCTTGGGACTTCTGCAAGCAACTTTTGGGACACTGATTAAAAGAAAATGTCTAGAGATTATGGGCTAATGTTGATTTAGATGGAATTCCTTTATCGTACTTCCTTTACTGGGATTGATCCCCTGTTAATAACTCATTTTCTATATATTGGGTCATTACTTAATTTGGTCTCCATTAATTATGAGTGCTTGCAGCCTTGCAGGGATGGATTGAGTATATATTTCCCTTTGAGTCACAATGTCATGGTTGGTCACCCGGCACTGTTAATATTACACCAGTTGCCCCTGAAAAAGTGTTATATGGGTTGTTAACCAGGTTTCTCTCTATGAATTTAGGGTGCTGGGAGGGTGGGCTGGGTATACAACTAACTAACATTGTTTGCAAATATGGTTGCCCTTAAATTCAAAACCAAAACCTCACGGGTGCTACTTAGACACTGCTACCACTACCTTAAATAATGACCCATATAGCAGTTGATCATGCAAGGAGCCTAACCCTACTTTCCCTCTTTTGCTTTTCTATTTTATTTAATGGGCATGCATTCCCTTTTTGAAGGCTATAATACTTTTTGGTTGGTTTGGCTATCAAAATTGGTTTCTATTTTGTTCAAGGTTGTTATTTTGAAGCAAGGAACCTAATATTTTCTCAATAAATATATATTGATCAGGCCTTCTATGGTTGAGGCTGGGTTTTTTTTTTCCAGTGTATAGAGTGAAGTAAGTGTCCCACATTGACACTGTTTCCCCCTCTTATTT
This sequence comes from Ilex asprella, assembly GCA_023539305.1. Lineage (NCBI taxonomy): Eukaryota > Viridiplantae > Streptophyta > Magnoliopsida > Aquifoliales > Aquifoliaceae > Ilex > Ilex asprella. The sequence goes on along the minus strand of CM042186.1, from coordinate 24,298,005 downwards.
TTGTTTGTGTCATTAAAATATGGCAAAAAACATGTAGTGGAATGATGATTATTTCTTGTGGTACTTGTTTATTTTTAGCCATGATCTTTGAGTATTTTATTCAGGGTAGTCTATTTTTTTGTTGTGGAATTTTATATTTTCTTTATACGTATTTTCCATTGTTATGGAATATGCTCTCTTTATCTTCTACATTTTACTTCTCCTTTTTGCATAGGCTGATCTAGGTTTTCTGGTACCGGAGCCCAATTTTAATTCATGAACATGCTTTCATCTAGTGTTCTTTAAGCTGAAAGCACATCGAGGCACCAATGTCTGCTTGGGCCTTGGGTTGGTCAAAGGCGAAGTGCAGGCTTAATCGAAGCGAGATGCATGCTATATATAATATGTGAAATGACTAATATTACATATACAACTCATCTTAATAGCAAATATTGCTTTTATTTTTTCAAAAAGAAAGGTAATTCTCGGCAAACAACACAAACACAACTCATTTGAAATAATTTAGAAGTCCTAATGGGTATTTGTTGTGTGAAATGGGACTTATTGGTTATTTTTCCTAAAATTAATCAACTTTTAGCGTCAATTTTGGGGAAATTACAGTACATATCAACAAGATTTTGCAAAATACAACTACTAAAGGACTATTAGTATCCGTGATCAATTTCAACTCCACATTTACAAAAGCTGTAACAAGATTCCTAAACGGAGCCAGGAAGAAGAAGAATAGAAGAAAGAATGAGAGAAACTAAAACAAAGTCAGAGATGTATATTTCTTAGAAACTAAGGATAATTTCATGGGGTCTGATTGAATCAGTTAAAGGTTTACTACAAAAAAGAGATTGATTTCAAGAAAGAAAAAGAGAGGGGGGAAAAGAGAGATGTAGTGAGAGACATGCAAAAGATATAGTTGATATAGATGAAAAGGAAAAAGCCATGGTCTGAAATTGATGTTTATATGTGGATTTAGACCAGATTAAATCTCTGCAGTTTACAAGTATATTTAGGTTTTACAGTTCTAATTTGGGTTCATGCATATCAAATATTCCAATCCAAGTCAATATGTTGATGATTACAATGGAAGCAGACCCCAAAAATGTTAGGACAAGGCTTTGTTGAGTTGTTGTTAAAGATATGATTACAATGTATATTGTTTGATTTATCTGGTAAAGCAAAGAATTGAATTTTTTTTGCTGCTTTTTATGCGATGATTCACACCTGAGATTATTTAGTTACTAAATGTTTTCGATGAGTTGGATATACATAATAATGTTACTTGACTTGTGGATATCTGTTGGTGCCATCTGTACACTTCTAAGTAGAATGATGTGGAGGAGCTAAAGCACAAACATCTTATGGAGACTTCTTGCTCCTTGCTTTTATATTTGCACTATCAATGCACAACATTGGTTGCATGAGAATTTTTTTATAAAATTAATATTAAAAACATGAAGTATGTGTAACCACATTATATTTAAGTAAACTAAATATCATCTTATAAAAAATACAAAAATTGTTGAGATTTATTTTTGTACAGTTTGGGACCGTGAGTCATTATTTATATTTGGGCTTAAATTTTGAATATAAGTCTTTAAAAATCATATAATTAAGATTGCTCATATAAATCACTGGAAATGTAATTGCTATGGTTCTTCTCATAATGAAACCATGCTTTAAATAGGACTAGTTAGTTCAATTAGGGACAAAATGCAACCCAATACAATCCTGTATTTTTGACATGATAAATAAGATTCAAAGTCTGAACATTGTTAAAATATTACTACAAAATAATGAAAATCCATTACATAGAACTCTTAATATAATTTGGATGATTGGCTATGATCGAGGAATTTTGCTGAAGTTACTTATTCATTTTACTTAAAAATTATAAGGTCATGTAAAATCTTAAAAAGACAAAAAAAGAAAAAAGAAAAAGATAGAGGGTTGGTTTTGGGGTAAAAAGCAACATATACATATATAGGTGCAGTATTGTCTTTGTATATTAAAGGGGTAACGTTGCATTTTAATGCAGTTGATGAAAGATATTTTAAACATTTTAACTGGAAAAAGGCAAAATGTTATCTGTATAATAATAATATGAACATTTAAATATAGGACATAATGGTCTTTATAGACTTTTATAAGGATAAATTAGTGAATCAAAAGTTTTGCATATTAATAAACTTTTATTTGTAGTATAGATAGATATAGATTTATACCTTGTTGCTAGTTATGTTTTGGTAAAGATATTTCTCACTCTATTCATCATACTACTGAGATTCCCTTTATTGTTCCTTTGGTGGTTTGTCTTTTGAACATTTAAAGCTAGTTCTAGACAAATAAGCAGGTACAACCCCCTTTCAACTAATTTTGGCAGCATAGATAGAATAAATTACGATGAGATTCCTAGAAAGAGGAATCAAATTTCTACCTCAAATTTCAGCAAATTTATCAATAATATTTTACTAAGCACTTCTAATTTTAGAATTATCAGCTTCCTTAACAAATTTCAACATAACACAACTAATCGTAGAATTATTAGCATCCTTAGCAAATTTCAGCATCAGCTTTATTAGTAAGTAGTAAAAAGTTCCTTAATAGAGGAGCGAGAGGGAGACTAGAACAGAGCCAGAAAAAGTGTATTTCTTTGAATCAAAGTCTATTTTCTTGCCATTAGAAACTAATTGAACCAAAAAATAATTATTTTTTAAGAAAAGAGGCTGATTTCAGTAAATTAGGGGTTGGGTCAAGGATCGAAATATCGTTTCGAAGTACCGTTTCGGTCAGCTCAAAAACGGAAACGTTTCGGAAACACAATGGAAACGCAGAAAAAATATGGAAACACGTGGAAACATGTAGAAATACAAATACAATTCATTTATTATAAAGATAAGCTAAATAATTGATTAATTTAACATATTTATTCGGTTAACATCCATTTATATAAGAATAAATTTAAATTGGAGGAAAAAAAGGTTTGACATGAGGCGGAAATCATTTAAATTAGAATATTATCCAATTAATAATACAATTTTATTATAATACTAATTTACTAATTAATAATACTAAGTACACCATATTATTATAATACTAATTTATTAATTTAAATTGTGTCTTCAAATTAATAAATAATATTATTTCATTAATATTAAAATCATTGTGTACACAATGACTAAAATACATAAATACTTAATTTTAGATATTTAACAAATAAGTTATAGTTAATAAAATAACTTGCAAATATTTAATATGTAAATTTAACAAATAATAATAACATAAAATAATAGTTATAAAAAGGAAAAAAATAATGAAAGGTATCAAATTAAATTAATGGTAGTTATGTATAGTTAAAAGTAAAAAATTATAATGCAGTGGGGTATTAAATGTAATTGTTCATTACCTATATATAAAAACATATATAAAAAAAGTAGCACAGGTGTTTTGACCTGTATCGACGTGTTTCGATGGAAACGGTACTGTTTCGATCGAAAAGGTCTGACACAGTGACGTTTCGACCGAAATTTTGAAATTTTGGGATTCAACCCATGTTTCGTGTCGGTGTGTTGAAATTCTGAAACGTTTCAGACGTGTTGACACGACATTTTGATCCTTGGGTTGGGTTCACTAAAAAAGAAGGAAAAAAGGAAAGAGAAAGAGAAATGCAAAAAGGGAGAGGTTAATCTAGATGCAAAGAAACAAGAAATAGATCAATGACCTAAAGTGGTATGGTAATTAAAGGAGGGGTGGAGAGTGTGGAAGGAGGGGGAGGGGGGGACTAAGGGTATGGTAGGTCATTCCAGTGGTCATGACATTGACCTCGGAGCGATCCAAGATAGGCCAACAAATTCAAACAATTTTATTCCATATTGAAAGGGCCAAGGGACACTGCAAGAATAAATGATCCACTCTCTCACAGTCATCTCTACACATAACACACCACTACGGTAAAAGACAATACATCAGTCTCCTGTGTTAAAGCACATCGTTGGTATTAGTCTTAACGTAAACAATTATTCATGCACAAACTTACACCTTTAAAGACACTTTGACTTTTAAAATCTTCAAGGATGGACAAAATACTAGAATTAAGGAATAATCAACAACTTGTTTCCTTATTTTGTGTGGGTGATTCTCTGGTTTCCTTGAAAAAAAAGAATTTGACTGTTGATGGTTTTGCTTATTCCACTGCCAAGGTTGAATATGTTGTGCTATGGCTGGTACATGTTACAATTTGTTTGGTTGAAATGATTGCTTGCTGCTGTAGATTTTTTATTTAATGGTCCTACTTTTTTGTATTGTTGCAACAAAAGTGCCATTCTAATTGCATCTAATTGTGTTTTTCATTAGCAGACCAATTATATCGTGATTGACTGTCATTTACAATGCTATTATCTTCAGTTTGGGACTGTTTCTTGCCTTGCATATCTTCAGCTATGCAGTTGGTTGACTTCTTCACAAAATCTCACACTATTTTGCGTTGTTGTTTTCTTCTTGGTGAACCCTCGATGCTTCATACCGTTATATCATAGGTTGGGCTTGTTAAATGTATCTATTGTATTCCAGCAGGGGTAGTTTATCCCTGTTGTTGTTGTTGTAGGTTTTCTTTTCTCTCTTCCTCTTCTAGGTATGACTTCTCTTCTTTGTGCAGTTTGATCTAGGTTTTCGGAACTAACTCTTGCATGTTTGATCTCACCCAATGGATAGCTATCTATAAATTATGTGTTACTTCTTTAATCTGGTAGTGCTAGCTCAGCTGGTACTGTTTACATGTGTGATTTTGCATTGAAATAAATAATTTTATCTTTTCTTGTTTGCTTTTTTCTAATTATCCAGGTGCTCAAAATGTGGAAATGAGTCTGAAGCTTCATCAAAAATTGAAGACTTCTATGAGCTGGAGTTGAATGTCAAGGGCTTGAAGAGCTTAGAAGAGAGTTTAGATGATTATTTAAGTGTTGAAGAGCTTCAAGGAGATAACCAATATTATTGCGAGTCATGTGCTTCTCGAGTTAATGCTACTAGGAGTATTAAGCTGCGGTCACTGCCTGCTGTTCTTAATTTCCAGCTCAAGAGATGTGTTTTCCTTCCAAATGTACATACTAACATATTTCCTTTTCCCATATTTGTCGATATTATATTAGAATTTTAAAATAGTAAACATTTATATTATTCTTCTTGCATTTAGGTAGCTTCTATTTGTTTTCTCAAAAAAAATAGTTCTTGGAGTTGTTGTTTTGAAGTTTTTATTTTGTTCGATATGTGCCAAAGTGCCAACCATAAATTGCTATGTGGAGGTTCAATAGGAAGTACTCGTGAATAAGGTGGTGATACCAGAAGAAGCCCATACGTTGGTAAATATGGAGGAATCGAGTTTAGTTCTCTAGGTAGTAACGTATCCTTTGAGCTCTGCCAAGATTGGGAGAATGCAAAAATAAAGGTCCTGTGATTACAGCTAGCTGTTAATAATTCTCTGCTATGCATGGTTTACCATTTCAGTACCTATTTTCAAACAATAATTATCCCCATTGTCACCATGGGATGTTAAAAGAAATATTTTCACGACAAGCTCTTCCTAGGTGAAAGAATTTTTTTGCCAATATAAATTTTTGTATCTTGATCCACTGAGTTGGTTTCATGATGTAGTGCAATATCTGTCGGTCTTCTGATCTGTGTAATGGAACTCTCTGTCTAGCATGCCAGTATGCTAGTGTTAAATGCCGTGTTATATCATTGTTGCTGGCACAACATCATTGTTGTGCATCTCTTCTCATTTTTATCAGACATACAGAATTTAGCAACTGTAGTCTTCTACTAGTCCTACAATCTGATGAGTGGTAAAATTCAACTTTGATGGTAATTTGTTCTGTTGTTTATATAGATGCTGTAGTCCCTGCTTGTTGTTGATGGGATTCTTTTTGACATATCTGGAACTGAATGCCTCTTGTTGCAGCGTGGTTGTCACATATTGGTTAATTGCGTTACATTATCACTTGATGCTTGACTTCCATTTGCATTGTTTTTTGGTGCTGTTGTCAAAGAATATCTCTGAATAGTTTTCTACCAACAAAGCTCGCTTTCCCTATGAATTTCATTCCTAGTTTTATGTGCATGGCAATGGTAGTGATTATGATAGTAATGGAACTGGCTAGTAAATGCTGATCGTATTATTCACCGAGTGAAACATAAGTGACCATTTGTTCCATGAGCTAGAGATTGTAGGAATTTTGATGATTATGCTACTGGACACTGCAGTGATCTCTTTAATGAGATCTGAATTTAACAATATAACGCTTCTGAAGTTCTTTCCTCTATCCTCTATTTATTCTTGTGTACGAAGTGTTTTGCATTTGGACAGTTTAAGGAGTAGGTTTCTGTCAACTACTTTAGTACGTTTTTTTTTGGGATCTTGTTTCTTTGTGCATTTTACTTACTGTAGTGCTTCTCTTATTTACATCTTAGACTACAACGAAGAAGAAAATCACTTCAGCATTTTGTTTTCCTGGTGAACTTGATATTCAACACTGGCTTTCTGAACATTCTCAATCAGACTTAATATATGACTTGTCAGCTGTATTGATTCACAAGGGGTCTGCTGTAAATAGTGGCCACTACATAGCCCATATTAAGGATGAGAATACGGAGCTTTGGTGGGAATTTGATGATGAACACGTCTCAAACTTAGGGGGACACCCATTTGGTGGAGGTTCTTCTCTTCCTGCTGATAAACTTGTTCAAATGGAGCCCATTGTCCATCCATCTGGCTCTGATCCAATGGATGTTGTGAAGGGAAATGATGTAGATGTTTGCCAGCGGCAATCTTCAGATTCTAATGTTGTTGGTTATTTACAGACATTCTCATCAAGTGATGCATATATGCTGATGTATATTCGTAGGCTTCCAAAGAATGACAGTGAAAAAGCACAAATGGGGTCTGATGGAAATAAAAGGTTACGAGATGGTGATGCGATTAATCCACTCATTGATGTTTCTCTTCCATCTCATCTTTCTGAAGAATTAAGACAATTGAATGCATCATACCTTGAGTCTTGCAAACAATACCAATCAAAGAAGGAGCTAGAATGTAATCACATTGTAGCGCGGCGACAGGAGGTACGATCTATTCTTTTTGAAGCCCCGGTTCAAGTGCCCGGGGAACCATATTTTTGGATTGCCACAGACTGGTTTCGTCAATGGGCTGACAACATCACTCCAGTGTAAGCATGGGTTATTATTTTTATTCGTCTCTCTAATGTCTCCTGAGTTTCTACTTGGGAAAAATGTTAATGTTTACCCGTGTAATTAATCATGGAAGATAATGTTTGTTCTGCTCAAGAGACTCTGTTTCCATTTTTCCAATTTGATAACTGCCATCTTAGCATCCATTTTATTTCTTGTCCATGTTGCATCTTTGATCATGTACTGTCACTCAGTTTTGCCAAACAAGTAATCGTGGGGAATATTCCATGATACTATGAACTAAGGTTTTAAAGGTGGGTCCCTTTTGGAGAGAGAGGGGGAGAAAAATAAAAGAAGCTTATGCTTTTCACAGCTTACTTGTAATCTCCTGCAGTGCTATTGACAACACCCCTATCCAGTGCTTGCATGGAAAGGTCCCAGTTTCAAAAGTCGGCTCCATGAAGCGGTTGTCAGCCAAAGCTTGGACCATGTTATCCTCCAAGGTATCTTTCTGTGGTTGAGTCACTACTGTTGCATCAATTTAAATTAGGTCTTTAGAAACCTTTACTATCTTGTTGAGTTGGCTATTATCTAATTTGCATTTCTTTATGAATATCTGCACTATGACGCTATTTTGATGGATTTATTGTCTAATAATACTACTCTTGAAAGTGCGTATTTTATTGTCCACCCCTATCTAGACTTGAGACTGTTTCTTATGGTTTATAGATACTACAAGCTCTTTGTCTGCAATCTGATACAAGTCTAATAGTCCTACTATGTTGGGTCTGATCTCCATTGAACTTATATGAGTATGTCTCTGTTCGTAGACTCTTTATATGAATGTTTCTATTTGTAGACTCTGTAGATTAACAACAAATCTAAGGTACTCACTCGGAAATTTTTATAGGAGTCAGTCACCCTGATGTAGATCGTATTAGCTTTGATGTAGATTTGGAAAGTAAAGAATTAGGGATGAGAAGAGAAGAAAAAAAAGAAGATGAGAAAAGAGAGAGAATTTGAGGGGGAAGCAATATCAGTATTCAATATTAGTAGTCAATAATAATCAAAGTCTAGTTTAAAACCCTTACATGCATCCCTTTATATAGGGAAATTAAAACCCTAAAATAAATAAATAATGACAAATAAACCCTTACTTAAAAGACAAATATTAAAAATATCTAAATAACTATCATAATTAATCTATATTATCTATCCAATTTTTACACGATCCCTATCATTCTTCTTCGGTGGAGAAAAATTCTCCAACGGAGAGTCTTCAAAGCAGAAGTACTTGAAGAGAGCAGCATGAAGATGACAGAATGCCTCATCTAGAATGAAAGAATAGCAACATGAAGATGACAAAATGCCTCATATAGAATGAAAGAATCATCAACATCTTTCCATCGATCAGAATAAATGCAAGAATTTTCATCTATAGCAATATAAATCTAATCATGTAGTATATCATCTATTTGACCTGAAATATGCGATGGAAGTGGAAAGATAAGAACTGGAGCTAATGCTGAGAAAAAAATAATTCCACCTGTAGGATAATAAAATAGAAGGTTTTGGAGTACCTCGATTAAGTATCATGTCCTCCAAATAAAAATCTGGACTAATATTAACATTCAATTGCAAATTAAGCAAATAAGCATTAGATTCAAACTCGAGAATAACAAAACAATTCTCATTAGGTTTCAACAAAAAGTATTCAATGGGACAAGACATCGATGACAAAAGAGTAACGATAATGCTTTGGTGATGAAAATAATTAAGTACCAACTTAGATGAAATCTTAATAGTAGAAATAAAGTCAACTATTTCAGAGGGGAAAGATTTGGGAACAAAGTTAGATTGACTTGAAATAGGAGACACAATAATTACAAAAAGATTTTGAAATAGGTAACTTAATATGCTTGACATCTTTCATAAGTGTGGATTCGATAGACTTTTCATCAAGTTCCATTGCAAATGGCGACTCAACATTTGACTCTAGCAAAAGACTCAAACTCACTTTTTTCAGGTATTGACTTTTGTTGGTATGAAAGAGGTGAACTCTGATCTAATGAAATCGGATAAGGGAATTGGTAGTCGACATGAGTAACGTCTTTTTTTGTATGTGAGAATGAGTCATCCAAATCCATGGTCACCCTGGAATTTGAAAAACATGCAAAAAAAATATGGACATCATTCAAGTATTTATGATACTCGTATGTGGTGGTATTAAAATTGGAAGATGTCCCGTCACGTTGTTCAGCAAACTGTGATTGAGAAACCATCAAGCTATAATTGGATTTCGAAATCTCTCAACCTTTAGAGCATATTGATAGACTGCAACTAACGTATTAAAAGCATATTGCTTGACTTCCCTACTAATTTTGTCGTAACCCAAGAATAAACTGATCAATTGTCCAACCTTTAGAGCATATTCTTTGGATTGTTTGTCAATACTTCTTGGTGGAACCCTCCAACATCAATTTAGTAAAACGGACGCAATGAGAATCCGACATGCCAAACCAATCAAAATATTTTTCTAAATTAGCTAACTAATCCAAGAATTCAAAAGGATCTAAAGTGCCACTAAAAATATAAGGTTCTTTGACTAGTTTGGTCATATGGGTTGACTCCATGTAAACATCTCTAAACTTCTTATGATGGTGACCTTGACGGGAGACTCTTGAAACATATGCATTAGAGGAACTCATGAGTGACTCTTGAAAGATGAGAATGGTATTAGAACAAGTTCAAGAATGCGATTGACAATTTCAAGAAGTGAAAAAGTTTAAGTAGAATAAAATGTATTTTGGACCTTTTACAAATTCTATAATTTTTCAATCAATAAAAATATTAGTCTCAAATTCTATGGGAGTATGCATACCATATCTTTCATTCTATATGAAGTATTCTATTATCTTCATGTTGCTCTCTTAGGGTACTTTTGCTCTGAAGACTCTCCGGAAGAGTTTTTTTCAATTGGAGGAGAATGATGGGGATCGTGTAGGAATTTGATAGATATTATAGATTCATTATGATAGTTATTTAGGTGCTTTTAATATTTATCTTTTAAATAATTTCTTTTGACTTATGAGGGTTTATTTGTTTTAGGGTTTTAGTTTCCCTGTATAAAGGGATGTATGTAAAAGTTTTAGATTAAACCTTAATTATTGATTATTGATATTGAATTCTGATATAGCTTCTTCTTCAAATTCTCTCTCTGTTCTCATCCCTTTCTTCTTCCCTTCTCATTCTTAATTCTTCCTTATTATGATCTTCATCAATTTGGTATCAGAGCTAATACGATCTACATCACACCCATATTGGTTTTCTGATTCATCTTTTAGGTGTTTGTGCAAGACTGCTGAACCTAATCTTCAACAAGTGTGAATTATCAAAACGAAATTGCAGTTTCAAGCTTTTTCGGCTTGTGTCATATGATTGCTTACAATATTAAGCTGGTAGTATCAGATTACTTGAGTAGCACAATTTCATCTGGTTCTGGCTTTTCCTATTTATTTATTTTATTGTGTTCCTGATTGTTGGAGGTGTCTTAACTGTTGATTTTCCCGATTCTCTCTAATCTTCTTTTTATCTAATGATTGTGAATCTAGAATGAGGGGGGGCCCACATTGTCCAAAGATGACTACTGCGTTGATTGCCTTTTTGAGAAGGCATGCAGTATGGTGCGTGCTGATGGCTATAGGGATCAAAGAACATTGATGAAAGAACTTGCGGAGGCAGCACTTGCGGGCAAGTGTCTGGATGGAAAGCTGTACTATGTGTCTAAGGCATGGTATGATATTTATTACATCTGTACTCAAATTCTATTTAATATGTTGATGATGCTTATATTGGTGCTTTCTTATCGATACTTGCCAGAAAGGATTTTTGGACTCTTAAGATCTGTTGACCACATAGGACAGTGTTTATGTTGTTGGTCACTATTAAGAGAAGATATGTGTTTATGTAGTTCCCTGATCTTGTCTCTGCATTCCTGACTCTCAACAACAGACCCCCCCCCCCCACGGGGAGCCCCGTGGCAGGTGATACTTTCTATTTCTATAGGTTATGTGGGGACACTGACAGTTCCAATTTGTAGGTTGCAGCAGTGGCTCCGCCGGAAAAATGTGGACTCTCCCTGTGAAGCTGATGCAGGACCAACAGCTTCAATCAGGTGCCCCCATGGGCAACTTATGCCTGAGCAAGCTGCTGGTGCTAGGCGTTCGCTGGTTCCTGAGCATCTCTGGCTTTTCTTTTTCGAAAGTGCTAATGCCGTAAATACTAATGTTACTACGGATTGTGCAACTTTTCCTTCAGACTCTGAGCCATGTGTTCAATGCAGTATGGAACTTTCCGAAGTGGCTTCCTTGGAGGATAATCTTAGGTGATTCAAACAATATTTGCTATTATAGAGTTGATATGGTTTTGTAGTTGCTTGACTCGTCATTTGTGCTACAGAGACTTCAAGTTGAAACAACGGCAGATGCATGAGAAATTAGCTTTTGGAAGAAGTATACAACTTTATGCCCATAGCAGATACTATTTGTTGCCCTCTTCATGGCTGTCAAAATGGAGAAGCTATGTCACTGTTGGTGGCAAGAATGCTGCTGCTTTTGAAGAACCAGAAACTTTGAATTGTGTCATTGATTTACTGAAATGTGAAAAGGTGCATATTGACTTTGTGTGGCAGTGATTTTTGTTATGATTATTATACTGTGGGCAACCATAAACATTTTGTTTCATCTGAAACTATTGTCGGTAATGGAAAATCACAATACCCATGTTTCGGAATGTCTCAAAATATTTCGAAATTCCAATATTTCAAATTGTTTCAAAATCAAAATTCCAAAAAATTTCTCTTCAATTACTGGAAAGTTTCCAGAACATTTTTTAAATGTTTCCATTTCCAAGCTGACCGGAACTATTTATTGAACCCAAAATTGGTATCCTTGGTAGTGGGACACACTCCATGTGCTGATTATATGATATGCATTTGGTTCACTCTTTACTTCAGCGCTCATTTTTCTTTGGTTCTGTGGATAGCAGACTTTTGGGGACATTGAGGGGGCTTTACCATGAGAAATTCGTCTTTTTGCTTATTAGTTTGTTTAGTCTATTATAATATTGTTTTATCTATTTGGAGCAAGAATAAATCACAACTAAATTGATAAATATAGAAAGAAAAGAGATGCAATAAGCTGTGAAACATGCCAACTCAATGTATGTGAGGATCATAATCATCAATTAATGTGGTCAGGAGTTAGAACTTAAGTATGGTGAATGCATGGAGGATATTTATATTTATTCTTTTTGTTTATTTTTTCCATTCTTTTGAACCAGCACTCAAGACTTCTTGAAAGGCCTCCTGAGCTCATTTGGAAACGTGGTTTGATTCTTCAACAGGTTCCCACTGTAAGTGTGACACATTTCTGAATGGTTATATCTCATTTGAAGCACAGTTTTTTATATGATAGAAAACCAAAAGATATATCTTAAATAAGGAGGAGGAAATACATCAGAGGACAATCGATTGTTTGTGTCCTCCGAAAGTACAAATAAGAAAAAAAGGAACTTTCAATATTTCGTGATACTCCTACACTTTTCCGCCCACTTATCCTTTATAAAAAATAAAGGAATCCCTTCATAGTCTATAAATATTATGTGCAAAGAGATGCCAAAAATTGAATTTTGTCCCATATCTCTTCCAACAAATGTTCTCTTTTATTTTTTTTGG
>CM042186.1:24261559-24285001 GCA_023539305.1 Ilex asprella | reverse complement strand
TTTACTCTCATACCACACAAAAAATTGATTAAATCACACGTATCCATAAGGTCTTAGCTCTCATATTTCTACTAAAACCCCATAGGTTATTGTAAAGACCGACTCACAACAGCGTGGAATCACCCACGGACCCTCTATCTCTCTCTATCCACAAGATCTGTTTCCCAAACTTGATTCATTTGGACAATGTAAGAATAAATGATCCATAGACTCTTAACAACACTTTTACAAAGGCTACACCCTAGAATATGGAGGGAGAAAATTGGCCTTGTTTTGGATCATATCATTAGTTTTTAGATCTTACATGCAATGAGGCAAACAAATCCTTGAACCTTTAATCGTGCCTTGTACTAAAGTATCAAAGTCATAACCAATTGGCAGCGAGTGGAGAGACTACTCAACCATATAAACTAACCTTGTTTTTCTTTCCCTTATAAGAAACAAGAACTTACCATTGAAAGTAAAAAGTTAAAAAACACAACAATTCGACGGAGTTGGTTGAACCGCAATTAATGCAACAAGATGATAAGAATTATACTCTGACCCATTAAAAGCTGCACATGCTCAACTTTATTTTCAAATATTCTACTATTTCTTTCCAACCACATAGCTTGAAAGGTTGCCATTATAACAAACCCCTGCAATGTCGAAGCACTTTATCTTTCCCAAATCCTTCTTCGATTTTTCACATGGAAACACAATCATGGATCAAAAACCAAATCCGCCTCCTTCAAAACCTTATGCCACAAGTATAACACTATAAGGTAATGAAGAAATAAATGGTCGATACTAACACTAAAACAACTTTGACGAGTGAGGCAACCATGAATCTTTATTTGGAAATCGAGGAAGCAACAACACTAGCTTTATCAAAGATAACAAAGTAAAAGCTCTGTGATTTCCTGATCATTTAGATTCATGAAAAAATTGAAGGTTCATCCCCGTTAAGAATTAGAACAAACCTTACCAGCCATATACGCATGGAGACCAAGACAATCTAGAGAGTTGAGGAAATAACATAGCAAAAGATGACTCTTCTCTCCATTTATCTATCCATGTAGCTTCGCAAAAGACAAACTCTTTTCCCATTGTACAATCCCATGCTAACGTGTTTGGTAAATCATGTTAACCCTTAGAGATAAATTTTCAATGATTTCGAAAAAACTTGTAGTCACCACATTAGATTGGTAGAACACGTTAAACCCTTATATATCCTTATGTCAATTTATATTTCTCTAATGACCCCAACATAGGTTATGTATGTCTCCTCTACTGGCCTCATCCAACCTTTGTGAAAATATGGGTAATATGGTGTCTTTTGCCTTTTGGTATGAAAAAGGGTTTCATTTGCGTAATTGAGTCAAACTTGGTGCTCAACTATTATTGGATGCTCATTGAAGAATTACATATATACCCCTCAACCCTCTGAGATTAATAAGTGAGAGAGCCTCAAGCTCGTAGAGGTTTTTGGGCCTAGGGGCCATGGAAGGCGAATCCAATTGGTGAACTTTTAAATATCAAGGTATAGGTAGATCAGCCTAATCAGAATGAAATCCCTAAAAAGTGATCCAAACATATGATCTATGTGGGTGAGAGAAATGGTATTAGAGATTTTGAGTTTGAATTGAAGGAAGAGTGTTTTTATAGGCCAAGGTTGGTTTTGAAGCTTTTCGTCCACCTTCTTACGTTTGTCGCACGAGTGGTTAGGATGGGTGCTCGAGCAGTCATTGCTCAAGTTGACAGCTAGTAAGGCCAGAGTGGAAACTGTTGGCATGTGCCTATTCTACCTATTCTTTCAAACTTCCTTACTTTCACACCCTAGTCTTTGTAAACTAAATCCCAAGGGGTGAGATGTATATAAAACCAAACTTTACAACAAAATCAATATTTACTTAATAACAGAATACAAATTTACACTAATCATGGTGTTTTCAATGCAAAATATTATACAATTATGATCAAACTTTTTCGTGATCCATATTCGCTCGGACTAGGCCAATCGCTGAAATAGGTTTTTTTGAATGCTTTTTGTTAAGTTTGAGAGAATTAACACAATATTAGAGAGAAACGGAGAGTGGTTAAAAACTTAACCTACCTCTCACAAACCAGTTGTATTTATAGTTAATTCATAATAATACAAAAGACATACACCTTCTAATATTTACACATAATACTTTAATACTCTCTTCAAACTGGACTATATATATCATATAATCTAAGTTTGGAACAAATCACTGTAAGACGTGTACGACTCAATATTTTGGTAAACATATCTGCAAGTTAATCTTCAGATTTAACAAATGGAGTCTTAATCTCTCCAGCTATTATTGTCTCGAATAAAGTGACAATTAACCTCAATATGTTTGGTTCTCTTATGAAACACTAGATTGACAACGATAGTGATAGTTACCTGGTTGTCACAAAACAAGTGTAAAGGAGGTTGAACTGGAAATCTAATTTCCTGAAAGGAAGTGTAGTAACAAAGTTAACTCACTCGTCGTATGCATCATTGCCCTATACTTGGCCTCAACATTGGATCTCGCTATCAAGGGTTGTTTCTCACTTTTTCATGAGACAACATTGCTTCCTAAGAAAGTACAATAACCATTAGTTGATTTTTGATCAGAAGGAGAGCCAACCCAATCAGCATCTGAGAAACCTTCCACTTTAAGATGTCCATTGACTCGATATAACAATTCAAGGTCAGGAATATGTTTGAGATATTGTAGAATACGAGTAACTGTCTCCCAATGTAGTACTCTAGGAGACCCCATAAATTGACTTAATTTACTGACTGTATATGAAATATCCAGTCGAGTAATAGTGAGATAATTGAGCTTCCCAATCAATCTACGATATCGACTCGGATTCTCAAATAATGCACTATCATCCATCAACAGTTTCCTATTCGGATCCATAGGAATATCAATCGGTCTGCCATACAGTAAACCTGTTTTTTCTAGCATGTCAAGTACATATTTTCTTTAGGATAAACAAATACCCTATTTTAAATCGAGCCACCTCAATATCCAAGAAATATTCGAGTTTTTTCGAATCCTTAGTATGAAATCGGTCTTGTAGGAAGGTTTTTAACTTGACAATTCCGTTAGAATCATTTACAGTAATCACAATATCTACATAGACCACCAATAGAAGATATCCGACATCCATCTGTCTATGAAACACATAATTGTTTGTCTGACATCGAAAAAGACCAAATTCTAAAACTGCATCTGAAAACTTACCAAAGCATGCCCTCGGTGACTGCTTCACACCATACAAAAATTTCTTTATCCGACATACACTCTTACTATACTTCCTTGGGGAGTAAATTCAGGTGGATGTTCCATGTATACCTCTTCAACCAAGTCACTATGTAAGAAGACATTCTTGACATCTAACTGAAACAAAGACTAATCAAGATTAGCAGCCAAAGAAATCAAGATATGAACAGAAGAAATTTTGGCAACAGGAGAGAGAGTCTCCTCATAAGCAACACCATAGGTCTTAGTAAAATTCTTTGCAACAAGTCGGGCTTTGAGACGCTCCACATAATTATCCAGATGAAATTTAACAGTATACACCCAACGACAACCAACTGTTCATTTATCGGGAGGTAAATGAATGAGATTCCAAGTCCCATTATGACGTAAGACATTCATCTCCTCCTCCGTAGCTTTCCTCTAACTCGGATCAAATAACACATCCTGTAAGTGGTTAAGGATAGAAATAGTAGATAATTGAGAGGTAAAATAAGAGAAGATAGGAGACAACACATTATATGAAACAAAATGAGCAATGAGATGATTAGTAACACAGACGAGTACCTTTTCGAAGAGCAATGGATAAAGAGTCTAAATTATCTGATGTACCAGGATCGGTAGACGACAAGAAAAACAGCACGGACACCTCAATCGATGGGCGATGATGATGAGAGTATACACGAAAAGGTAAAGTAGATGATAATACAGTAGTCAACGGAATATCTGAGGGTGAGAGAAGAGGTGGTGGTACAAGTGATGACCCAAAGTTTAGATCCAAAGGCTGAGTAGGTGCTAGAAAGTATAGAATAGATTCCTCAAACGTGACATCGATATTAGTAAAGTATTATCGCAAGGAAGGATTATAGCAACGATATGCCTTCTGTGTGCGGGAGTATCCAAGAAATACACATTTGGTAGTCCGAGTGTTAAGTTTATCAAACCCAAGGTCCATGTTGTGAACATAATAGACATATCCAAAAACCTTAGGAGTTAAGGAAAATAAGGGTTTACTATTGTCTGAATTTGATATTGACAATTTACATACAAGTATACATGATCAACAAGTAATAAAGTGATAAGTAGAGTATCGTTTTTACGGAGAATTATTACTAATAAATTCCAAGTACTAACTTTGTATCAATTCAATTTTATTTAAACAATTGAATTTGAACGATGAATTTACTAATTTAAAACTAATCATAAATTTAATAATCAAAGATTGAATTTACCGGTTAAAAAAGTTTACGATTACAATTTCTCTTAATGATTCATATAAATTTGCACTTTCTTTCTAGTCAATTGATTAAAATAAGTTGTTAACTGATACTTTAAAATTATTTATCAAACCTCTTCTGATCATAAGATAAACATATTTCTCCCAATTAAATTACTATATTCCTATGCAAAATAAGTTGGAATAGATTCATTAAGTTTAAACTCTCATAAAAGTTACACACGACATATGGGTATATTTCTATCCTATACACAAATCCAGCTATTCAATCCTAAGAAGAATTAACTAGACGCATGTCATCATATTCAGATCAACCTAGAATTCATCTCTCAATTTTATCTAGGTTATCAAATTAATTAATGGTCAAACAATTATATATTATGCACAAAATATGACAAATAACTCATGTGTGATCAATAGAACTAAAAACGAGAGTGTAAATTAATTTAACTAAACATTAGGTTCCGTTGCAATCTTAATAAAAACTTAGTTCATAATGTAATTGAAAAACATCATTCTAACATTAAACATCTCAAAAAATCAAGAAGTAAAAGTAAGAAAAGGATGAAAACTTAGTTGTAATTTTCAACCTTTATCTAGCCTTTAAGCCTGATTTTCGTCATGTAGATTCCTTCGATTACTGTCTTCAATTTTCTATTAATTTTTAGTATTTTTCTCTGTTTTAGCAGCCCCCAAAATCTGTATATTTCATTCCTACTCAAACCTTAGCATATAGGAGGCATTATAGTCCAATTTCGGTAAAAAACAAGTCGGAATTCGCCTGAATTCGGGTCCAGAGCCAACACAAGTGCGGGGGCGTTGAAAAGGCGCTGGATCAGCGCTACATGCGTTGTATGTGGGCGTAGGGGCGTTGAAATAGTGCTGGTCTGTTTTTAGCCCTCAGCTCTCCTTGTTGTTCAGCTTTAAAAAATTCAACATTTAGCCTTCAAATTGATCTTTTTTTCTTCCAAATGATCTTGTTTGCTTTCAAATGATGATTCCTACCAAATAACATCAAAATACACAAAACAAATAAAAATGAACATAAAATAATCGAAAACTTGCAATTTCATCAAGTCGAAAGTACATAATTCGTAGGTATAAAATCGACTCATCACTTACCAAGAAAAATGACAGAATATGGACTTTGTCCATTTAACACCGAGGATGACATACGATTAGTAAGATGGCAAGTAGTGAGAACATCACTCCAAAAACATTGAGGAATATTCATTTAGAATAATAGTGCACGAGTGACTTCCAACAAATGATGGGTCTTGCGTTCAGCAGCACCTTTCTATGGAGAGATATATGCATAAGAAGTCTAATGAATAATGTCAGTTTTACTAAGATAAGCTGAAAAATAATCAGATTCATATTCTTGAGTATTATCACAACGTAAAATACGTATACGATAACTATACTGAGTTTTTATTTCCTTGCGAAATGTCTCAAAGATAGAGAATAATTTAGAATGGGCTTTATAAAAAAAAAACATGTCACACGAGAATAATTATCCACAAATAACACATTAAGGATATTTATTAGATGAAATATTCTTTATTAGACCCCATACATCAGAATGTACCAACTCAAATAGACTAGACACATGATTATTGACTCTGGACTGAAAGGATATACGGTGATGCTTACTTAGTTGACAAACTTCATAAGATACAGACAAAATATAACTAAAACTAGGAACTTGACGCTTTAGATTTTGGAGAGAGGGATGTCCAAGACAACAATGTCATTGAAAAGGAGACAACGACGTCTATAGAGCCTGAGTAGGTGAATCAAGGTCAAAGTAATATAGGCCACTAGTTTTATGTCGTACCAATCTTCCTCTTCTTCTTGAGATCTTGAAATACATAATAAGAGGGATAAAAGTTATGAAACAATTGAGAGAACGAATAATCTTGTTAATGGAAAGTAAACTAAAAGAAAACTGAGGAACGAATTACACAGAGAAAAATGACATATCAGGCCTCAAGTGAGTAGTTTCTAAATTTGTAACTTTAGAGTAAGTACCATTAGCAAAAGTAACGCTCTGTATGGAAGTAGCAGACTGATAAGTAGAAAAAACACCAGACGTACCAGTTATGTGATCAGAAGCACCAGAGTCTATGATCCAAAAACTGCAAGTGGAGGACAAAAAACAAATGGAAGCGGTACCTGCCTTGGTAAAAGTAGTAGTAGAGGAAGATGGAACAAATTGTTGCTAGGATAGGAACCGAACATACTCCTATCGTATAACAATAACTGACCGAGAGTCTGGTGGAGTTGTCTGAGGTATGAGAGTAACAACTGAGGTGTCATCCAGATAGGAAACCTGATTAGCAACACTATAAGGTTTTTCATGTAAATTCCAACAGAAATTAATAGTGTGCCCCCTCACGACCATAGTGAGTACAGGAACGAGGTCCATTACGGTCCCCATGACCACTCGTACGACCTCATGTACGACCACCATGATTACCACGTCCACCTTGATGACCATTATTATGGCCACTAGGAACCACCAGAGCTGAACAATAAATGGAAATACCATGATCAATGCCTGAAGGACTAGTAGACAAAGTAGCCCGCTGTAAACAGGAGAAAACCTTAAGTAGATAGGGAAGACTGGAGCTACCCAAAATTTGAGAGCGAATAGACTCATTCAGGTTTCAAACATATTAGAAAATGAATAACATTCAAATTCTCATGTTGTTTCTGTCAAACCGTTGCATTAGTAGTGAATGGATGGTAGAGCTTCAACTCCTCACAATCTCCCCGAACATGAGAGTAATAATCATTAGACTTAGAGTACCTTGCTCTAGGTGAAAATACTGTTTGCACACCTCATAAGCATGAGTAAAATTATTTGCACTTGAATATACAGTGGCCAAGTGATCCTATATGTCTTTGATAGTATCAAGATAGAGCAAAGTAGAGTTAATACTGGATTCAATACTATTCCGAGTAAATAGCTAATCTGAGCATCCTTTTGTTCCCATTGATCATACCCAGGAGTATCCTCCTTGGGTTTGGGATTCACCAAATATATCTTAAATTCTTTACCTCTAAGAAAGACTGGAATAGATCGTGATCATAAAATATAATTGGTCCCATTGAGCTTAACAGAAGTCATGAGACCATTAATGAGAATTGCGGGAGCAGAGGGGGTGACAATGATGGAGTAAGAGCGGTAGCATCTTGCTTGGGTTCCATAGTGTGGCAAATAGTAAAAAAGACTTATTGGACAATTGAACCGAGCAAGGGTCTAGTGCTGGGCTGTTGAACCGAACAAGGGGAGTCCACTATACTGTTGAACCGAACAGGAGAGCTTGTTAGATCGTTGAACCCATTGGACCGCTGAACCGGATAAGAAAAGTCCACTAAACCACTGAACCGAACAAGGGAGATTCACTGGACCACTGAACTGACAAAAAAAAAAATGGAACCGATTTGAACCAATGTAAAATTGACTAAATTGGGATTGAACCGTTGAAAACTCACTGAGGTAGGACTGAATTGGGGTTGAACTGGTCTGGTCTGAAGGCTTATAGATCAGGGCTGAGTCTACTGGATTTGGGTCCGAATTCGGGTCTGAATTTGGATTTGAATTTGGGATCTAGATTTGGATCTGTTACCCAAACCCGTAACAGACCCACTTCGAGTGAGTCGTCTTCTTCACCAACCAAACCCTAATTTTGCCTTTAACATCGACGACACCAACAGAAAGCCAGCGACTACACACGTCGATGGCGCCAAGAAACACCAAAGTCACCGATGACGATGACTAACAACCACAAACATCAGCTACACCACCACAAAGCAGAACCC
Source organism: Ilex asprella (assembly GCA_023539305.1). Lineage (NCBI taxonomy): Eukaryota > Viridiplantae > Streptophyta > Magnoliopsida > Aquifoliales > Aquifoliaceae > Ilex > Ilex asprella. The sequence goes on along the minus strand of CM042186.1, from coordinate 24,276,676 downwards.
AACGTCGACGGTGCCTCACCTAACTTGCGATTACCACCACCACCACCACCACTACTAGACGAGGGATCACCACACAAGGGCTTTGAACAACGACAACACAAGGGCGTTGAACAAAGACAACACTAGGACTTCGATGAACAACGACTACCACCACCACTAGATGAGGGCTCATTACACAACAGTGTTGAACAATGACAACGGTGATGGACAACGACAACACCGGGATTTTTACAGTAGACACAGTTATTTGTATTTAGAATTGTTTGGTTCTGATACCATGTTAAGTTTGAGAGAATTAATACAATATTAGAGTGAAACGAAGAGTGGTAAAAAATTTAATTTATCTCTCACAAACCACTTGTATTTATAGTTAACTAATAATAATACAAAAGACATGTACACCCTCTAATATTTACACATAATACCCTAATATCTAGGAAGGACGGATACTCGTTTGGGGGGTTGTTGTGGTAGTGTTGGACACGTGTCTGACACTTGTAGAAGTGTCCTAAACAGTAGTTTTTTTTGTTTTTTGTTCGGATAAGGCTCGGATATGTGAGGGACACGGTAGGATATGATGGGGTATTCTTTGCTATTTTAAAAACTTAGGGGTCCGAAACAAAAAAAGGGGGATTTCATACGTATTTTGGCTTAAAAAAAAAAAACAACAGAGAAAAGGTGTTGGTGAACCGCTAAAATTCGAGAGAGAGAGAAGAGAAGAGAAGAGAACGATTGATCCAGATGACCAGAGGAGGAGAAGAAGAAGGAAAGGGAAGAGGAAGGGAGACTAACCTACGACTGCGAATGCGAATGCGAAGTGCGATTGTTCTGCCATTGTGAAGGGAGGCAGGTTCTTCTTTTTGCCTTAATTTTTTTTTCCAGATTTGCTACTACTCTCTTACCTCTTCTGGTTTATGTGGAGTCTGGATTTTCAAAAAATTTGATTGGGTTAATTTGATTGGGTTAGGGTTTTAGGGTTGTCAAAATTTGAGGATTTTAGGATTTTTAATCTTCTTGTTGTGTTGCTGTTTTTAGAGGTTTTTTTTGGTCTGATGCTGTGTTGGTTGCTGCCTTTGGGATTTTTTTTTGTCTTGGTCATCTATGTTGCTGCCTGCTGGTTTTAAATACTAAAAATTATTTTCTGTATTGCCTGATGGTTTTTTTTGGGTCTTGGTCATTTGTGCTGTTGCCTGCTGATTTTCTGTGCTGCCTACTATTTTTTTTTTTTGGTTTTGATCATCTGTGTTGCCTGCTGGTTTTTTTGTTGTTATATATATAAAAATATATATAATTACTTTAATTAGCCATGTCCTCGCCGTACCCGTATCCTATGTTTTGCGATTTTGCCGTATCGCCATGTCCGTATCTGTGCTTCTTAGCCTAATACTCTAAGCACTTTTTAATAGTTCTGAAAAGATATAAATGTAGGATGAGCACAAGAAGCGCAGTAGGTAAATCATGTTTCAAACTGAATATGGTTTGAAACTACAGAAATGTCGTCAGCACTTCGTTGGGTATTTAAAAACGCTGTACCACATCGGAGAACGAGTAACCAATCCTAAGACATTGCTATGCTGATTCAATCATATCAAACCTTTAAGAGACTTTAACCTTATGAAAATATGCTCTCTTGTGTATATTAGTTGGAGCCCAAGCTTGAGGGCAATTGGCTCTCCAAGACTGATGAATGAACTCATGAAACCCACTACGGTATCAATGCCATTCCTTTCCCGTTCAATCCATGTCCACATATTAAATCAAAACTCATTTTCTCAAAAACTATGTCAAAAATAAGGTAAAATGTACAGTTTTCTCAATCACATGAACTCAATCACATAATAGGATTAGGTAAAGCATGCACCAATAATCAAATAAATGATTTATAGTGATATAAATAACATATAGAAATCATTATAAGGTGGAAAAACTCATGCTTGTCTCGGAACTGGAAAAACCTACTTTAGATCTGATCTTGAAATTGGTAGTCACACTGTGAACAAAACGAGTGAGATTATTTTAGAACTTTCATTTAAATAAGTCATTTCGTACTATTAAAGACCAAGTAAACTCAGATTTAAAAAGTCCCAAGGTTCGATATTTGAAATCAATCCAAAATTGTGTCAAAAGGCCATCTTGGTACTATATGCAAATGAAGTCTAAATGGGTTGTGTAATACCTTTTTGGAAAATCAATGCAAAGATGATTAAAATGGGCAAAATCTCATCCCCAAACACTCCCTAACATGCCCTCATGCATTGACAATGTGTTTGGGGGTAGGGGTGATAATCTAGCTGAGCCTAGCGAGCTTCATTGGGCTTAGGCTCGGCTCGTAAATTTTTTTCAAGGTGGTCAGGCTCAACTCGGGCTCGATCCTTGAGGTTTGGTTTAAGCTCAGGTTCAGCTCAAAACAAACATATCAACCCCAAGCTTGGTTCTTTCCAGTTCGTTTTTTCCAACAAGCCTGAATTCGAGCTTAAGCTCATTTTCATGCTCGGATTACAAGAGTTATCCGACTAGAACATTAATTCTATCAAAGTGTTGTAGTCGACATAAAACATATGCACACAGTTCACGTAAAATCATCCTTGATACATTTTAGCACATCTTTGATAATAAAAGGGTACTAATTGTTCATACATCTGTAGCACATCTTTTTATGCCCCACCAATCACATCAATCGTTACTATAAAAAACCTACCAACCACTGCAATCAATCCCACCAATCACGGTATAAATGAGAAGCATTTGTATTATTTATGCAAGATTTTTATTTTTATTTTTACTTTTTTTATGGAGGGGGAGGGAGAGGGAGAGGGAGAGGGGGGACTTGAACCTTCTTCTCAAGAAAGCAAAGCCTTCACAAGGTAAGGAGTACCATTGGACCAAAGGCTGCTTGGAGTTTATGCAAGATTCAACACATTGTTACTAATCATATTGTTAACAAATCAAATTATATGTACATAATAGATTTTGTACATAGAAATATCAGAGAAAAGTGCACCCCTATTTTTTTTCCCAAATTTAAGAATTTGAGACAGAGAACTGTGAAAGAAAAAATTATGTGAAATTGTGTGGTCCATTGGTTTGTGGCTATGCCTACTGATAAGACGACGAAGCTTAGATTTAGGGTTTCAAGAGTGGTCTCATGACTCATCGTCTTCTATGTTTCAGAGAGAGAGAGAGAGAGAGAGTGTTACTGACTTAAGTGCTGTGAGAGAAAATCTGTGGAACTGTGGAGAGATGAAGGTCAAAACTCAGAAGGTGGATGGTGGAGAGCATTGTTGTTAGCATCGTACGATATGCGATATGTATCGTATAATTCGTTACAATACAGAGGTAAAATAATATGAATCGTGGTTTTATATTATTTTTGTGTTGTATCGTCTGATACACGATACATTTTTATGAGTATTTAGTCCTTCATGCATGATATCCCAATAATGCTCCTAGGACTAAGTGCCTCTGGCACTCACTCAAGTATACCAACACCTATGGATTTCTTTAGACTCTCAAATGTAGGGGCATCCAAGGGTTTTGTGACAAGATCGGCCAATTGATTGAGTTTGGACATATTCCAATGATATCACCATTTCAAAAGCTCACAAATAAAGTGGTAACATGTGTCAATATGTTTTGTCCTAGAAGTGCTGAACGGGATTCTTCGAAATGCTTATAACACTTGAATTGTCACAATACACAATTAATTTATCACGAGGTCTCCCGTAATGAAACATTTGCTTTAACCAAAACAACTGTGTGCGACAACTCTTTGCTACAATATACTCAGCTTCGGCAGTAGAAAATGATATAGAATTTTGTTTCTTACTTTGCTAAGATATTAAGTTATTTCCAATGCAAAAACACCCACTGGAAGTGCTCTTACAATCATCAATATTTCCTGCCCAATCGACATCGAAATAGCTAGCAATCTTAGCATTAGTCTAAAAGGTAAAGCAAATACCATACCCTAAAGTGCCACTCACGTAACGAACAGTACATTTTACAGCATGCAAGTGTGACTCTTTAGGGCAAGACTAATACTGTGCATCTAGATCAAGACTAAAAGTTATGTCAGGTCGACTCACAGGGAGATAGAGGAGACTAGCCATCATATTATGGTACAATGTTTGATCAATATCTTTGTTTGGAGTATTTTTACTTGACTATGTGTTGACATTGGAGTACGTAGGTGCCTGGCTGACTGTAACCCAAATTTCTTCACTAGGTCTATTGTGTATTTAGATTGTGAGACAAAAATTTCCTTTTCCATTTGTTTCACTTGTAATCATATAAAGAAAGTTAATTCACTCATCATGCTCATTTCAAATTCTGATATCATTAATTTGCTAAACTCATGAGCAAGAGAGTCATACGTGGAATCAAAACCTATTTCATCAACATACACCCGACAATTAAAAGTCCATTTACAGTCTTCATAAATAAGTTCTCATCTACACTACCACGTGAAAACCCCTCTTTCAAGGGATAGGTAGAAAGCCTTTCATGCCTAGCTGTTGGAGCTTGTTTCAAACAATAGTGTGTCTTTTTCAACTTAAATACATGGGTAGGGTGATGTTGGGCCTTCAAAACTATTGGGTTGTTCCGTATAGACCTCTTTTTGAAGGAATCCATTTAAAAATGCACTTTTCACATCCATTTAATACAATTTAAATTTCATGTGACAAGCTATGGCAAAAAGTAATCTTATGGATTCTAGCCTAGCTACAGATGCAAAAGTCTCATCAAAATCAATTTCTTCAACTTGGGTGTACCCTTGTGCAACTAGTTTAGCTTTGTTCCTTACAACTACATCATGTTCACCGGATTTATTTTTGAAAATACATTTTGTTCCAATTATATTGGTATCTTTAGGCGTCGGTACCAAGTCCCAAATATCACTCTTTGTGAATTGGTTTAGCTCTTCTTGAATGGAAATAAAACCAATTTTTATCTTCAAGAGCCTCACCAACATTCTTAGGTTCAAACAAGGAAATATAACAATTTTGATCCAATTCATCTTCTAGTTGTCTCGTAGTTCTCATCCCTTTGTTCGGATTTCTAAGTATGCCACTCGGTGTGTGTCTAGCCCGAATCCACAAAGATGTTGGTTTGGTGAGAAGATCATTTTCTCTTTGAGGGGCAAGAGTAGGTTTCGGTTCACCTTTTTCTCCTTTTGAGTCAATCACCCCTTCATCCTCCTCTCTTTTATGTACAAGCTCCTCCCTTTTGTCATCAATAACCACATTTATGGATTCCATCACAGTAGATGTTCTCAAATTGAACACTCGATAAACTCTACTATTGGTGGAGTAACATAAAAATATTCCCTTATCTCTTATGGAATCAATTTTTCCTAAGTTTTCTTGATCTCTCAAACTGTAGCATTTGATCCCAAAGGCTCAAAAATACTTAAAGGTTAGGCTTTTTGTCCTCCTAGATTTCATAGGGGGTTTGACATGAGCCGGGTCTGAGGTACACGATTGATAATATAGCATGAAGTATTTACTACCTTAGTCCAAAACTTTTATGGTTTATGGCAACCCTTTGTTGCAAATCAAGACTCGAGTATTTACAATAGATGTTCTCAAATTGAACAATGGATAAGCTCTACTATTGGTGGAGTAACCGAAAAATATTTCCTCATCTCTTCTGGAATCAATTTTTTTTGAGTTTTCTTGATCTCTCAAAATGTAACATTTGCTTCCAAATACTCAAATACTTAAGGTTATTTTTTTTGCACTTCCAAATTTCACAGGAGTCTGACATGAGCCGGGTCTCAGGTACACGATTGGCAATATAGCATGAAGTATTTACTACCACAGCCCAAAACTTTTATGTCAACCCTTTGCTGCGAATCAAGACTCGGGTAATTTCTTGTATCATTTTATTCTTTCTCTCTACGGTGCCATTTTGTTGTGGGGTCTTAGGTGAAGAAAACTCGTGGTTCATGCCATGTTTATTACATGAAGCACAAAAGTAAGTATTATCAAATTCCTTCCAATTATCACTTCAGATTCTAACAATTTTTCCTATGGCTTCACCTCGTTCAACTCGAGCTTTTTTGTAAATGTTTTTAAAGTTTGCAAAGGCCTCAGTTTTGTCTCTCAAGAATGCAACCCAAAATGTCCCAAGAGTAATCATCTATCATGACCAAGATGCATCTCTTTTTAGTTTGTGTAGGACTCTTGAGATCATTGTGTATGAGCTCTAGGGGTCTCTTAGTAGTGATGGTTTGCAATTTTTTATGAGGGACTTTGGTTTGCTTATGTAATTGACATGGACTAAACACTTTGGTAGACGACTTACTCCGCTTAGGTACCCCTTGCACAAGTTCCTTGCTTGTGATTCGGTTTAGGTCCTTGTAGTTCATGTGACCTTACCGTTGGTGCTAAAGTGTGAATTCATAAACACTTGCTTTATTGCAAACCAATAGAGGATTTGGAAATATGTAATAACAATTATTTCTTGACCTAATCCCTTCTAGAAGACAATTCATTTTATCATTTAATACGGTGCATTTGTCTCTCGTGAAGTGAACCACATTGCCATCATCACACAATTGGCTAATGCTAATTAGGTTAGCCCTTTAATCTTTCCACATAAAGGACATTATCCAACTTTGGCATGTCCAATGGTTGAATGGAACCGTTTCCAACAATCTTGGAGATACTCCCATTCCCAAATGTGACAGTCCCACCGCTATACTTTCTCCAACATGTAAAAGTGTTGAGACTTCTCTCTAGTCATGTGCCTAGAACAACCACTATCGAAGTACCATTTATTACCCAATTGTGTTTTCAAGATAGGGTGAACTACAAAGCACAATTCATGACTAATTGATGGAGCCATTTTCAAATAAATATGTTGGCAAAGTACAAAAATGTCTAGAAGTGTCTTTGATCTCAGGGCAACCATGCTCTGATGCCAATTGTTATTTTGGGAGGGTGAACTTGATATAGATTCTCTCCCCCCTCCCCCCCAATTATGCATGTGGAGACCAAGACACTTAACCTAGAGGGGGTGAATATGTTTATCAATTTTATCCCAAATCAAAATCCAATTAAAATCTATATTTATCTCAATTACCTCTTCTCAATCAACTATGAAAATTAATGATGAAAACCCATTTAATCACCAACAACCTTTAACACCCATGACGATTGATTAAATTAATATGCAATTAATTTGCTCAAATCAATCTCATGATGATCCCTAATTTCATAAATCCAATTTGTACAACTATGGAGGTTTGATATCAAGGAATAAAAAAACAAACACAGTGTGTGCGTGTGTGCTCAGAATTGCAAGTGTATTATAATAAACAATAAGGGATACAAGCAATATGGTGACACGAAAAACCCTCCTTTAGAAAAACTACGGGGAATCACTTGGGGTTCACCAAAGCCTACTCTACTATGTGCCAAGTCAACATACAAGAACTCAAGTCTCATTCCTCTCAACCAAGACCCATGACTAGATATTCTTTTCCTTGCTATGTCTTTCCGTCGAAACTCTCTTTGATGTCTGGTGTAGCTTCACTTGGACCTACTCACCATATGTTTTGTCTAAGTCTCTAGGGATTATGGGTGAGCCAACAATCCTCAGTATGCACACACCAATGAGTTTGTTTGCCAACATGCTCTTCTATTTCAAGTTGTGAGGATGGAAAAAATCACTAGTACTAGCCTTTAGATTCTTAGGGATCTAGGTTGCGGTTGAAATTCTTAGGCTTGAAATATAGATTTTTTTTTTCTTTCAAAAATATCTTTAAAGGCTCTCTCAAGGCTTGAACACTTTCTATTAGAGGTTTTGAATAAATGTAGTCTTAGAGAATAAGTGAGCTAGCACATGTTTCGTGTATTGCAACCAAGGATCAAAATGTCGTTTTGAAATGATCGAAACATCCGAAACATTTTCGTTTCAAGGAGAGCGAAATGAATCAGTGATGAAATCGAAATTTTAATACTTTGAGGTATTCCATAATGTTTCGAAATATTTTTTTTATTTCAATGCATTTGCACAATTATTTCGGAATGTTTTATGGTATTTCAAGATATTTTGGTATATTTCGACTAAGGATCAAAATTTCATTTTGGTCACCTATGAAACGGAAACGTTTCGACGGCTTTCGGAATGTTTCGACCCGTTTCAAAAATAGAATGAAAAAAATAAAAAAATTAATTTTTTTTTTAAATTTATTGAAATATAGCAAAATATCTTAAAATACCTTAAAATATCCCAAAATAATTGTGCAATTGCATTGAAATATAAGAAAATATTTCGAAATATTATGGAACACCTCGAAGTATTAGAATTTCGATTCCATCACTGATTTGTTTCGGTCTCTTTGGAAATGAAAACGTTTTTGATGTTTCGACCGTTTCGAAATGATATTTTGATCCTTGATTTCGACCAATGTTTTGAAAAAAATAATTCTTAATTTTTTTTTCATTATGTTTTTGAAACGTTTTCGAAACACTTCGAAACGTTTCCGTTTTCTAAGTGACCGAAATAATGCACCGAAATAAAATTTTAATCCTTGATTGCAACTATTTTTCAGTGTATGATTTTGTACTCAATTTGAAGTAGAAAATTTCTCTTCTCTACTTTAAGAATATGGAATCATTGATCTTTTTGGTATTCAATCTTTTTTTGGGTCTATTTCACAATAGTACTGTACTCTAACTAAAATGGCCTCACTTTGGGATATAGCAGCCAGTGTTCCTGTTATCCACAAGTCTCTGTCCCGCATTTCACATAGAGAATTGATTTTTAGTAAGGGTATTAGAATGTCACTCAAAACTTGTGTCAAAACTGGTGCTAAATTTCTTACTTTTATTTTTTGAATTTTAGACAGATGGGTTAACAGTCATTACTGAGAATGACTGGAAGTTGTTTTGCGAGGATTGGGGTGGTGTGGAGGGGAGTGGTATATCTGCTGAAATTGAGTTTGGTGATAATCCAATTGCTTCTTGTGAAGAGATGCCAATTTCTGATGGTCATATGGTTTCTCATGATGAAGCAAATGGTGAGGCTGACTGCAGAAGGCCTTTGCTAAGGACTTGCCCTGAGGTAATTTTGCGAACTGAGGCTTTTTTGTTTGTGCTTTCATTAATTTGGGGAACAAAAGTTATGTACTTTATGGGTAAATCTATATTTCCTTCTAGTCTAAAGAACTGTTTCTTGGAAATCATAGTTTTATGTGTTATGTTAGGAAATGGGGTATACATGTGAGCTGAATTTAATTTGACTGATCTTTCTAAGCTTACATAAGAACAGTTGCTGTCATATTCAAAGATCAATTGCTTGAAAATAAATGTCCAATATGCCAAATATTACATCCCCCTGCTAGTTAAGTGATTATTGCGTTTTACTCGAGGATCAAAATATCGTTCCGAAACAGTCGAAATATGCGAAACATTTCCGTTTTCAAGGAGACCGAAACGAATCAGTGATGAAATCGAAATTTTAATATTTTGAGGTGTTTATAATGTTTCAAAATGTTTTGTTATATTTCTATGCATTTGCACAAATATTTCGGAATGTTTCAAGGCATTTCAAGATATTTTGACCAATATTTTAAAAAAAATTGTAATTTTTTTCATTCTATTTTTTAAATGGGTCGAAATATTTCCGAGACACATCGAAACGTTTTCGTTTCCTAGGTGAACAAAACAATGCACCGAAATGAAATTTTGATCTTTGGTTTTACTACAACACAAATTTTTTATTTTCCAAATTGGTGATTGTCACGGTCTATGAACCACAAACATTGTTGAGAAGGCAATGTATCCGTGTCGGATACTGACACTCACCAGACACGTGTTCAATACTTTTTTATCCGTGCCCATAATTAAATAATAAAATTTTAATTTCGAACACGTGGATGACACTTTTGTGGTCGCTTATCCGACACTTCTTTACTAACAAACAATAAACAATAAATATATGTTAACATATGATTACAAAGCTTACAAATTTAACTAATAAATATCCTATATTATAAGAGAACATAAAATTATCAAGATTAGTCATGATAAAGTTGTATTCAAAATATAATAAAAAATGCAAAAAATACATATAAAACTAAAGAAGAAGAATTGAGAAAATGAGAGCAATAATTAAATTATATATGTTGGGTAAATGTCTACGAAAAGATTGATAATTATTATTTATCATGATGCTAGTAGAAAAATTCATACTAGATGACTGTATATAATATTTACTTATCATGAAGTTTTGAATTTTTTATGAATAATATATCATTATCACTATATTTGCAACAAATTACATAATTTTATATATAAAACACAATTATCTATAGTGTGTTTCAATGTGTCTGTGTCTTATTTTTTGAGAAATGGCGTATTTGCGTGCCTATGTTATGTCGTATTGTGTATTGTGTCCGTGTTTTTGCTTCTTATGTTTGTGCTTCTTAGGTCGCAATAATTATATTTTTATGATGGATGCCTCTTGGGCATCAGACAAATAATGGTTGTTATGTTCTTGTCTTGTTTCCTTGCTCATTTCCCATGACCTAGAAACTTTTCTGTGCGTATCTTTTTCTTCTTTACATTTAAGCTGCAATACATAGAGTGCACCATAAAATACAAAATCTCTTGAGATATTGGTTCAAGTGGAGTCATGGTTGATTCCAAAATGATGGAGGATTAAGTTGTTTTAAATAATAGGGAAAGAGACCAGAATTTTTAGATAGCCACATGTTCGAAGATGATACTAAAATCTTCCACATTTTTGAAGAACATGATTCTAATGACAATGACGAAGTTCAAAAAGAAAAGGAAGAAGAACTAGGGCTATTTGAATAGCATGAACAATTTTGGCTTGTAATGTCTCACTAGCTTTTTTATACACTATATTTTACACGCCTCAGTTTGACTCCAAAATGTTGTAGGTATGTGAGAATTGCATCGGTGAAAGAGAAAGCTGTGAGTTAATGAGGAAACTTCACTATCACAATGAGGATATATGTGTATGTTTCATTCGAGGAAAAGAACCTCCAAAATCAATTTTAGAAGCATCTGAAGGCACTTTTGAGCCGAATCGCCGAACCTCCAAGCGCTCTCGGAAGACAAGTTTTGGAAACTCCATAAATCTTAATGTTTCTGGGTCCACGTCCATCTACCAACTTAAGATGATGATATGGGAATCCTTTGGGGTATGCTACCTTTTCATAGATCATATTTCCTTAATGAAGATTTCCTTCTTCATTTGTTCATAGTATTTATTATTTGATGGATGCTTGATAACTGTTGCATCTTTGATACTTTGTTGTGTTGATTATGTAATCACTTTTGTACCATACTTATCTTCAGAAGCTAGGAAGATTTAAAATAGACCACATGCTTGTGTTTGATATGGACACTTCTCGGATGCACACTTTGACCAATGTCTGACCTCTTTGGCTATGTCTATACTAAAAATTAAAAACACTAGATTTGGAAACCTGTTTGCACTTCTTGGTCACCCGGAGATGTGTGTTTCATTATAAGGACACAACTTTCTTATAAATAATATGACTAAAATATTGTTTTGAGTAATTAAATCAAGGTGCACATGAAATTTATTATTAAGTTTTTACTGTATTTCTAAATTAAAGTGAGACAGGTGAAGATTTAGTTTTATGAGGTGGGAGCATGAGAGGATGGTGGGAGTTATCATTATTATAAATTGTTGCTATACTTGTTATAGGGCAGGAATGTTTTTTTTTTGACTATAATCTGGATAACATCCTACATATAAAAATCTGCTATTCTCATGTCTTCTCTGTGTTCGTGTTAGGTTGTTTACACGTCTCGAGTCCGTTTCCATGTTTGTGGTTCTTAGCTATGTTGGAACAGGTAGAAGCCGTTTTTGTTTTTGACACATGGTGAAGAACCCTAGCACTTCTGGGGCAATCATAAGAATGTGCCAACCACTTTATACTTGTGTTCAACAATTAAAAATAGAATTTGTGTGAACCATGTAACATAAATCATTATTATTGGTAGATGTCCAACAATCTTGGAAACAGGATAAGAGCACCAAGAGAAATACAACTGTTTTGCAGTTTCTTTAGATAACATTTGACATCATATAGAATGCCTCGATTCCCCAGAAATGTAATTTGTAAATATCAACAATTTACATCTCCAATTAAACATTTCGGAGCACTAATTACCTCAGTAAGATTACAATTCATAATCTCGATGCCAAATAACAATAAATTTGAGAATGTCAATGTTACAAAAATTATCTCGATATTCGTCCATCTCTAATTTCACAAATATTCAAGTCCTGTTCTTTTCTTCCAAATCAACCTGAAAAATAAATTAAGCAGGGAAGTATACAAAATGACACGAAATAATATGCTCAACGACAATCCCGATATGTTGCCATAGCACATTCACTGGCCCTCAGACACTTAAAATGCCCACATTCAAAGACAGCCATTTTACTTTCCTTTCCTCCAGTTCAAAGGTCTTGCAAGCTCTCTAGCTACACCCAACTCAATGGGGGCACCTGTCAAACCCCTTTAATCCAAGGTCTACTTGCACCTCATAAGGAATACAAAATACAAAAGAAATTAAAAATTGCACTTATAATTTGATTCTCCTCCTCTCATTTACAAAAAAAATCAGTTATATCTGGTTAAACTATAAATATCAACTAAATTCATGTTAAAGGCACTAAAGAGAAGATGATTGCATTAAACAATGGGACAGGAATGTAGTCTATTTTCTTTGAACTCCAGTATTAGCAATATTTTAATTCTGTTCAGTGCTTGGTGTTTGATCCACTTGGAATTTTAATGTGTTACTTCTGCAAAAGAAAGTTCAAATTTCATATAGATTTTGATGAAACTGCTGTCACTAGAAGAGTGGTTCTGTAAATGCCATCTCAATAGCTTTGAATAAATATGTATATGTAATGCTGTCACTAGATGAGTGGTTCCGTAAGTGCCATCTCAATAGCTTTGAATAAATATGTATATGTAATTTTCCTTATACTATGGACACATATCACTAAGATAATGTATTGACTCTGCTTTTTTCCTATTTTGATACTTAAGATTGATGTTGACCATGTGGGAAAAATTAGTGGTCTTGTGACATTTTCCTATCATGCATTTGTGGAGGTTATCATAATTATAAAGTTGCTATTATCATCTGACTGCTAGCTGTCTGAAGGTTACTTTGCAGTTGCAAGGTTATGATTTAAATTGCCCTTAGTACCTGCGGTCTGCCCTCAATGAGTCAATATGTGCAGGTGGTTAAGGAAAACCAGATACTTCACAAAGGTTCCAGGACTATTGATGGGGAATCTGATACACTTGCTGACATGAATATATTCCCGGGAGATGTTCTGTGGGTGACAGATTCAGAGATCCATGAGAATCGTGATATCGCAGGTGATTTGCTATCAAAGTCAATCAAAAGCAAACTAATCTGGAAGAGATGATGATGTATGACAAATAATTAGCATGAGGACTACTAGTTTGGAATGAGAAGATTAAGAGTCTGTTATAATATCTTGGCCATTTCTACATGCCAAACAGTAATGGTAATTTATAAATAATTGAATACATAAGTGCATCACTACCTGATTGATATGCCTTAAAAAGGTAATATGTTCTCTAGTATAATTGAAGTTGCATTCTGTTTTGCCATAAATTTTGTTCAGCTGATCTTTGTCATAGTCTACATTTAGAGATTAGTGTCATTCAAGGCTGGTTTATGTTAAGCAACCATCTACTCCAAAAGTTTAAGCTATTGGAGAGAGTGTAACTTGAGTACTTATAATTTAATACACTTCATCACGTGCAGGTTAGATTTTAGGCCTATCATGTGGAAACTCTCTTAATTATTTAGGTTGGTGGCGAGATTCGAATATATGACCTCCAGCGGTGATACCATGTTAAAACAGTCATCTACTCCAAAAGTTTAAGTTATTGGAAAGAGTATAACTTAAGTATTTATACTTCAATAGTTTATATGGTAAAATGGCCTTTCATTTCAGTCATTACTAATTGATTTTGAGATGGATGTTCTAACATGGTATCACAGTTAAACTTTGTTTGTTTGTTTCGGTTCATTTTGTTAGCCCAAGTGCAAGCTAGGTCGCACATGGGGGAGGATAGTGAGGACCCAATGTAGTCACATTGACCACCCAATGTTTGTTTATACGGTTGAGTAGTCTCTTCACCCATTGCCAATTGGTTTTGAGTTGGATGTTCCAACACCTCTGATTACAAATTATATCCGCATTTTCCATCTCAACTCAAATGAGCCTTGCCCCTACTATACCTTATATTTCCAACGTTTGAATGACCTAACACTGTTGCTACTGTGGAAGGAACATTAAACAAACGCTTTGAAAATAAATGGAAAATGTTACTCCATTCATTAGTTCTTAATTTACTCTTAACCTTGGTATATCTACCATCTGGTATTTTGAATCAGAATGAGAAAGGTCATATTATTAACAATGGTATCAATTAGCGACATTGATTGATAAGTTGATTACTTGAATGATCAATGTACCAATAGTATGGAGTATTGTTGTAAAACAGTACTATGCATCAGACTTTTCAGAAAATTTAGTTGAATATTTATCAACATTACTCGATGTTGGTTAATTCCAGTGGATGTATCGACATTAAATCTTGCTACTCAGATCAACGGGCTACCGCTGGGTGAAGCCCGTTTTACAATCACCTGTTCGGCTTATATTTAGAAATCATCTTAATGGATTCTTGAAACTTGTCTTCAATTTCAAGCATATGTGCAGCTCCATGTTTCTTTCGGTTGAAGTAAACCTTAGTGAATCTCTTTTGCTTATTGATAACTTTGGTGAGCTTTGAAATTTCAATTTTCCATAGATGAGCTTTCTGAACACAAAATGGAGGTTGACAAGGCTGAGGAAGGCTTTCGTGGGACACTTTTGACATCAACTATCTCGTCCCATGTTGTTTCAGAAGCATGCTTTAATTAATAAACGTCTACGTGGAACATATGGCTTTTAGCGGTATTTGATACTGGGAGAGAAACTAATTGCTGCTTCAACCTGTTTTTTGGAGGTGAGATTCGAATGCCCCCCCCCTCTTATACACATCTA
>CM042186.1:24156336-24261459 GCA_023539305.1 Ilex asprella | reverse complement strand
CCCCACCACCATGCCCCCAAAAAAAAAAAAAAATCCTGTCATTCTATTATTTTTTTCCTGTTTCCTCTCTGTTATAGTAAAAATATTATGTTGTCTGTGTTGGACATCTATACCTCAATTTCATTTTACCTTTCTTTTTGCTTTTCTTGGTACACTGAGTGATGAATACCTTCAGCAATCAGTTATTTCTAGTTGTCCTTCCTTGATCGTTTGAGTCTTAATCTTGGTAGTTAAATTGCAGTTTTAAAATCTGGTGGTCAGTGCTCTACTATGGTAAGCAAACTAAACGTTTTCACATGTTCTCTTTTTCTTTCCGAAGAATTGCGGTAGCTTGGCAAAGCTGGCCTTCTTCGCTCTCAGAGAGTGAAAACTCTGGCGGAATCCTTTCTTTCTTTGCGAGATCTGAAAGTGTTATAGTTACTAACTTGAGGCATTTGAGGTTTGAACCACAACTTACAATGGTGACAAAATGGGGTATAAGAATGCAATAATATTATTTTAATTTTTAACCAATGCTTTCTTATTGGATTCGAGTACCATTCTGATCGCCTCTTTCATGATCAATCATAACACTTTTTGATCCTCTCAATGATTTGTTCTTGGGGTACTAGGTTAGTCTTTTTGTGATTTCTACTAGATTCAACTGTTTCCTTTCTTTTTTATAAGTAAAATTCTTTATTACACACCGGACATCTAATCGATTGTTTCCCGATTGACACTTGACAGCCTGAGTTCTACCTCATCATCCCCAAATATAAATGCATCACACAAGTCACTCTCTCCGATTTGCGACCGTGACTAAAACCATTTCATGTTTAAGTATCCCTTGGCTAGTTTCCCATGAGCCAAAGTATAAGTTGAGTCAGGCGACTCGACTATTTCTTAAGGCTAAGCTTTTGTTTGTAGTTGCGTAGTAGATTGCCCTATCTCCGGTATAGTTAGGCAAGGTATAGTATGAAAAGCCATGCTTTATCATAAAGTTATTACACCACCAAAAACATAAGATATATCTTGAACAGTAGAGCAAGTTGTCTGCTATGGATGGGAGACCTGGTTGTTTTACTATGCCTAGGTGAGAAAAATAACTCATATGCATTGGTTAGCTTCTGAATGTTAGGTCTAGGGACATAGCTTGGTAATTTCATGTGTTGTATTTAGTTCTAGGTCGGTGCTTGGATGAAGACATTAGAAGAAGAAACAGCAAAGGACAAGCTTCAACTTGAAGACCTCATTGAAGCATCAAGATACGCTAGTAGACTTCAACAATTTAACATAGCTTATGGGAGCAGAGCCTACGGTTGATGAAGGCAAAGGGACAGAGCCTTCGGTTAGAAGTTGCAGAGAAGAGAGAAGATGGAGGAGAGCTTCCTTCATTTTGGCCTTTTATATGGTGAGGGAAAAAGAAAGATTTTGTGTTGTTAATGAGGATCGAAGTCGACCTCATTAAATGAGACCTTATCTTCCGCATGTATTTTTTGAATGTTTTCAAGAACATCTATTTAGATGTTTTTAAAAATTGGCATTGTTTTCAAAGTGGATGAAAAAAAAAAAAACATTTACCAAATATAGAAACTTGTAGTTACCAAACGCAACCTAAGACTTTGCAAAGAAATCTGCCGACGAACTGCATAATAGAATGCAAGAAGACGATAGAGATAGTGCCCAGCTGAAAATGATGGTGCACAAAGTAACAATCTTATTATGCTTTGTGCGGTCATGGAACATCTAGTTGTGAGTAATCTAAATAGCATTGGTGTTGTCACAATATATAAGAGTAGAAGTAGATAAAGAAATGCCAATGGAACCAAACTATTTCAGCTGTGGTAGATGTCATAACAAGATACTTAGCTTTAACATAAGAATGAGCAATAAAAGTTTGCTTTTTCGTTTCTAGGAATAAGAGAATCAACAAGGAAGACAGAGAAAATAGTGGTGGAGTTGCGATCCATAGTCCCTTGTCTGATCAACATCGAAATAAGCCTTGAATTTCGTAGTGGAAGAGGAAGGAAATAATAGTAGGTTAAACAACAAATTGACTAACCGCATGAACAACTAGAAGGAACGATTAACTAGACCATACTGTCAATAACAATATAATATAAGGTAACATCAGGCAAGGGGGAACCATGTGAGGAAGAGTACTGAACATTAAGCTCTAGGGGTGTCTTTGATGTCCAATTATCTGACAAGTGAGCTTGCTGAATGACATTCAATGCATGCTTGGTGTTGGAATTGTTAGAATTTTCTATTTAGAGTTTCATACTCTATACTTTCTTAACGTGTTCTTTCCTATTGTGAACATCAAAACCAATATAAATAGGTGGAGGTGTACACACCTAATACACCAATCTTATTACATAAATTCATCGCTTTTTCATCACTTCTCTTTCTTCTAAACTTTAATTAATTGTTTTTTAGTTTCAACTTGATATTAGAGCATATTAGGGTTTACATCTATTACCCTTAATCTTTGCCTTCCCCATGTTTTCCATTATTTTTTGGGTTCTTTTTTTCTTCTTACAGAGACTAGGATAGAGACGTTTGATTTTTCAATTGTGGTTTTGTTGATCTGGAACATAAAGTTCTAAAAGAGTGATATTAGAGGTTCCTCGCTGTGGAAGACACAATGCGCAATGTTGTCTTTGAATGGAGTTTGTTGTAGATAAGTATATCTCCTGTTTCATTTTCGTCCGAGAACCTTGTTGTGATTGTCATCATGTTCGTTTGTCATTGGAATCATCGAAAATAGGGTTTAAAGTATTGACAGAGTTCAATAGGACTTGGCGGTGTCATATCCGACTTAGCCACCTCCAATTCGATACAGATACCCATTACACAAATATCACGAGGCACACTTGAAGTGGCGTTGACTTAGTTAGGACTTAGATGTATCTGCCTAACTTAGTTAACTCGTTTGTAACTTAGACAATTCATATTGGAATCAGTCCGATATGTTGAAATTTTCTACATCATCTCCTAAATCTTAGATAGCATGAAAAGAGACAAGAATTCCACATGAAAATCTACAAATATTGAACCTTAAATCGAAGAAATCAGAAGAAGGATGTAAGAATTTGCAACTAGTAAAATCAAAACTAAGAGTCCCTTTTTTCTTCTTCATCTTTTTGTTCTTTATTCTTCGCGAAGCAGTCGCGCATTGCACCAAGCAGCAAGTAGCGATTGGACCCACATCCCTCCTTCCAAGTCATTGAGTTGCAATTTGAACCTCCAATCACATCCAGTTGTCTGTCAGGTTCCCTCAATCTCTATGTGGTTCTCTTTCTCTCTCTCTCTCTCTATGTAGTGTAATGGAGTGGCTCAAATGAATTGGAAGTCATAAGGGACTGGACGAAGAATAAAAGGAATGTTGACCGGTGGTTCTCCATGTTTAAAGTTTAAAGACACCTTTTTCTTTCCCTTTTTTCATCTTAAAAGAATTGTCTCTAGAGTTTTTCCTTTTTATTTGTGGATTAGGTTTTTTATGATTATTTTAGGTTGCATAAAAGAATACATAATTACATAAGTTTGTTATATATAAAAATAAATGTCAATATTGTCAATAATGCCGTTATATTTGATTTCCATTATATTTAATATTCTACATGATTTATGGACATTGCTGTTTATATTTTTAGGATTTTTTTGGGCCTTCTATTCAACATTTTGTGCGTATCAGTTGATATCGTGCCAAGATGCTGCGATTGATGTGTATCATTAGCTTTTGAGTTGATGAACAATATCGCTACCTTGAACCATGGTCAGAATCAACTGAAGAAACTGCTTGTCTCGCCGTGGTGTGAACAAGAGTTGCTAGGGTTTTTATGCCAAAAAAGACAAAGAACAAGAGTGTCCATTGGTTTAGTTCGGGTTAGGCTATTTTTCACTGGTTCAGTCCGGTTCAAAGGTTTTTTAAGCCCTGGTTCACTATTTTTATTATAGTTCAAACCTTGTTCATTGTCTTAAGAGGTGTTTTTCTCTCCTTCCTTTATCTCGTACTAGCATTTATCCCTTATTATGGCAATTTTAGAGAATAAAATAGAAAGCAACAATTATTATTCGTGGTCTCACGCGATTAAAGTTTTCTTGTGAGCCAAAAAGAAAGTCAAGTGTTTGCCTGAAAGTCCAGCTCAACCTCAAAAGATTCTAAAGATTGGTGGAATGAGAATTCCTTGGTGATAGTATGATTGTGACTTAGTATGGAATTGTTTGTAGCTTGTAATGTTCAACTTTTTGACATAGCCAAGAAGATACGAGATTCCCTTGTGGAGATGTATTCACAAGAATATAATGTCTCGAATTTATGAGCTTTTTGTGCGTAATATCTCTTGTTGAACACTCTGATACTTTGAAGGGGTTATGAGAAGTACTTCTGGTCTATCAACCACCAAGTTAAGAAACTCGGACACTCTCAAGAAGGTGACATATTTGTGTCGGACACGTGTTAGAAACCGACACTTCTCGGACACGTATCTAATATTCATTTTCTCAATTGCTTTTATCTAAATCTTTTATTTTCATTATTATATTTTGAGTACAACTTTAGCATGTCTGGTCTTGGTAATTATATGTTCTTTCATAGTATAAGATATTAATTAGCCAAATTTTTAAGATATTATAACACAATTATCTGTACATTATTCTCAACGTGTTCGTATCCTACTTTTTTAGAAATGTGTCTTTGTGTTCATGCCGTGTCGTGTCTGTGCTCTGGATTCATTTCCGTACTTCTTAGCCATTAAACACTCAATTAAGCATACATCAACGAC
Source organism: Ilex asprella (assembly GCA_023539305.1). Lineage (NCBI taxonomy): Eukaryota > Viridiplantae > Streptophyta > Magnoliopsida > Aquifoliales > Aquifoliaceae > Ilex > Ilex asprella. Next base: position 24,256,693 of record CM042186.1, on the reverse strand, counting down.
AACGTGAAGAGTTTTAGGTTGCCTTGGTATTGGCGAGTATTAACTCTGGGTATAGTGTGTTCAAAGATCAAATTTTGGCTAGTGAGACTCGTCCATCTAGTCCTATTGGTTACTCTCACCTTCAGCATGCTTCCCTTAGTCATGGAACTCCCTCACCAGAGTCCTCTACCTTAATATCTAGCGGTGGTCGTGGTCTATCTCATAGTACCAATTGTGGTGGTCGAGGAATTGATAGTGTTAGGTGTGATGACTGTGGAGGTGGTTGTGGTAATCGTTTTGATCGGTAATATACTTATTGTGGTGGCACATGATAGACTGAGGATTACTGTTGAGACAAAGCCTGGGAGACTAGCCCCATGCTAATCAAGCATCTAACAATCTTCTAGGCTCTCCAACACATTAGACTTCTACTGGGGGTCTAGTTGCATCTGCCTCTAGTTCTCATGATGATTGTTCTTCTCAGTTTAGTCAACTTATCCAACAGTTGTCTCCACTTTCTCTACATTTGTCTACTTCCATTGCTAGTATTAATTTTAGAACTAGTGCTCATATGTAAGACATTTCTTCCCTATTCTTTAATTTTTGTTCGTCTAACTCACGTGTTGTGTTAGTTGATGCCTTGATGGTTCTATTCGACTAGTACATAGGATTGACAAGTGTATGTCCTTGACCTCTTGGTTATTTGTGCACATAGGACTGGCTAGTGTATGAAATATCTTTCCCATGGTTACTTCATTGACTCTTGTTAGTTGTCGATTAACACCCCTAGGTGTATACCATGAAATCTCTTTCCCATGGTTCTGTTGAGTGATTAAAGGCGCGACTAGTTGCGAAGGGCTATACTCAAGACGTACAATGTTGACTATTGTGAGACATTTTCTCATGTTGCTCGACTCAACTCTGTTTGAGTATTACTTTTTGTTGCAGTGAATTTAGCTTGGCTTTTGTATCAACTAGATGTAAAAAATGTTTTTTTACATGGAGATTAGGAGGAAGTATATTTGGTTCAACCACAAAGTTATACAATTTCAGTATGTCAATTTATGCATATTTCTCGTAAACTTAATTGGGAGGTTGTTTGGCTTATTCTTTGATATTTGAGAGGAGCTTCAGGTTGAGAATTGTTACATCGATCATTGATCACCTTATCTGTTACTGGGTTTTCTAATACTGACGAGGCCAACAATTGTTGTGATAGACTTGTAAATTTGTTTGCGGTAATCTTGTTATTTGGCATAGTAAAAAATAAAATGTGGTAATACGTTCGAGTGAGAAGTTGAATATCTAGGGATGACGCATCCTACATGTGAGATACTATGGGTTGTTTTCTATTTCAAGGGATGGGGTTTGATGTGTCGTCTCCTATCCAAATGCATTGTTACAACCAAACAATCATTTTCTTTACTGGTAATCTCGTATTTCATGAGTGTACCAAACATATTGAAGTTGACTACCATTTATTCAGGATCTCTTAATGCGAAAGGATATTATTACTCTTTATGTCAAGACTGGTGATCACTAGGTGATATTCTTATAAAACCATTGACACTATGCGTCTTTAGCATTTTTTTCCAAGTTAGGTATTTTTAATCTATATGCTCCCACTCGAGGAGTGTTGGAATTGTTAGAATTTCTTATTTAGAGTTTCTTAATTGTATACTTTCATAATATGTCATTTCCTATTGTGAACATCAAAATCAAAATAAATAGGTGGTAAGGTATACACATCTCATACACCAATCATATTAGATAACTAGTGTGGTCTCATGTAAAGCACTCTTTTTTTTAATACATGAGTTGATTTATTATGGTTAAAAGTTAAAATTTCAATGAGTTAATGTGGTTAAAATATTAAAATTTAAGTTATTATGGTTAAATGGTTAAAATTTAAATTGGGGTTAAAAAATTAAAATATTAAAACGTAATATAAATTGTTAGATCTAAACAATTTGAATTGTTGTTGTACTTTTCTAAGTGAGGAGCTTAAGCAGCTCAAACTAGACTCTTATGTTTTATTATTATAGATCCCTCTTTTTCGCATATCTTCTCTTTCTTCTAAACTCTAATTAATTATTTTCTACTATCACTCTACGATGGAGGGAGAAGATAACCTTTAGGAGAGGAAGTAACATTGATCTCTAAGAAATATCCAAATTGACCTAAATATTTTTCTCCAAGGGGTCTTGTAAGTGGTTTTTCAACAATAGGATTCTAGCAGTGTCATCAATGGGCGATAATAATATCATTGACATAAATTAAGAATAATAGAGCCTAAGGAAGTGGATTGCAAAAAGAGAGCAGAATTATGATTACTGACATGAAAATAAAGTCACATATAACTGAAGAAAACTTTGCAAACCATGTCTTGGGAGCCTGCGACAATATACAACCTTGTGAAGTTTGCATACTTGAATAGGGCTATGAGACAATTCATTAGGCGTAGTCATATAACCACTTTAGATAAATTTCCATGGATTGAAGTATTTTTCACATATCCACTGACAAATAGTTGCCCCAACAATTACTGTGCAAACTGTGTTCATCTTAGCAACAGGTGCAAATATCTTGTCATAGTTCAGGCCATACTCTTGAGCAAATCTATTGGCTACTAATCAATTCTTGTACCCTTGCACTTAGCCATCTGACTTGGTTTTAATGTTTTAAACCCACTTGCAACTAATTGAGCATTTATCATGGGCAAAGTCACTAAGTTCCACTCGCAAGCTCAAGTCTTATGTAAAACAATTGCCTTATAGTAGGTGGGATTAGACAAAGGGTGGATAGAAGGTAGCAAGGAATAAAATCCAGAAGAATAGCAAAAGTTGGAGGAATCAAACATATCTGGACACTTTCAAGAGCAAGGAGGAGCATGACCCTACAGTGTGAGGACCTGATTGTGTGACAGGAGAGGAAGGGATATGCACCACATCTATAGAGAAGACAACGAGGTCCTATGAGCATAAGTATGTCACACCCCAATTTACACAATTACAAACTTAAACTAACTGTTAACCATCAAACCTTAAAGAGTATAATTCAATACCATGAACTTAATAAAATTACAATCCCCATTCATCATCTAAGTAAACAATAATCTCAAAGTAATATAATTCAACCATTAAAGGTTACATCCCAAACCTTAATATTCAACAAAACTTTAAATTAAAATCATTGTCTTAAATAATTAGAAATAAAATATCCAACATTAAATTCTATCATCCACAACTCAAAAACTAAAGGCAATAACATCTATTCACGCCCTCCACAAAGCCCTATCCACGTCATGGTCCGTTTCAACCTCATAGTCATTAGGCTCACCTATGGTAATACCTTTTCGATACCAAAATTTGAAAAATGTTAAGAGGAAGGGGTGAGCACTACAAACTCAGTAGCAAAACTTTTCCAAACCTATATAAGGTTTACAAAATGTATAAAATATGTCGGTCTCATTTTTCAAGATAACATATGTAGTTGAAATAAAATAAGTGACATCTAGTACTGATCTCAAGTTTATAGTACTTAATCAGTAGATTCATATAAAAGTAACATTATTAAGAAAATCACAACTTCTAACAGGAATTTCCCCTAGCAAAAGATTATAACAAATATATTTCATAACAAAAGAACATAACAAGAATATCTCATGTACGTAGGTTGATGAATAGTAATTTCACACATGGACTGTAGCTGGTCCACACTCACACCCTATTTATCAAATCAATTCCTGTATGGTCACAATAATTTAGGAAGTGTGTAGACATACACATCTGTATTTAACGAACCTTCCCATGTTTAGCATACTAAGTTTCGATCACAGTGAGCAAATAGTGTGAATTCTTAGAACCTCGTAAGGAGCTGAGCAACTCCATTATAAGTGGTAGGGAACTTTCAAATCCCTCGACGTAAGACACTCATCTAATCACTTTGCGATATACGTTCGAGTGTAATCCACATTCGTCATATCCACCCATATAAGAGTAATACTTTCATTAAAATCCACATATCTCACAATTCGTAATTCTACAATTATCAAAATAGAAGAGTAATCCAATTAAAACATGCAAGAGATTGTAAAAATATATATTTGTATTTAAGTTGACTATATTCAAGAACTAGGATTTTTAATCAACAATATACAATTTCAAATGTAATTCATGTATTTATTCAAGAAACAATCCATATGATCAAAAGGGAATAAAAAATGCTGATAATCTTTCATATAATTATGGATTAGAATAAAAAAGATACATAATATTCACCCTAATATCAATGAAAGAATGGAAAAGAAATTTTGCCTTAACCTGCAAATAGTTGATCCTAACGTGTTTCAGTGCGATTAGTATGCGTTGATCCTCCAAGATCTAGCCCATTTTCCTCTCTCCCAATTCTTCTTGGCTTCCTAGGATTGAAAAATAGCTAAATAAACCCTCTAACACGTCCCTAGATTATTTATATGATAAAAAATTGTTCACGCGACACAGAACTGATCGGGCTGAAACATATGTTTGCATTTGAACAAAGGGTCTTGCGTTTGAATGCAGAAGCTTGCATTTGAGCGGTCAGGGGCTCCCAACATCTTCTATGCTCTAATCAGCTTTTTACTCTAGATTCTTATATTCTGTAACCAGTCTCAATCTTCCAACCCAATTTTGACTTGATTAGAAGTTGATTTTTAAATTTTTGTGAAATACACTGTAATTGATCTCGAAATTTATTTTTTAATGCCATAAGAAGAATTAAGTCAATCGGATATCAGAGTAAAAAGTTATGACCTATGCACTGACCTATACACTTTAATTGATCTCCAAATATGTGTTTTCACCCCCAAAATGCCTCATATTACCTATCCCAAAGTTTTTCAACGTTTTAAATCCGTTTTTGATGTTATTTTCATCTAACTAGGTTTAGAATATCACTAACTCAATTCCTCCTAAAAATGACTACCCCAAAACAAGTCTTCAAGATCTCAACAACTTCTACCATAACTATTTAATAATAATCTATTTATCAAAAATCAATGCAATACATAATAATATAATATAATTTAAAACAAATACATGCGATCTTATAGTATGCACAATATGGGGTCGGTAACAGACAAATCAATCGCAATTATATCACTAATTTGTGTATCAAAAGGAACATCAGCTAGAAAAGAGTCAATATAAATAAGATTTGATTTATACAGAGATAAGGAACTAGATGAAATAAAAAATAAATGAATATGCTCCATAAAAAACATAGCTATAGACAACGAGGTTGTTTGTAACATAATAATAGCAATGATACTTGTTATGTCTTTGACCGTAACCAAGTACAACCAAACACTTGTAGAAAGAAATAATTAGGTGATTTACCACCCAATTTTTCAAAGGGTGAGACACTAGAGGTGAGAATAGCGGAAATGCAATTAATCAAATGAATTACTATGAGGATTGCTTCCCCCAAAAAGGAACTAGGAACATTTACTGAGAGCCATATAGAATGAGTTGTCTCCATTATGTGATGATATTTGCATTCAGCTATATCATTTTGCTTAGGTGTGTTAGTGCTAGAAGATTGATAAACAATACCATCAGATTTCAACAAGTCACAAACGAAAGTATGGGTATATTGTCTTTTTTTTTAGCACTTTGAAAACATAACTAGAATATAGAGTGTGCACCATAACACAAAAAACAGAGAATATAGAAAAGAAATCATGCCCAAATATACCCCAACAACATAGTTATCAAATCGTGTATCGGAAGGCGTATTATTTTTTAAAAATAATGTATCGTATCGTGTATCTTATCATGTATCGTAAGATACGATGCAAATTTAAATAAATAATAAAAAAATATATATACCTTTGAAAAAAAATCATACACTCATAAAAATATAGCATTTTATTAATACTCCACAAATTATTCAAGTCATCAATATAATTTACTAATATTAAAAAAATAATAAATGGTATAAAATTAAATTAATGGTACTTATATATGCTTAAAAATAAAAAATTATAATTTAGTGAGGTAGTAAATGTAATTATTCATTTTTACAATCTTTTTACTTTTTACTTAAAAATAAAAAGTTATAATATAAGGGATATTAAATGTAATTTTACATTCTTATAACCAAAACATGAACACAGCCGTGAGTCTCGTGTGACCCACGACCGAGCACAGAGAACGAAGAGAGAGAAGAGCGAGGGCGATGGCCATGGCCATGCCCATGCTGGTGCTGGAGAGAAGAAGAAGTAGAAGAACATACCTGGCGTGGCGCGACTCACAGCGATGAAGAGAGAGATCGTGAGATAGAGATGACTGGTTCTAGGTGGTCGCAGCTCGCAGCGATGGCTGGTACCTGGTGGTCGCAGCTCGCAGCTCACAGCAATGGCGGTACCTGGTATTTTTTTTTTTGCTTTTGCTTGGATTTTTTTTGCTGATTTAGGGTTTGGTGGATTAGAAATTTTTTGTCTTCATCTCTTGCCTTTTCTTTGGCATTTTCTCTATTCTGGTGGACTAGGAATTTTTGTCTTCAGCAATGGCTGTGAAGATTTGGGGGAAAAAAAAAACAGAGACTTTGTGTATCGTTTGTATCGTACCGATACGTTTCGTATCATAAAAATGTATCGCGTATTGGACCATACGATGCAAAAACGATACATAACTACGATATGTATCGTTTTCTCTCCGTATCGTGACGTATCGTACGATACGTATCGCGTATCGTATGATACTAACAACTATGCCCAACAACACCTGGTATGATCATCAATAAAATAGACATAAATTCTGGATATTCCTGTGCAGGGACAGGAAGGGGGCCTAAAAAATATGAACGAACAAGATCAAAAGGAGCATGAAGGCTAGAAATACTTTTATTTAAACGTAATGCAGTAAATTTAGCTAAATTACATCGACTACAATTATAAATGTCATGACGCTCGAAACTACCTAAACTACTAGTAGAAGTTAAAATTTTCAAATGAAGATGAGAAACATGACCTAGGTGAGAATGCCATAAATAATAACTAGATGATTGTGGACTCCAACAAAAGAAGATAAATCAATAATAGAGGCAACAACTTTTGAAACATGAAGCTCTTCTAATGCATATAACCCTCATTTTCTATGGTATATCCTAATTAGTTTCTAGGATTGTGGATGTCCCACAACATAAGTAGAGGAGAAAAGTGACCTAGAAATCTAGAATTAAATAACTGACTAATTGAGATTAAATTCAAAGTGTGTTAAGGAATATAATAGACATCAAGAAGTCAAAGTTGGAAAGAAACAATTGTTCCAACATAACCGAAGACATTTAAGTGTCATTGGCTACTAGCACAAATATAGAGGAGGAACTGTGATGTGTAGTACCTAAATCAAAGACCCAGATGGTTCGAGGTACCTGGATGGCCACCTATTGACGGAGGAACTGAAAGAGCACTAGGATGATGAAGAGAGATAAACTTCTGCAATTGATAAGCAATCATAGTCAAGCAGGAAGCTGGTGAGTGACTCATCCGCTAGTAGAGTAGCTGTTGTAGTATAAAGGACTTTGGGCTTAAAAGACTGATTTAGTGATCCCCATGCAGTCTTATCCACCAACTTAGGACACTAAGCCTTCTGGTGACCATTTTTAAGGCAAAAGCTACACTCATCTGAAGTAGATCAACTTCGGCTCTTGTTAGGTGAATCAAAAATCACATTGGGAGAAACAACCAATATAGACTGATTGGGCAATAGAAAGAGCCTCCTTGCAGAAAATGTCGTGAAACGAACCTCCTTATCCAATAGCCCATTAACCACTGTATCAACTGAGAGTCTGAGAGAAATGGAGAATAAAACCACAAAGCTACTCAAAATCATCTCTCAAGGATATTAGAAATTGCTCCAACCTCTACTCCTCTCTGTAAGCACTGTATGCCTTATTGGTACTCTATTCAAGAACTTTAGTGAGTGTCAATTGACCTCAAATCTCAATCTCCAGCCATAACTAAGTAGAAATTCTGTATGTCCCTATCACATTGACGTACAAACTCAAACTTCATGCTCAAGTTGATATCCCGTTGCAAAGTCGGGTTGAATAAACAACGTTTAGATGAACATCAGTGGTCTGGTCAACTGAGTTTTAATCCAAATAATGATTTTAACATTGTTGATGCCCCAACTGTTCTTTAAATCTGCATACTTTTCTAGCTTAGTATGTGTTGGAGCTTTCACAACACCATTGACATAACTCCACAGATCTTTGCCCAACAGAAAGTTTTTAGTAACATATGCCCAATAGGCATAGTTGTCCCTAGTCAACTTTACACTGCCGACATGAAAGAATTAGAATTTTCACTTGCCATATTCATAAAATATAGGTGCCAAATAAATAAATTAGATGCAAATTAGGGAGCAAAATCAATCAAATGAACCCCAATCTCACATATCAGAAAAGCCAATACCAAATTCAAACCTTAGCCTTCTAAATTAAGGACCCACAACCAATAAAGGTTGCTTATACCAGAAAAAGCAAGGAAAAGATGAGAGAGTGAATTTCGGCTACTGTTTGCCGTAAGAACAATAGGCCAAATTTCCCAACCATCTAAAAATCAACAAAAAAATCAACCAGTTGGCCTCTAATCACACAACTAAGCATCTAGAATCTTTAGTTGCACCCCTTAGGCTCTGTTTGGAGCAGTGAAATCGAAGAAAACAACCCCAAAAAGTTTTTTCGAAAACATTCAAAAATGAAAAATCCTATTTAGTGGCCACGAAATTGAAAACCAAACATATCATGAGAGCTCAAGAAACTTTGGTTTGGATGTACTTCCAACCTATGAAGCACGGACACTCTCAAGAAGGTGACGTATCCGTGTCCGACACGTGTCGGACACCGATACTCTTCGGACACTCTCGGACACGTGTCCGATACTCTTTTATCCGTGTCCATAATTAATTGATAAATTTTTAATTTCGGACACTTGTCTGACACTTTTTTGGTAACGTGTCTGACACTTTTTTAAAACGTGTTTACTACTAAACAATAGACATGTGTTGAAATGTGATTAACAAAGTTTAAAAATTTTAGAACATATAATAATAAAAATAAACGATGAATAAAAGTTTAAAAAAAGAAGAATTGAGAAAATGAGAGCAATTATTTAAATTATATATTAGGTACACATTATCTACAAAAAAAATTGATGATTATCGACTATTATGAGGATGTTTTAGTCTAAAAATTCATAAAGATGACTAAACATTAGATTTACTTATTATAAAATACTTAATCTTTTATGAATTGTATATCATTATCACTATATTTGTAATAAATTATATAATGTTATATATAAAATATAATTTTTTTTGTAGCGTATTCTCAACGTGTCCGTGTCCTACTTTTTTTAGAAATGTCGTGTCGACGTGTCCGTGTCGTGTCGTATCCGTGTCTGTGTCCGTGCTTCTTAGCTTCCAACTGGTCAAGAGTGATGGTGTCATCATGATGTCATCCCCTCTATATGATTACGTTAGCCCGAGTCGATGAGCAGTCTCCTCAGATAATATTACTGCTCTATTACTAAGGTGATGAATATATTTTGGACCCAAACCTGCGTTGATATCATGTTGACAATGACCAAAGAAAGAAGAGAAAAGAGAAAGATTTTTTTTTTATTACGGTGTACTAAGTCTGTAATACATAATATAAAAGAAAGGCTACATAATAAAAGACTTATATATTAAGAAAAAACAGAATAATGTGAACGACTAAAGTACCCCTAATGCTAAAAAACACTAGAACACTCTTCACACCCGAGACACGGATCCATGAAGTGGACTGGATTGCATTGAACAACAGAAGAAAGGTTGAGCAAAGCAGCTTTGGAGTCGACTTGACTAGAAAGTTCCTATTGACAATGTGTAGTGGACCGGAACCTTCAGTCGATTGGGGTTTTGTTTCTTTTTAAGTAAACTAGCTTGTAAGTAGTCGTTGTGCTTAGCTCCTATACTTACCTACTCATCTTCTTTAGATGAGTTTGATAGTTTAGGGTTTTCTTTCCCATTTAGAAGCTTCCATACACGAGGAGTGATAACAATATGATCCCCTGTTTTTTCGTTCCACCCAATGAGAAGCATTAGTGAAGGAAGTTGGTGAGAAGCAAAACTTTTTAATGCTTAGACTTTCTCCGAACAGCGAGCAGGTAAGAAGTCTTTCCATCCATATTTCTTCTACTCTCATCTCTCTTACCACACACTTTGAGGCACACAAAATTTGTTAAGGTAGTCATTACTCCAGGGGAAGTCTTTAAGAGCTGTGGTCAGCTTTATTGGTTGTGTTGTATCTGATAGAGTGGACATAGCTTGTAGGTTAGCTGAGTAAAATCTTCAACAAACTCTTTGTAAGTGCCTTGTGAAGGCTTAGTTAAGTTGGTTGGTCTACCCCAGAAAACCTCCAAAAAAACCTAGATATAGTAGCTTCTAGGTTGGGTTGTAGGTTAACCGAGGAAAACCACTAGATCTTGCGGACTTACTTGGGTTGACTAGTGTATTGGTCTGTTTGGAATTCCACAAGTTTGTTTGGGCTGACTTGCGAAATCCCATTATAGGGGAGTATCGCCATAGAGGGTATTGGAAGAGTGAACGTAGGCCATGAGGGCCAGACTGCTAATTATCATAAATGGAAAATTTCTATGAGACTTAAATTTTGATAATGGAAATATGAGCTGTAATTGAATAAGTCTTTATACTTCCTTTGATTCCAGTTTAATACTTAAAGCACACACTGCACAGTTACTGTTGGATTAATTAGCACATCATTGGAAAGAAAACAGCTCATATATGAAAAATCTGTGGGCCTATTTTCTACAACACGTTGTAGAACCACTATGTTTGGTTTTAGTGTTGAATAGACTTAATCATTGGTAATTCTATCGTCACCTATTAAGAAAATGGAGCTTGCATGACTAGGGAGACAAATGAATAAAACGATAAAAATAACTCTTGTTAACAATGAGTGAAACAATGACTACAAGGACTCGAACTTAATTTCAACCTTTTTTCTTTAAGGACTACTTGAAAAATAAAGATCATGCTCTATAGGTTGAACAACGAGACCACTCTAATATCAATTTAAAAGAGTCCAGGAAGGGGGATGAATAGGAGTCATTTCAGTTTTTACTTGAAATTTAATGAACCCTAAAAAGTTAACTTAACCCTAAACCCAAAAACGGTCAGTGAGAAATTCTTCCTATGAAGTGAAAATCTTCACTCCTAGGCCTGGGAAAAAACGCCTAATGATAGGACTGACTGAGATTTTGGCAAGGGTTTGAGCAGTTCTTCCAGAATATTTGTGAAAGAAGGTATATCCAAGACAACCCTCTTCCTCGATTATTCAGAGTTCTACTCTTAGGCTAGTCACTTGAGTCCACTGTGGCAACGAAGGACACCATCAGGCTGAATGCAATTGGAAAACAACAAGCTCATGAATTTTATAGCCAAGTCTAAGAAATTTAGCCTCAAGAAACTGAATCTCAAAGCTGCTTGCAGGAGTTTTTAAAGCCATTTGGAAGCCAAGTTGCCTGGACACGAGTAGTCACTTTGGTTTCTACTTCGTCGTCATTTAAACCATTGTTTGAGTGTGTTTCTTGGCCTAGTTATGAGCAACTTGAGTGAAGTCATGGGTGGCAATATCAGCTTAGACTTTAAGACCGTAAGAGGCATCCGATATGTTTTATATGAGGTATACTGCTAATCTAGGAATCCTAGGATAGTGTTGCATGTATAATGCACAATCGTACACAAGCCTAGCATGGTGGCCTGGTTTTGATGAGCTATTGATTCCTTTTGCTCTCCATGTTAGATTCAACACTTTTCTAGTTCACCTCTTGGCTGAAGAAGCCCTTGTATTGTGGCATGCTGTTGACGAGCCATTGATGGTGATTATACTGTAGGGATTAATTTAGAGGGAGTGCCACCATTATGTTCAGGTTGTAGAGCGCAGAATCACGAGCATTATTGCTCAATCCCCTAGATTACTGCATTTAACCCCTGCGTTTGTAGAAGAGATAAAAAATGCTGTTTATTGTACACACTGACCTTTAGGCTACAAAAGAGGAGTTGGAAATGACTCATTTTTAGTCAGATGTGAACTGAAATTTGAGGCAGTCGACTAGCATTATGTACTGGTTTGGAAGTCAATGGTTAGTTACAAATGCAGCTTACACAACTAATGAGAAAATGACTTAAAATGATCAAACATTACCTCTGGGTAACAATTAGAGAAACAGTGACCATAATGTCTCAAGCTTAAATTCTATACTAGAGAGAAAATTGAAATGAGTTCTATTCAAAACACACACACACACACACACACACACACCCCGGGCCAAAAAAAATCCCAAAAAAAAAGTATAGTTCTAATTTTTTTTTTCCAATTTCTTCTCTATTATAGCAAACATTTTATGGTCATTACTTATTGTCAATGTCTCAACCTATACTACCTTCCTTTTACTTTCTCTTTTCTTTTTTCTTTTTCCTGGTTCAATAGCGAGATAAACACCTTCAGTTATCAGTCATTTCTAGTTGTCACACCCTTGAATTTATGAGTTTGAATCTTAGTGCGTGTATTAGAGTTCTAAAAATTGGGTTTTAATTGATTTACTATGGTAACCAAACAAAACATTTTCACTCACCATCTCTCTCTCTTTCTGTGGGATGGCAGTAGCTAGGACAAATCTTGGCTTTCTTTTCTTTGCGAGTGAAATAGGAAAAAACATTTTTTCTCTTTGCAGATCTGCAAGGGGAATAGCTAATGACTTTAGGAATCTTAACCATAACTAACAATGGTTAGAGATTGATCTGGTAGGAGCACACACTCTTGTTTTTTGGTGACTAGATGGAAAGAGCAAACTGTTGGGTGAAAAAAATAATTAAGAAGGGCATTTATTTTGAATCTGTTGTAGACACATTAAAGCTATTTCCATTATTATAGTTTAACATTCTTATATCCATACCATCGTAGATAAGATAGCTGTCATGTTTTGCTATGGTGTGATAACAAACAACACTGAGTACTATCCTTTCTAGAAACCTAATAGAGTATAGTTGACTAGGAAGATGTGGTTTGTCTTAAGTAGTTTTATTGTGGGGGATGGCAAAACATCTATTTCATTAACTATTTTCTCCCCTGAACCTGTCAAAGTGTTCTCATATGTCCTCAGCTAAGCAAAATCCAATTACAAACTTTACCTGCGCCACCCCTACATTTAGATGCCCATGCTAAATTATTATTGTACGAGAGCTTTGTCCTTTTGAGAAAGTAATCTAAAGTCTTCTTCCTTCCTACCTTTTCCTTCTTTATTTCTTTATTTTTCCTTATGGGACCAATGATGTATTATTTTTAACTAGCTATATCTGTAACACCAGGATTTTTTTTTCTACTTACTAACAGGAAAAGAAAAATCGTAGGCCTTAATATGCTTGATTTTAACGTTTTAGGTTGGCTAGTGGAATGCTTTGAGGATCAATTGGTCTTTCTAAAAGCTCTTATCCGGAACAATATACTAGTTGGCATTTTATGAAGCCACCGAATGTGGTGTGTGTTTTGTTTTGCTTTGTTTTCTTTTGTTCTGGTTTTTTTAGTTGTTCTAGGGAGCCAAATATCATTATTGTCAAAATAAACAATAACGAGTTTCACGTAGGGTATGAATCTCTCTGTTTTCTTTGTGTCTTTTGATGGTGCCACAGAGATCTGTCTTGGTGTTGGCATAGGTTTTGGAAAAATAGATAAGAGGGGGTAGGGCAAGGGATAGGAGGAGTACAGAGGTGTAGATAGCAGTGGTTATGCCCAATGATCAAAATTTCGTTTCAGTGCATCGTTTTTATTACCTAGGAAATGGAAATGTTTCGACGTGTTTCGGAAATGTTACGACCCATTTTGAAAACAGAATGAAAAAAATATAAGAATTTTTTTTCAAAATATTAGTCGAAATATATTAAAATACCTTGAAGCATTTCAAAATAATTGTGTAAATGCATTGAAATATGATAAAACATTTCGAAATATTATGGAACACCTTGAAGTATTAGAATTTCGATTCTATCACTGATTCGTTTCGGTCTCCTTGAAAACTGAAACGTTTCGAATGTTTCAACTGTTTCGCAACGATATTTGGATACTTAGTTATGCCTTGCGGGTGTGCAGAATTTTAAGGGCATACTTTTATTTGTTTTCTTTTGTTGAGATTTTAGATTTAGGTGAGGTCTTGGGTGACTAGTGGGCTTAATTACACACAATTGGGTTGCATTCCAGACAAGGTGCATGAATTGTTGGGTGAAATTGTGTGGTTTGTCGAAGTATTCAGACCTAGAACGCTTATGTTACATAGTGATAGAAAGCAATCTAGTATGTAAAAAGTTGCATCATTGTATGATAAGAGAAGAAAAGGATAGCTCTGGAACCCCTTCACATTCTTCTTCTTTTTTTTTTTTTTTGGTTTCTTCTTATTGAGTGGCTTTGTATCTGCGACAAAATTGAAGTTGCAGCACATTCCTGCTAGATCAAGGAATAATAAAGTGACATGTTTCTGCACATGTTGTATTATAATTGGAACTGGCCCTCTACCCAACCAAATGAAAAAAAAAAGTTCTAGAAACAAAAATTTCTGGACCTTTTTTTGGGTTTTTTTTTTGGTGTTGGAGAGAGAGAGAGAAGAGAGGGGGGGGGGTGTTGAGCTTGAGGTTGCTGAGGTCAGATTTTTGCTAAACCAGCAACCTCTAATAGGCACATATGGTGCTGAGTAATGAATTGTGTTGTCTTAGCCATAGAAACTAGGGGGGGGGTGTTGAGGTTGAGGTTGCTGAGGTCAGATTTTTGCTAAACCAGCAACCTCTAATAGGCACATATGGTGCTGGGTAACGAATTGTGTTGTCTTAGCCATAGAAACTAGTACTTGCAACTGGTTATTCAATTGCTTTGATCGCCTGTTATACAATTCTTCTCTTGTAATCGATTTGGTGAATATTTTTGTAATCAACAGTCTCATGTGCTAGGAACCAACTTAAGTATTTCAACTACCTAGTAATAGCAGAATATTAACTGTTCTGAAGATATCATGATCCATTCTGTCTTGAACTTCCACAACACTAACTAGATGTTTGTCTATGTTGTGTATACATTGCTAATTTGCTCCCTCCCCCCCCCCAACACACACACACACAAATAACAAAAAACACGGCATAAAGGAAAAATATTTCTTTCTTTATATTATGGCTTCCCTGATGACCTATTTTCGTTTTTCATCGGCAGATATTCCATATTAATGGACCGAAGGAGTAGTCTGACATTGGTTTTGTTGGTTGCTTTCCTTCAGAAGGCTGGTGCATTAGCAGACGACGTCTGTACAAACTGTTGTTGACATTACTTTTGCGGCATTGTTCCATGCATCGCAAAGAGAATAGGATGTAATTTTTGGAGGTCTTCTTGTGTTGAACTTAATGACCTTCGGCCTTCCTATTGGTGGTACAGTATAGTCATCATGTGGATGTTGTCCTCTTTTTTCTTCACCTTTTGATGTTGTCATTGATAATGGCAATTACATCTAGGTCAGTTGCTCATGGTCTTAGTTCAGTGGGACAGTTTTGGATATTATTGTATTTGTCAAAAGGTCTATCAATTGTAATGTTGATTGCTTACCCAGTCTGCTTAATGTACGTCTGACTGACTGCTTTACCAGTCATGAAATATATTGTATTGTCAATGTATACATAAAAGATAGCACTATTCTGCTAAACAATGCTCTTTTGAAGAGTTGTTGCCCTTAGTTGCTCATACTGAAAGTAAACTTAAACTATGTGGATCTTCATTTATTTGTTCTTTATTCGTGTGCATGTGTTTCCGTCGAGCATATATCACGAAATGAGAAGGAAATCATGAAACAATATAAAGCAATTTTTTTTTTGGGGGGGGGGGGTATTCAGAACTACATTCATTAATAAGCATGTAGCCCTGGGAGGCCTTCATGGCATTCTTATGATCCTCTGATACTTGACCTTTTCGCTTTGATTATCTTCTGGTAATGGAAGTCTTCGTTAACATGTGTAATATATAGAAAAACATGAGATAGATCCAAATTCCTACTATTCCTAAGAGCTATGGCATGAAAAAACCATCAGCAGTCTATAGAAGGAAGTATCCGATGTCTTTGTCCCTAATGAAGACATCAATTCCAGAAAGCATGATAAGGGAGAAATATAATGTAAAATAGGGTGCTTCAATGCTGGACATCCAAATTCTAGTGGTAGGCATTTGTCTATGGTTCTACTTGACACATTGTAAACTTGGCAGGCAACTGTTCTAGAGTGGAACCTACGCTGTGTTTTCTCTTGCCCTTTTTGGGTAAATTGATGATTTAACTTGTTTACTTGCTTTGTCTGATATGCAGATCAAGACCAGATCATCTTATAAATGGAAGCCAGGTTTAGGAATGTTTGCTCAGTTGAGCGCCTACTTATTTGCTTTAGGCCTCCTGATTCATTTCCCAGCCGAATTTTGTGTGTCATTGTATGTATATTATATGAATATACGATTTTGGTGATTGCTGGGGGTTTTACTCTGAGATGGTGCAGTTGATGGGCGTTTTCTATTCCAGGAGTAATGGCGTGGGTTGATTTTTTGGGTGTTTTGTAGCCATTTTTACCTTTAACCAGCAGTGCTTTTTCATAACTTCACATGGTACCTGTTTTTGGGTAATCCCGGTATCCATGTACAAGCCTTGAACTCATTTGTGATGATCACCGACGCTTCATATCATGCTTTGTGTCGTACAATTTGTAAAAATAGCTTTTCGTTCATGTCTATCAAGTTTGCTGATGCGTCTAGATTTTCGTATCTCAGTTCTAGCAATTGTTATTCTATCGAAAGCAAGAGCTGCAAGACCATTGCAAGATTGCCTCGGCTTGGAACACCACAATTGATGTATCTGACTTAGTTGAAGTCAATGGTCTGACCAGTTGGTATGAGATATTCTTTACCTGGCCCTTGATCTGAGTTCGAAACTTCACCCGCTTCCCTTGTCGTGACGGTGTTCTCACTACTAGTTAAAAGATGTACCTGATGCACTTTAAGTCTCGCTAACAGTCCAAAGCAATTCTCTTACCAAAACCAAATGTCTTGGACTAACCATAGCTTGTAACGTTGCCATCCTAGTATTTTTCACACACATCTTCCTTGGATAGTAAGTCAACTAACGCACATAAAATTACCCAAAGTCCAATATATAATTTGCCTATACAACAGTAGCACTTGGGCCTCTCTTTCTGGACTGAATATTGAAAGAACGACATCATTGACATGCAATATCACTCACCAACTAAAACAAATGCAGTATTAGTGAACTCTATTGTATAATATTTATTTTTAGCCACTAATGATACCAAAAAAATAATTTCAAGGATGAGCTTAGATCTATAGAACAGGTCGGGAGGTCAGATAGAAAAGATGAAGAGTTCGGAGGACCAGAGCTCAGCCTCACTCAGAATGTAAATCGACTGGAATGACATAGAGACAACTGGATAGACAACAAGCACCCCAAAATAAAGGGGATGTGAACGGAAAGCTAGAGTTAAGGCACAAAACTCTCAACCAACCAAGATCTTCTCACAAAAATCAAGAAAAATTCCACGGAGGCAAGACAAAGATCTTGGTGTAGATCCCTTAGAACTAGAAATTAATCTATATATGCCGAACGGTGCCCCCATAAGGTGGGGGGGGGGCAAAAAAGAGAAGATGATTCTGTAATTCAAGTTATTAATAAAGAAAAGAGAGCAAGAACCTCAATTAGAGAGTGGACTAGCCAAGCTCTGTAGCTGGTGAACCACTATATTTTTACGGTATTATTACCTCTATATAAAGATCCAGCCCACACCATCACAAACGATTCCTTGAGCCATGCAGCTCTGATCTCACCTTAAAATCACGTTCATTGACTTTGCTCATTCGCCTGAAATCGCATCATCAGTTTGACGCTGTCTGTGGGAATGACTGTTCTCATTTTATAAATATGCTGATCTTTTAGTGACTGATGGTTTCAACCTGTAATATGAGCCGAAGTCAAACCAATCCGCCGAGCATGCAAGATCAACAGGAAGCCACCAATGGCAGACAAGCTGAAAATAATCCAGAAATCAATCCCTTCACAGGGAACTTCCCAATGAATAACGAGTTGGATGCCCTCCGTCTTGTTAATCAGCACCTGCTACAACAAAACGAAGAGCTTCTGAAACTCTTAAAGTGCCCGCAGGATGCACGACTGGCCCAAGAAGGCCTGAGTAACCCTCCTCGCAAGGAACAGTGTCACCTCGATCCCCTCAGAGAGGTCAACGAAGGAGGAGAAAATAGTCAGACCATGGGGAGGGACCCACAACTGCCTATCAGGAATGGCCACAACGAAGAAGTACAGAGCCAGAACGATGGAGGGGGAAGGAGTGATTTCCTCCCCTACCAGCAGGAAAGGAGAGAAGAGTACTAGGAACGATGCTTCGAGGATATTAAGCAAGAGCTCAGCTACATGAAGGAGGCCGTAAGGAGCAAGGCTTTTGTCACAATGGATGCCCTGGTGCAGCAGACAGAATCACCATTCACCATAGGGGTGCTACACTTTCCTCTCCCCCCAAAATTCAGGTTGCCTCAGATTGAGGCCTTTGACGGAACCAAAGACCCTATGGATCATCTCAACACTTACAAAAATCAAATGGAGCTGCATGGGTATCAGAATCCCGTACGGTGCAGGGCTTTCGCCATCACTGTCAAAGGATCAGCCCTAGCGTGGTTTAACAGACTCCCCCCGGCGTCAATCTCTTCCTTCAAAGAGCTCTCGATCTCCTTCATATCCCACTTCATAGGAGCTCAGATATACAGGAAGCCGAGCTACCATCTCTTGAATGTAAAGCAAGAGCCAGACGAGAACCTCAGATCGTACGTCCAGAGGTTCAATTCAAAATCTTTGAAGGTAGATGTCCCCGACGAAAAGTTCACCATAGTCGCCTTCATTGTAGGGCTTAGGGTACAATCGAAGGATCTGATATTTTCCACATCGAAGAACCCTCAAGCAAGTATGGCCGAGGTGTTGGCTAAAGCAAAAAAGTATATAAAGTATGGCCGAGGTGTTGGCTAAAGCAAAAAAGTATCTAATTACATTCTTAGAGAGATTCATGAGGGGGTTTGCGGTAACCACATTGGAGCACGGGCCCTGGCAGAAAAAGTATTAAAGCAGGGATACTATTGGCCCAAAATGCTCAAGGATGGCACAAAATTAGTTAAGAAATGCACAGTCTGCCAAATAAACGCCAATCTTTCCCATTGCCCACCAGAGCTCCTAACCTCAGTAATTAGTCCTTGGCCCTTTCAGTAGTGGGGTTTGGACATACTCGGGCCCCTTCCAATCAGAGTGGGACAGTGCAAATTTGCCATTGTTGGAGTGGACTATTTCACTAAATGGACGGAGGTGGAACCTTTGGCTACAATCACGGAGCAAAAAGTTCAGAACTTCACATAGAAATCGATAATTTGTAGATTTGGGATTCCCAGGGCAATAATCTCCAATAATGAGAAACAATTCGACAACCCAAAGTTCAGAAGGTTCTGCGTTGAGCTAGGAATAAAGAACTACTTTTCCGCACCAGCTCATCCACAATCCAATGGACAAGCAGAGGTAACCATCAGGACCATCAAAGTCGCGCTAAAAACCAAGCTTGAGGCTTTAAAAGGGAAATAGGTGGAGCATATTCCAGAGGTGTTATGAGCTTATAGATTGACCGCGAGGTCGGCAACCCAGGAAACACCGTTCTTTTTGGCCTATGGAACAAAAGCAGTATCCCCAGTAGAAATCGGGATCCCATCCCCAAGGACCGAGCTTGCTGATCCGAAGCATAATGATGAGTCACTTCTACTGAACCTCGATCTCTTGGACGGAAGGAGAGACAGGGCTCTGCATTGCATCTAGGATTACTAGAGAAAGACCGCAAGATATTACAACAAAAGAGTCAAACATAAAAGCTTTATAGTGGGAGATTTGGTGCTTAGGAAATTCCTACTTGCTAGAAAGGACCCCTCCCATGAGAAGCTAGGTTCAAATTGGGAAGGTCCCTTCATAGTATCCAGGGTGATAAGACCCGAAAACTATGAGTTACAGACTGAAGGAAGGAAAATCCTACCTCATTCTTGGAATGCAGAGCATCTCAAAAAGTTTTTTCAGTAAGTACTCCTTGTAATAGAATCATTTCTAATAAAGTGGCAAGTTCTTGATTCAGATAAGTATGAGACAAGTATGATCCCCTGAAGAAACTAAAGAACTAAAAGGTGAGCTATACAGCTCACAATGAGCTCTTAAGCTCATCGGCTCACAAGGAGAGCCAAGAAGCTCAGCCAGAACGCACAAGTTCATAAAAAGAGCCACGAAGCTCGGCAAGAGCTCCATAGCTCAAGAGAGCCTAGAAGCTCACGATAAACTCTTCAGTTTATAAATGAAAGAGCCCAGAAGCTCACGATAAACTCTTTAGTTTATAAATCAAAGAAAAAGCCCAGTAGCTCATGATAAACTGTCATTTACAAATTAAAGAAGAGCTCCATAGCTCAGAGAGAGCCCAGAAGCTCACGATAAACTCTTCGGTTTACAAAGGAAAGAGCCCATAAGCTCACGATAAGCTCTTCAATTTATAAATCAAAGGAAGAGCCCAGTAGCTCATGATAAACTATCGTTAAAAAAAAAAGAGGAGAGAGGGAGCTTTACAGCTTAGAAGGAGCCCAGAAGCTCACGATAAACTCTTCAATTTATAAATCAAAGAAAGAGCTCAACAGCTCGGAAAGAGCTCTACAACTCAGAAGGAACGAAGGCATTCACGAAGGAATGAAGGGCTTTACGAACTATTCACGATGAAATACAGAGGAAAACTCGGCAGTTAACCATGAACTAGACAATTCGGAGAAAGAGCTCAGCCACTCAAAATGGACCATAGGGGAAAAAGGTAGATTATGCCATGTAATATCCAACAGACCAGCAACAAAAAAGGAAAAATTGTTCGGATTACATCAAAGGGCTAAAATAACCAGCAAAAACAAAGTTGCTCAAAGCTCCCAAATAAAACTGCTAGTTCTCACCCAAGCGCTTCTTCAGTCCAACCACTTCCTCCTTCAGACGGGCATTCTCTTCCCTCAATTCCTTCCCCTCCTTCTCCGCCTTTGGAAGTGCATTAAGAAGCTTGGCCCCGGTAGAAGATAGAAAAACCGTGCTAAGAGAGGATTCAAGGGATGAAGGGGACTCGTATAGCTTGCACCTTTTGGAAGATGGTCCCACCTCCTTATCCTCCTCAGGCTTTGAGGGAGAAAGGTCTGGCGAACTGCATTCGAAGTGGAAATCGATAGATGCTACCACTGCGCCGAACAAGAAAAGATTACCAGACGTCATCAATTCTGAGAAGAACATAGGGGAACATTGCTACACTCGCTTAATCCTAATAGCTTTCGGTAGATCTGGGTCAGGCGCAACTACACAATAAAGCTAAAGTCAGAGCAGAACGCTGGAAAAGGAGAATGATCAAGAAAGTTGTTAAGCCCCTTACCTATGTGATCAAATTTCCTCCAAGAACGCGAAACCCTATTCTCTCGTTGACGGTCCTCAATAGACCTCCAAGAATCCCCGGAAGCAAAGAAAAAACGGCTAAGCCACCCTTGGGATGGGGAAAGAATATCAAGCACCAGTCGACGATCAGAGAAGTACCTCCATCTGAAACAACTAAAGCAAGGAACGTTGTCTTCCACAAGACTATAGAAATACAGGAACTCGGCAGTTGTGGAAAATTGGTCATTGCCCTGGAGGCACCAAAACAAAAAGAAGCTGATAAGCACAACCCACCCTTGAGGAGATAAACGGGAGGGAGGCAGACTATAATACGCCAAGATACACCCAACAGAGGGATGGATTGGAAGACGAAGGCCCATCTCGAAGGAATCCTCAAAGAAACAGACTTCACCCCGAGAAAGATAGTTAGAAGGTTCACTTGGAGTGGGAACTCGGAGAGGCAATTCCAGTTCTTGAAAGAACCGATTCTTGACCCCCTCCAGATCCGAGGAGGACAGATAAGAAGGAACCAAGAAATGAGATTGGAATTTCCAGTCTATTCCGAGAAAAGAACGGTCCTCAAAGAGAGACGGAGCAGGATCAGCCATTAAAGCCCCAGGCAAAGAACCAAGAGAAGAGAAAGACTCAAGAAAACCTTCAAGGAGTTATAGGCAAGAAAGAGAAGGTACGAAATTTAAAGCCTTGCCCAGATTTAGAAGGGCCAAGAACCACACCTAAGTTAAAGCCTTGGCTATTCTATAGACTTCCCAAATTTATAAGGAAAGTAGAGGAGTGATGGAAATATCCTAACAATTAAAGTTCTTAAAGACGGTGGAAGCGGTCTAAAACAAAAAGAAAGGCAAACAACAGTGCTCACTCATCATCATCTTCCTCAGCCTTAGTCTCAGGATTACCAAGGAGGTCCAGAACACCTCGACCCCGAGTCATACCCCCAAGAAAATTTCTAGGCTTCATGGTGAATAGTAAGGCCGAGGTCAGCTCAAAATCACCAAACTCAGATCCCATAGGTTATATTCTCCCAAAAGGAACGTGCCGAGGACAGCTTAAGGTCACCAGACTCATAGCCCATATGCTATATTCACCCGAAGGGAACGTGTATCAGCAACATGCTTGTGATGAACCTCAGCATCTCCTCACCAATGGACCAACCACCCAATGCTCCCTCGAGGACACCAAAAACACGGCTAATAGCACTAAAAGGTCCAAGATAAAACCTCTTACCTTCGGAAGGGACCAAAAACCAGATTTTTATCCACCTCGGCCATGCTTGACCCTCACACAAGTCCAGTACAATAAGCTGCAACTCCAAATTTTTGGGGTAGACTAAAAGCCCGTGGCCACAGGTGCAGCAACATGAACCCCTCCATGGATGACCTCCAGACCCCTAATACACAGCTCAGGTCATATTTTAATGGGAACAGGTCAGACCTCCCTGAGTCAAGGTCATCTCAGACCTTCTATGACACGTCCCCCACAGGAAACACCTAAGCTGAAACTCAAGAAGACTGCTCCCAAGAAACCTAAAGGCTCCCTTCAAGAAGAGGGAAAAGAGCTAAGCATACAGAGCTCAAAGGAATAAGCTAAGTAAAAGACCTATCGAAGTCAGAGGTGAAAATTACGAAGAGACCATATGTTGGAGTCACAGGAGCGAACGAGGAGGGGAATTCACACTAAGGGTTAGACAAAAAGATATGTCAAGATCACGATAAATATCATCAAGAACAACCAAGTACTTTCAGCTCAACAAGGTATGTTCAGCATTTGCCTGAACAACTCAAAGCAGCAAAGCAACATGATAACTCTTGCTTCAAGGAGAGCTCAACACCCCTCCAAGCAAAAGGGGCAGGGGGTACATGAAGATATAAAGCAGTCGGGCTCGAAATTCAAAGAAAATATATTACGTATCAACAAACAACTCATCAAAGAAAATATATTACGTCTCCAACAAACGACTCGAGAATTCAAAAGTCAAATTACAAAAAGTACTACATTTCAACAACAAACAAATTTACAACATAAATTCATAAGTCTCCGGAGGAGGAGTGGTCAGAAGATCCTGCAAATTGGTAGAAACAGCTTCAGCAGAAGGAGTAGACAAGGTCCCAGAAGTTGGAGGAGCTAGAGTATTAGGGATGTTGGTCTCAGGAACCTCCCCTCCATCTAATTACGAATCTCGGGCAAGGGCCTCTTTCACAAGGTTAGCGGAGAAGGAAGCAACTTGGGGAATAGCCGGCTAAACGGGAACACAATGGCTTGTGTCTTCAGAAGGAAGAGCTGGGGAGTCTTCCTCGCCATCAGAGTCGGATTCTTCCAATTCCTCCACAGTTGGGATAGAGAAATTGAAGTCCAGGTCCGGAAAGGTCTTGGAAGCTTTACGCTTAAAAGCAAGCCACCCAGAAGCCCATTGGGTGGTGGCGTCATCCTCCAGTTCAGCAATTATCTCACCCTTCTCATTGAGCTCCTCATGAAGGGCCTGATTCACCTCACAGATGGCTTCGTGATCTCGCTTGAGGGTGTCGAGAGAACAGCGGGCGTCAAAGACATCCTGATTAGCCTGGGACCAGAGATTAGTCTTGTGTTTCAGCTCATCCCCTAGAATCCTCAGCTCATCTCGGGCCTTTTTCTCTTTCTCTTCAGCTTTGAACTTAGCTGACTTGGAAACATGGAAATCAGAGACTAACTGTTCCGCCTTATCGTGAAGACCTTGCACCTGAGCCCTGAGCTACTCATTCTCAAAAGAAAGGTCGTTGACCTTGACCTCGAAGTCCTTCAAAGCTTTGACCGAACCCTCAGAGGAACGGATCCTACTTAGCAAACCTTTCACATGAAGAGCCAGCTAAAATAATAATAATAATAATAATAATAATAATAAATATATAAATAAATAAATAAAAGGTGGAAAAGCAAGAAGGATCAGCACAGAGATGTAATGGTGAACCAAGCAGAAGCATAAAAGTACGAGAAGTTACGGTAGCAGCTCCCTGAAGAGCTGAAGCTATGGATTCTTCAAGGGGCATAGAACAAGCTCTCTCCACATCAGAATCAGGGAGAATAGATGCCATAGCCCCTACAACCAGCTCAACATTCTAAAAAAAGGAGTCCTCTTGCCCCTCCGCCTTGACGCCTTTTCCCTTGTTAGCCCCAGGTCTCACCTGGGATGGTTCAATGATTTTGCTAGAGGGGCTAAACAAAACCGTCTCAGATTGAACCTGAGAAATAAACCCCCAGACCCTCTCAACCTCGGACGAGGTGGAAAAAGCTTCGCCTGGCTTATCAGGCTTAAGAGGGATGAGCAGAGGCTGCTGGAAAGAAGAAACCCCTACACTCGGTGGGATGTTCGAGGGAGGGATCTGGCTGTCAACAGCCGAAGCTGGAGAGGAGGAAGACCCTCCTAGCTTTTGAGCCTTAGCTCTGGTGGAAGGGCTGCCACCAGACCTGGCTTCGGCCTTGCTCTTATTGCCCTTCCTACCTTTTGCAGCTTGGCAATCTTGGCTTCAAGCTTCTTCGAAGACAGCTTCATTGTGGAAGATCCTGGAAGGTCTGAAGCACGACAATCAGTCAGATCAGAGAAAGTAGAGAGGAAGATACTGAAAATTCAAAGAGCGAGAAGATCACCTAGTACTTCGTCAGGTTTGACAACCGAGATTGGAGATGGGGCTTCTATCGTGACCTCAGGAAGGCTAAGTCCCCTTACAACTAGGACCTGAAATTGGATGAGCTCAGAATATCTTCTCGGAGCACACTCCAACAGTCTCAGCTTCGCCTCTTCGTCCTCTTGGCTGAGCTCGAGTCTGGTACCTGAAAGTAATAAAAAACGAGCAAATTCAGAAATATGTACTTCTCAGAACAAAACCCAATTGATTCAGGCAATGACTCACCCAAGTTCTCTGGGTAAGACCAAGTCCTAGGGATACCAAGAGTATCCGTCTTATCAGCAGGGTCATACTCCCAGTTTGTGCCCTCCAGGAAAAAGAAGTATTCTTTCCAGTGCTAGTGAGAGTTAGGAATATTAGAGATAAGTTGATTGGCGTTGGCTAGCTTGGAAGCATACAAGAAGCCCTCCGATGAGGGCAACTTGACATTGAAAAAGTCCAGGAATAAGGGGAGAGAAGGAACCCCGAGTTTTATGTCCTTAAAGAGGACCAAAAGGCCCACTAAGACGCCCTAGAAGTTAGGAGAAAGTTGGGAGAGACATACATTAAAGTACTGTAGAACAACTTTCAAAAAAGGATGCAGAGGAAAGCGAATACCATTATCAAAGGCAGCCTCAAAGAAGCAGACCTTTTTGTGAACTTCAGCGACGTAAGGGGTAAAACTATCAGGGCACGAGGGCTGGACACTAGGAGGAAAACTGTAGCGGGCACTGAAAATCCTAAGGAGTGAGGGGTCAACCTTACTGGATCCTACGAGCTCAGCTTGCTTAAGAGTGGCTCCTAGATACGATGAGCCGCCAGAGAGCCTAGCCCCACTGACCTTTCCCTTGCCTTTGCTAGGCTTGGGGGGCATAGAGACAGATGATTAGGGGAGCTCTCCGACTTCATTTACAAGGCTAAGGGCATCAACACCGGGGAAGTTGTCAATCTCCTCACCCACTTCCCTTAATTGAATATTCTCCTCGGTAAACCTACCATCTAGAGGAAGGACAGAGGATCGAGCAGCTCTGGAAGAGGTAGACATGAGAGGACAAGAAAAATGGAGATTATAGTGGCGATAGAGGAAGGGGATACTGGTCAGACACTCCCTAATAATCGTAGGATTAGCACAGTAACTACTTACGCTGAGGACTCTAACAATGGAATCCCAATCCACGAAATGGGGAAGGGGAGATAGATAAAAGTCACGATTCCAGAAATAAAAGAATCGATAAGCCTAGAAACACAGCAACCACCTCGAATTTGAGGGATTTAGAACGAGAAAAGACGAAAAGGGGCAAGAAGGCGTACCTAGCTAGGAGAAAGTAGAGAACGAAAGCCCAGAGCCAAGTCGAAGGAAGAAAGCACTGTGAACTCTCGGACCTAACATAGAATATATAACTTCAGGAGGAGAATCAGAAGACTACACCGTCGCAAGGGAATTTGAAATCACAAAGAGGGAAAATCGCAGAACAAAGGAAGAAGATGAATAGAAGGAAGACAGTTCTGAAAGCTGTTCGAGCATTTAAGGCTTGTGGGACAAGAGTTGAAACGTGCGCGGGAATCGAGGAAGTAATGATTGCCTCGAACCGTCAGAAGACGTGGTCCACGTGCAAGCCAAGATCAGCCATGTGCTTGTCTACCTCGGATAAAGTTAGCTCAGCCCTTACCAAAGCCAGCTTAGACCAAGGACTGGGGGGCAACTGATAATACCAAAAAAATAATTTCAAGGGCGAGCTCAGATCTATAGAACAGGTCGGGAGGTCAGATAGAAAAGATGAAGAGCTCGGAGGACCAGAGCTCAGCCTCACTCAGAGTGTAAACCGACTAGAATGACATAGGGACAACTGGATAGACAACAAACACCCCCAAAATAAAGGGGATGTGAACGAAAAGCTAGAGTCAAGGCACAAAACTCTCAACCAACCAAGATCTTCTCACGAAAATCAAGGAAAATTCCACGGAGGCAAGGCAAAGATCTTGGTGCAGATCCCTTAGAACTAGGAATTAATCTATATATGCCGAACGGTGCCCCCATAAGGTGGGGGGGCAAAAAAAGAGAAGATGATTCTATAATTCAAGTTATCAATAAAGAAAAGGGAGCAAGAGTCTCCATTAGAGAGTGGACTAGCCAAGCTCTGTTGCTGGTAAACCACTATATTTTAATGGTGTTATTACCTCTATATAAAGATCTAGCCCACACCATCACAAACGATTCCTTGAGCCATGCAGCTTTGATCTCGCCTTAATATCTCGTTCATTGACTTTGCTCATTCGCCTGAAATTGCATCATTAGCCACCAAACCTAATAATTACTACTTGGATTAAGCAAGATGCATTAGGCCTGTTTCTTTATTTATTATTTGAATTAATTACAAATTGATATTACTATTGTTTTGAATATTTTCACGTCCTGGCATCGGACAATTTCATTTTAAGCATAGAGAAGGATTTGAGAGGCCGAAACCTTTTCGATCCACCACTTGCGAATTCGTGAGCCATGGGCCCCTTGGAACCACTTGTCCCAACCCGCATCTGCCGGACTTTCAGTCCTGTATAAATATGTCACATATTAACCTCCAACTCCAAAAGTGATTAAATATCAAAAGGGTAAATTACATTGCCTTAAACTGTATATTAATTCTTACATGGGAAGCAGAGCATCAGGAACAGATTCAATGCTTGCTAGTACTCTGCAGAAGAAAAGACGAACTGAATTCTTCTTTATGAATACTACAATTGATATTGGAGTTGATGACAAAATTTAAAGGACAAAATCCACTTTTACTCCCAATATGGTTTTGCTTGTTTGTTTCATAGAGCCCTCCTACAGTTGAAAACTTGCACCACCACGTCTTTTGATTATGGATTAAATGCAGCTGTTGGCCTTTCCATTAAAACTCGGTCAAACATTAAAAGTGAAAGTTTTAATTAAAAATTTATGGTTCAAAATAAATAACCTACTCATGATAAGAAATCCTATGTAGAATATATTTTTTGTTACTTTTCCTTTGCAATCAATATATTTATAAGAAAAGAGACTGCAAGTGTATTACCCCACATGCGTATAGTAATATACTAGTTTAGTAGTTCTTTTAAATATATAATGATGTAAAAATGAATCACATAGGTTAAAACATTAGAAATAAATATTTGAGAGACAAATAAATTTGGGAAGTTTACTTTTCGAAGGCATATAAGCTTGGAAATAGTTGATAGGTAAGTTTTTAAAATATTTTTAGGTCAAAATAAGGTCTCCATTGAATCCAAAAGGTCGAAAAACCTTGGGAGAGGTAATATGAGGTGCCTTGGAAGCTTGGAAGTACTCCGGGATAAAAAACACACTTTATGTAAATTTCGGGTAGAAAATATTTTTGGACACCTCTTAGTATTTTGGCCATAACTATTTCGGACACACTTTATCTGAAATTTTGACAGTAGATAGTAGACATCTAGGGCTACAAAAGTGTATCTCATGAAAATTTTTCAATTCAACCTCAAAATGGGTCAAAACTGCCTTGGAAGTTGAAGGAAAAATCTGTCCGCTGAATAGTACCGGTACCGGTACCTCGATTCCAGTAGGTTTTGGGTACCGGCACCGTTCTGCTTCATTATTTTATTCAGGACCGCGATCTAGGTCATATTTTTGGGCCTATAAATACTTTAGGCCGCCTCCTTAGCCGTCCATATACCAGTCCAAATCCTAGAAAGCTTAAGAGAGAAAGAGAGGAGGATCAAAAACACACCCCTCAAGATATTTACACCCAAATTAGAAGATCAAACCCTAGATTTCAAGAACACCCTTCCCTTAACCTTTCATTACCCTCTTCCATACCCTCTCACCCATACATTTTGGAACCCAAGGAGGAGTCTAAAGGGGAAAGAAGGGAGAGAAAAGAGTCTTTGAAGCTTGGGTATTTGGCTCAAGCTCTTGAGCATTGAGGTAGGGGATTTTCTTCCATTCACTTACATTGAGGCTAGGATATTATACATGTATGTTTTTCACTCTTACTCTTATATATATGATATGAAATGCATGATTATTGATATCCTTGCCATAAATGCCATGTTTTGAACATTTTGATGGTTGGGTAACTACTCTTTTTCGTTTTCCATCCTTGGTCTTAAGAAAAATAGATTTTCCTCTATATAGTACCGGTACCCCTATTCCAGTGGGTTTTGGGTACCGGTACCAGGTACCGGTACCATATGGTACCCATACCAGGTACCGGTACCGTTCTGTTTCTTGATCTAAATTTCTTGATTTGTGGAATTTGGTAATTCCTTAAAATGGTTGTGAGTTGAGTATATTTTGGTTTTCTCATTTGTATGGTAGTTGTGATGGACTTGGATTGCCTTCGAGAGATGCTGTAGAGTGTTAGAGGTTAGTCTACCCCAGTGGGGGCGAGATGGTTTCCTAACACTTGTAGTGGGTTGTCATTTGGTAATGAAACCACTATCGTTAACTGGAGTTTGAACGAGGGATAGTACACTTTTCCTAGGAAGGGACTCGTCACTGCCATTGGGATAGTAGACGCCCTTTTCTAAAGTGCTTGTGATTGTGATTGGTGGACTAGGTATAATCGTTGGATAGATTCATGAGAAGCAATCAACATACATAGTACGGGGATGAACCAATATTCATGGGATTGTGAATAAGTCGTTCTTGCCGGTTCATTTGGTATGGGGCAATGCATCGGAAGGCGCCCTCCTGAAATGACTTAAATTTTGAAATGGTTATTGTTGTGAAGTGTATTTTATTCTTTCCCGTTGATTATTGCTACCGATTAAACTGGAGGTCCATTTAAAATATCCTGTTTTCCTTCAAAAAGTTAGATATGATATTTGCGAAATGAGACCGACCGAATTTTAAATATTTTCTAAACCTTGTTTGGGTTTGGGAAAAAGTTTTTACAGAGCTTCGTGCTCACCCCCTACTGCTAACCTTTTTCAGATTATGTACTTGAGGAGGAGTTAGGAGCCGAGGAGGCCGCCCAGTGGGAGACTCCAATTGATGGGAGTGCGGATCCCTAGGTGGACGCATAGAGCGACCCCTTTTCTTTTGCACTAGACTAGGATACTCTTTTGTACACTGAGAAGTCTAGTTTATTTTGTATTCCGCTGTAAGATTTACTTTGATATTCTTTTGGAGATGTAAATGCCATTGTTGAGCATATTTTTTTGGATGTTATTGTATATGCTTGAATGATGAGGTAAATTCTTTTTGGATATAAAGTTATGTAGTTGCTCTCATGATTGTAAATGGTCTTTAGAATGTAATGCCGTCCAAGGGGGTATTTGGGGTGTTACAATGTTGGTATCAGAGCCTAGGCTTTAGGTCTTATATAGGAGCTGTAGGTTATGAATTACCACTAGGAAAATAGGATTAGGTTGATTAAGATAGTTGATCTAAATTTTACACTAGTCTTATACTTTGGTTTAAATCGACAATTAGGATGTCTTGTACATCAAGGAACTAAATTGTGAATTGATGTGCAGGATGGACGGTGTACGAGGACGTGGACATGGGCGTGGGCGTGGGCGTGGGCGTGGGCGTGGAGGCCAAGCAAATCCACCACCTCCCGATGCCATGAATGGCATCTATCTGTGTCTAAGGGAGCTCACCACTCTGGTGCAACACCAGAATGAGAACAACAACAACCACCATAACGGTGGAGTTCGTCCGTTAGTTCAAGTGCTGGGCAACGGAGATGAGAATCGAAGGATGGTGGCTCTTCTGGAATTTCTACGACAACACCCACCCACTTTTCAAGGGAGCTCCAACCCCTTAGATGCGGATATATGGATCCGAGGGTGAGAAAGATTTGTAATGGTATGGGGATCGCCGAGGACCTTTGGGTGGACTTGGCTACCTACTTGTTGGAAGGAGAGGCCGATCACTGGTGGGAGTTAGTGAAGAGGAGGAGGAACACCGATACGCTTGTTTGGGAGGAATTAGAGCAAATCTTCAATGACAAGTATTTTCCAGAGTCTGTCCAAGATAGGATGAGCACAGACTTTCTTGCCTTGCAACAGGGCAGTATGACTATAGCCGAGTATGAGAGGAGGTTTGACGAGTTGTCCCGCTATGCCCTAGAGTTTATATCCACCGAGGCTAGGAAGGCCAAACGCTTCGAGCAGGGTTTGAGACCGACCATTAGAGAGAAGCTTGTGGCATTCAGAATCCGGGACTACAGAGATTTGCTTGACAGAGCGACATTGGTGGAGAGAGACATTGATGACTCTCAGAGGAGACAGAGTTATGTTAGAGGAGGCCCAATCCGTAAAGGTGCCAGTAGCAGTGGAGCACCGAGGGCGTTACCATACTATCACCCCGATCAGGCAGTGGGACAGAGACCTCCGACAGTCCAAGGAGAGGGGCATGCCCCGACTAGACCAAGCACTGACCCTCGTCAATGTTTTGCATGTGGAGGTGTAGGGCACTTCCGAAACAACTGCCCGTCGCTTCCACCCAAGACCAATCAATCAGCTGGGCCATCAAATGCAAATAGGCCCCCTCCACCACCGAGACCATTGAGAGCTCAAGCCCCTGGTGATGCCAATCTGGGGAGGGTATTTGCCTTAACCCAACCGGAGGAGGATGCCTCCAATGCCGTTGTGGAAGGTATCATTCTTCTCTACAATTCTTGGGCCCTAATATTATTTGATCCCGGTGCTACTCATTCTTTTATATGTACTGCATATGCTATGAATTTGGGATTGAGTTTCGAGAAGTTAGAAGACGCCTTGACTGTTGACTTGCCTCCGGGAGAACAATTGGGTACTAGCCGAGTCTGCAAGGGTTGTGTGCTTCGTATTGGAGAGCACGAATTGATTGTAGATTTGATTGCTTTAGAGATGAAGGGGTATAACGTGATTTTTGGGATGAACCTATTGTCCGCTTTTTGGGCGGTGATGGATTGTTTCCGCAAGCGGATTACATATCAGCTGCTCGGAGGAGTAGTTTTCAGTTTTGTGAATGACCAAAATTCTTCCCATCCATTCCCTACTACGGGTAGTAGATTCTTGAAAGCTAAGGCGGGGAGCCGATTGAGTTTCTTGGCTAGCTTTATGGGTGATGATCGGGATAAGCTCCATGCGGATGTGGTGTTGATAGTGTCGGACTTTCGGGATGTCTTCCCAGATGAACTACCCGGATTACCGCCACACAGGGAGATCGAGTTCAGGATTGATCTCTATTCGGGAACCGAACCCATATCCATTGCTCTCTACCGTATGACACCTTTGGAGTTAAAGGAGCTAAGGAAGCAGTTGGATCATTTGTTGGCCGTTGGATTTTTATGTTTGAGTACTTCACCTTGGGGAGCCTCGGTCCTCTTTGTGAAGAAAACGGATGAGACTCTACGGTTATGCACGAATTATAGGAGGTTGAATCGGGTGACCGTGAAGAATAAGTATTCGTTGCCACGAATTGATGATTTGTTTGATCAGTTGAGGATTTCGAATTACTACTCCAAGATTGATCTTCGCACGGGGTATCATCAGTTGCGGATTAAGGAGGAAGATATTCCTAAGACTACTTTTCGTACCTGGTATGGTCACTTCGAGTATACGGTGATGCCGTTCGGATTGACTAATGCCCCTGCAGCCTTCATGGATTTGATGCACAGAGTCTTCCGGCCTTACCTCGATTAATTTGTCATTGTATTTATCGATGACATCTTGATTTACTCACAGACTCAGGAGGAACATGCTCGTCATCTCTCTATTGTGCTACAAACATTGAGAGAACATAAGTTATACGCGAAAATGAGCAAGTGTGAGTTTTGGATGAAGGAAGTGAAATTTCTTGGCCATGTTGTGTCCGAGAAAGGGGTAGCGGTTGATTCCGTGAAGATTGAGGCCGTGATGAAATGGGAACCACCGAAGAACGTGACGAAAGTACAGAATTTCTTGGGGTTAGCCGGCTATTATCGTAGATTTGTGGAAGGGTTCTCCAAGCTTGCGATGCCGATGACTATTCTTACAAAGAAGGGGGAAAAATTTTTGTGGACTCAAGCATGTGAACTAGCTTTTCACACCTTGAAGGAGAAGTTGACGACGGCACCTATCCTCATTATTCCGAGCAGTGGAGAAGGCTACGATGTATACACCGATACTTCACTACGAGGCTTGGAATGTGTTCTAATGCAAGGAGGAAAGGTAGTTACTTATGGCTCGAGATAACTCAAGATTCACGAGCAGAACTATCCCACTCACGACTTGGAGCTAGCTGCCGTGGTTTTTGCTCTTAAGTTGTGGAGGTGTTACTTGTATGGAGAGAGATTTCAAGTGTTCTCGGATCATAAAAGCCTCATGTATGTGTTCACACAGAAAGATTTGAATCTACGACAGAGAAGGTGGATTGAGTACTTGGAAGATTATGATTTCACGCTCAACTACCATATGGGGAAGGCGAATGTGGTCGCTGATGCTCTTAGCAGGAAGTCTCGGGGTGAACTCAATGCCTTTATAGGTAAATGGAAGATGAGGAATGCCCTTGGAGATTATGATCTATGGGTTGGAGCGGATGGATCTCGCCCATGCTTGTTCAACCTTGTAGCTCAACCTACTCTTCAACGTCGGGTGGTGGAGTTACAATGCTTGGATTCAGAATTCGAGTCGATTTGAGTCAGAGTGGAGAATGGAGAAGCGATGGAAGGATGGACGTTGAAGAATGGAGAATTCAGATATGGTGAGAAGTTGTGTGTTCCCGATGATTCGTCCCTAAAGGAGGAGATACTTGGAGAGTGTCATCACTCTAAGTTTGCTATCCACCCCGGTAGCACAAAGATGTATAAGGACATGAAGCGTTAGTATTGGTGGAGGGGAATGAAGCAGGATGTGACCAAGTATGTGGAAAAATGTGCGGTGTGCCAGCAAGTGAAGATTGAGCATCAAAAGCTTGGAGGAGTCCTACAATCTTTACCTATCCTAGAGTGGAAGTGGGATCACATCACCATGGACTTCGTGTCGGGTTTACCACGGACATTGTGCGGGCATAATGTAGTGTGGGTCATTGTAGATAGACTCACCAAGTCCGCTCACTTTTTGGGTATAAAGACCACGGATACACTCGAGACTTTGAGCCAGTTGTATATCCGTGAGATAGTCAGGTTACATGGAGTTCCGCTCTCGATTGTGTCGGATCGTGATTCTCGGTTTGTGGCGCAATTTTGGCAGAGTCTACAACAAGCGATGGGCATAGAATTACACTTCAGTACAGCTTTTCATCCCCAAATGGATGGCCAATCTGAGAGGGTGATACAGATTGTGGAGGATATGCTATGTGCTTGCGCATTGGACTTCAAAGGGAGTTGAAGCGATCATTTGCTGCTGGTGGAATTTACATACAACAACAGCTATCAGACAAGCATCGGAATGGCACCTTATGAAGCATTATATTGAAGACCGTGTAGATCTCCTACTTGTTGGTTTGAAGCCGGAGAAAGTAGCTTGGTCGGGCCGGACATTGTTCGAGAGACTACGAAGAAGATCTAATTAATCCAGGAGAGACTACGCACAGCACAAAGTAGACAGAAAAGCTATGCGGATCGAAGACAAAGACCATTGGAATTTCAAGAGGGCGATTATGTGTTCCTCAAGGTGTCACCCAAGAAAGGAGCATTTCAATTTGGCAAAAAGGAAAAATTAGCGCCAAGATATACCGGATCCTTTGAAGTGATCAAAGTTGTGGGAAAAGCGGCATATCAGTTACTATTACCAGCCCTGTTGTCAGGGGTACACGACGTATTCCATGTGTCAATGTTGAGGAAGTGTCAATCGGATACAACGCCAGTCATGAACTTGGAGGATGTAGAAATTCAAGATGGGGCAACATATGAAGAACAACCGACGCAGATTCTCGATGCCAAGGAAAAAGTGCTTCGCAACGAAGTTATTAGATTGGTGAAGATTTTGTGGCAACACCATGGAGTGGAGGAAGCTACTTGGGAACCGGAGCAATAAATGCGGGAGAAGTATCCATTTTTGTTCGCAATTTGAGGTAAGTTTCGAGGACAAAACTTTCTTTAAGGGGGGTAGATTGTAATACCCCACATGCGTATAGTAATATAATAATATACTAGTTTAGTAGTTCTTTTATATATATAATGATGTAAAAATGAATCACATAGGTTAAAACATTAGAAATAAATATTTGGGAGACAAATGGATTTGGGAAGTTTACGTTTCAAAAGCATATAAGCTTGGAAATAGTTAATAGGTAAGTTTTTAAAATATTTTTAGGTCAAACTAAGGTCTCCATTGAATCCGGAATGTCGAAAAACCTTGGGAGAGGTAATATGAGGTGCCTTGGAAGCTTGAAAGTACTTCGGAATAAAAAACACACTTTATGTAAATTTCGGGTAGAAAATATTTTTGGACACCTCTTAGTATTTTGCCTATAACTTTTTATCCTTATATCCAATTGATCTGAAATTTTTATAGTAGATATTAGACATCTAGGGCTACAAAAGTGTATCTCATGAAAAATTTTCAATTCAACCTCAAAATGGGTCAAAACTGCCTTGGCATTTGGAGAAAAAATCTGTCTGCTGGATAGTACCGGTACCGGTACCCCGATTCCAGTAGGTTTTGGGTACCGGTACCATATGGTACCGGTACCATTCTGCTTCATTATTTTATTCAGGATCGCGATCTAGGTCATATTTTTGGGCCTATAAATACTTTAGGCCGCCTCCTTAGCCGTCCATACACCATTCCAAATCCTAGAAAGCTTAAGAGAGAAAGAGAGGAAGATAAAAAGCACACCCCTCAAGATATTTACACCCAAATTAGAAGATCAAACCCTAGATTTCAAGAACACCCTTCCCCTAACCTTTCATTACCCTCTTCCATACCCTCTCACCTATACATTTTGGAACCCAAGGAGGAGTCTAAAGGGGAAAGAAGGGAGAGGAAAGAGTCTTTGAAGCTTGGGTATTTGGCTAAAGCTCTTGAGCATTGAGGTAGGAAATTTTCTTCCATTCACTTACATTGAGGCTAGGATATTACACATGTATGTTTTTCACTCTTACTCTTATATATATGATATGAAATGCATGATTATTGATATCCTTGCCATAAATGCCATGTTTTGAACATTTTGATGGTTGGATAACTACTCTTTTTCGTTTTCCAACCTTGGTCTTAAGAAAAATAGATTTTCCTCTATATAGTACTGGTACCGTATACCGGTACCCCGATTCCAGTGGATTTTGGGTACTGGTACCGAGTACCGGTTCCATATGGTACCGGCACCGTTCTGTTTCTTAATCTAAATTTCTTGATTTGTGGAATTTGATAATTCTTTAAAATGGTTGTGAGTTGAGTATATTTTTGTTTCCTCATTTGTATGGTTGTTGTGATGGACTTGGATTGTCTTCGAGAGATGCCGTAGAGTGTTAGAGGTTAGTCTACCCTAGTGGGGGTGAGATGGTTTCCTAACACTTGTAATGGGTTGTCATTTGGTAATGAAACCACTATTGTTCACTGGATTTCGAACGAGGGATAGTATACTTTTCCTAGGAAGGGACTCGTCACTGCCATTGGGATGGTAGACGCCTTTTTCTAAAGTGCTTGTGATTGTGATTGGTGGACTAGGTATAATCGTTGGGTAGATTCATGAGAAGCAATCAACATACATAGTACGGGGATGAACTAATATACATGGGATTGTGAATAAGTCGTTCTTGCCGGTGCATTGGTATGGGAAAATGCATCGGAAGGCGCCCTCCTGAAATGACTTAAAGTTTGAAATGGTTATTGTTGTGAAATATATTTTATTCTTTCCCGTTGATTATTGCTACCGATTAAACTAGAGGTCTATTTAAAATTTCTTGTTTTCCTTCAAAAAGTTAGATATGATATTTGCGAAATGAGACCGACCAAATTTTAAATGTTTTCTAAACCTTGTTTGGGTTTGGGAGAAATTTTCTACAGAGCTTTGTGCTCACCCCCTACTGCTAATCTTTTTCAGATTATGTACTTGAGGAGGAGTTAGGAGCCGAGGAGGCCGCCCAGTGGGAGACTTCAATTGATGGGAGTGCGGATCCCGAGGTGGACGCATAGAGCGAACCCTTTTCTTTTGCACTTGACTAGGATACTCTTTTGTACACTGAGAAGTCTAGTTTATTTTGTATTCCGCTGCAAGATTTACTTTGATATTCTTTTGGAGATGTAAATGCCATTGTTGGGCATATTCTTTTGGATGCTATTGTATATGCTTGAATGATGAGGTAAATTCTTTTTGGATATGAAGTTATGTAGTTGCTCTCATGATTATAAATGGTCTTTAGAAAGTAATGCCGTCCAAGGGGGTATTTGGGGTGTTACAACAAGTGTACGCGTTGCATCTTTTTGGTTATTAAATCTAAGATAAGAATTTTTCGGTCTAAAAGAATAAATTTAGACTGAAAGACCAAACTACCATTATACTAGGGTTGACAACCCCAATAGCCGCTCTCCCTTTCCCCTCTCTCTTTGTTATCAATCGAACTGGCAAAACATAGCCACTGCTCACCATCAGTCTGTCGCCAATCGTCTGATCCATCGAAACACTTGCCCTAATCTTCCATCGCTGAACCACTCAATGAACGTGTCCGATGTTGCATGGTCCTACAACTCACTATTATGACATAATCGTTTATGGTAGGTTCAATGGCAAACCATTTTCAATCGGTGGGTTTAGAAATAAAATAAAATAGAATACACTGGATGCCTCAAACAACATTAGCATTATCAGAATGAAGATAGGATTTTTCGTCATGTTCCTTTGGCACCTAGTCTTATATTTTGTATAAATTGATGATGGTTGTGAGTCAACTTTGATCGTCTTTGTGACTGATAGACGTTAAAGAATCAGATAGTGAGTCTTAAAGCGTAGGAAACATGAATGTCAATTTTTTTTAATTTAGTCTGGCAGTTCTACAAACTTTTTCATCTGATGTGCATAATGTGATCATGAGAAAAGCAAGATTGGTAAGGAAAGTCGAGATCCGACAAGAACAAGTGAAACACCTCTATGGCAGAAGCACTTTTGCTAAACGCCGTCACGCCAAAAGACTTGGTTCCTATAAACAGTGTGGCAGAATCTTTCAAGAGAAAAGATATAATCAGTGTTCCGAACTAATTTTTGGTCGCGCACTCGATCATTTAGACTGGATAGTGAATGCTCTGAGTAAGGATTATCTGGAGACGCTATGCTATTCTGGTACTATGCTTAACCGGTTTGTGAGAAAGGAAATTAGGAGAGTCACTGGTTGTTCAAATCACATAGAGACAGAGGATGACTCGGATTAGATTGCTTTCTAACAAACTGTGGAAAATTGTGTTGTGGGGAGAGAAGTCAAGGGTCCGAATTTTTGTAAAAAAGTATAAAAATCCTTTTTGTTTTGAACAAACTCTTTTGATTGAAATGAAAACATGGGCTAAGTAATGATTGTCCCAAGATACCAACCTCAAGCGTGGGTAGGGACTTATCCTGAGATGCCATGAAATTTTGGTTCAATTTTGTGTGTTTACCTTTATCTTAATGTGTATATGAATTTGCATTAAAAAAAAATTATTTTTACTTTGACGTTCAAACGTCCAATGCTTGCAGTACTTTGCCTTTGATGAACTCTCTGATGGAACCAAAAAGTACTAAGACCTCGGCTCGTTCGAACACTAACAGAACGTTTGAACGAGATCAACGTTCGAATGTCAATAGCTCGTTCGAACGAAGAGAACTTACAATACTTTGGTCTTTGACAGAACTCAAAAAATACTAGGAGTTCACCATGTTCGAATGACAGCAATAATCAAACGACCTTTTAAAAACCCTTTGAACACGTTCGAACGATGGTGACGTTCAAACGACGCAACTCAGACTATAAATACCTGGTTCGTCTTCTCCATTCCAAAACTCCCAAAATCTTCAAAAATCCCTCAAACCCTATTCCCCATTCTTGATACCTAGCCCCCAAAACACCTCCCATTTTTCAATTTCACCTAAAATCAACTCTCCCAAAGCCATTCCCACCTTGTTCATCCTTATTTTCACTCAAAAATCAAGACCTTCATGCCCTAGAAACCTCAAACCCGAAACACCATGCCTCCAAGGGTTAAGATGCTGATTAACACTCAAAATAGCACACTCTTATACCATGTTTTGGACTAATTATGCTTTGGTAGAGCTTAAAGAATGATGTTTCAGGTCTTAAAGTGAACAAGGGTTCAAAGGCACCAAAAATCATCCCTTGGTGGCAATCACAGCATTTTAAGGAACTAGTTGCAGAGGCTTGGAATAAGGAAGAAACGTTCGAACATTAAACACCATTCGAACGGTCATGGTGAATCTGGCCAGAAACTACTATCTGTGTTGCAGGAAAAAAACCCAAGGCCCTGGAGATTCAAGAACTACGTTCGAACGGTATGTAACGTTCGAACGTCCACTGAAGCAAGGACAAGATCAGACTGACTGACGACATGACATGTTGCAGACTTGCAGAGTTACAGTCAGAAGGACCAGGCACTTGAGTGCCACGTTCGAACGGTGGCTAATGTTCGAATGCCCCAGGAATTATTGGACAGATCAGTCAAGATTCTGCAAGGACCTGGATGGAGATTTACATGAAGACTTGGAGGAAGATTTTGGACGGAAACAACGTGTG
This sequence comes from Ilex asprella, assembly GCA_023539305.1. Classification (NCBI taxonomy): domain Eukaryota; kingdom Viridiplantae; phylum Streptophyta; class Magnoliopsida; order Aquifoliales; family Aquifoliaceae; genus Ilex; species Ilex asprella. Next base: position 24,216,797 of record CM042186.1, on the reverse strand, counting down.
GACTGACATAACTAGCATGGACTGCGTCCTTCTGACGTTTGAACGACAGAGAGCAAAGACAGAGGAACCGATCGAACGCCCAAATCGTTCGAACGGTGTGGACAGACTGCCTGCAGAGTGGTTGGCATTTCACTTTGACTTTGATGCCCAGTGCTATTCTTTTACCCCCTCCCTGCCTTTTCCTTGCCTATAAATACACTTAATTTTGTGTAGAAGAAGGGAGGTGGGGTGGAACCATTTGAGGGATTCACCATTTAGCATTTCATCACTTCCATTTCAATTCTTGTCTTAGTCTTTCTCTTTACTAGAAGAAGTGGAGAGTTTAGATTCCCACTCATTTCCTTTACATTAATGTTCACATTTAGATTTACTTAAGAGTTGTAATTCTTTTATTTACTTAAAGTCTTTACCTTTATGTTCTTGATTTACATCTAGTCTTTAAATTTATGCCTTTATTTCCTTCTAGTCTTTACATGTATGCTCTTACGTACATGCTTTTACTTATGTCTTACACTCTCATTATTTGAGCTCCCTTCTTGCTTAGAGGAGTGAAACTCTTCCACTTTTCTAGAGCTTTACCAAAGTCATGAAGGGTGGAACGTGATTCACTCATTCTTCGTTGAAGATTAGCTCTTTGTTAATCATACTTTTATGTTGTGAAGCCCTCTACTTAGAGGGATGAGCATCACTCACTTTTCTAGCTTTACCAAAGCTATGAAGAGTGAGTAGTTTCTCATTCACTCTTTAGTAAGAGGTAAAGGACATGTGTTGATTATCCGGATATCATATGATGCTTTGTTCTAATGCTTAATATTCATATTCCCTTGCTTTTGGATGATTGATTGCATCTAGCAAAGCTAAAGTACTTTGTATAATCTTCCTATGATACGGATGACTCCTGCATAGAAAGACTCTTCATTTCAAGGCAAGTACCCCGGCTAGATCTTCATGACTACCCTTTAATCATCCCCCTTTATCAAGCTTCATTTAAAAGGATGAACTATTAAAGCCATGGTTGAATGTCATGAAGAATTACTTGTGTTGTTTGTACGCGCGATAATTCTCGGTACAAATATTTCTTGTAAACTTCTAGTAAGACCTTGGAACCATGACTTTAATAGGCCATTTCTTATCTTCCAATTGACTCGCCGTTGACACGGGAGTTAATTGAGTCATCAAGCAAAAATATAATATCTCAGATAATTAACCACATGTTTCGATCCTCGAACTAAAGAGTGATTTCTCCACCATTTGAATTTATCTTATATTTTGTCTAGAAAAGTTCTTGAAAAGAATTTAATATTCTATTCAAGGAATTCACCCACATCTCACAACTCTAAAATCTCAAAAGTTACAATCAATTGGTCTCCTTCATCGATTACTTTAAAACACCAAAACTACTGGTTCCCTGTGGATTCGACTCCGGACTCAAACCGGATTATTACTACAACTTGACTGCCTGCACTTCGGTGTACACATTTTGGATCAAGTCAGATGCCTACTAGGCGCACTCCACCAGTCAGCCAAGAATCAAACTTTGTCGAGGAGGTAGTTAAGGTATGAGAGGCGAGGCCACCACTTATGCTAAATTACGATAAAACCCGCTACCCCACTACACTCAAAGTTGCCAGGTATGATAATTTTTATCTAAAGCTTGTTGTAGTATATGAGAGGGACGTGGTTTTGACAGATTTTGTTGAATTGGGTATAACGGCAAAGATGGAGATGTGAGGTTGGGGTTTGTACTCGCAAAATGGCAGAGAGGCAGTAATTGACTTGGTGCGAGAGTTTTACTACAACGCCGAAATAGTCAATGGAGATTTGAAAAGTTATGTGAGGGGGATTCATATAGATGTCTATGAGGACTACATTCAGGAAGTTAGGCAAGAGATGCCTCAAGTCCCAAATCCCACCTATCCCCCGAGAAAAAAGGTGGAGATGACAGAAGTTGGAAGAGAGTTGACGGGGGTGGCTTGGACTGGAAAAAGATTTCTTAGACAAGGGGAGTTGACCAACAAATAAAAGATTTTAAACTTAATTGTGGTGTCGAACTTCGCTCCCATAGGACAAAAAAATGAGATTCTATCTGACATGGCCCGTCTTCTCTACGCTTTTGGAAATGGTCATAACATAGACCTCCTCTCTCTCATCCTGAATGAAATAAAAAAAGGGTTGTGATGTGAAGAGAAACTCACTCCCATTTGGCACCTTGGTGACTGAGATATGCAAAGACCATGGAGTTAGAGCGAGGCCTGAAATGGAAATCCAAAGACCAATGGACCCACTAAACAAGGCTTCTTTCCGACAAAGCCAAGGTCACAATGGAGGCCCAACTACTAAGCAAGAGAGACCGCCGACCCAAGGAGTGGATGAGGCGCAGGATGAGCTTGACTGGAAGGATGAGAGAGAGATGGACGAGGAGAGAGAACAACCCTAAGAGGCAGGACCTAGCACCAGCACCCAGAGATCACTTCGAGAGATTATGCTTGACATCGAGGCCAATCAAGACAAGATTCTCCGACAGCAGGTGGAGATTCTTAGCAACCTGAGGGGTGGAGCTAGTAGACCTGGGGGAGATTGAGAGACTTATTTCTGTTCATGAGGGTTATTTGTTGTTGCTTCTTTGTTTGTTTTGTTTCTTCTTTGGTGATGGATATCTTTCAAAATTTTGGTGTGTTTTGTACTTCTCTTTGTGGATGAATTGGATAGTTAGTGTTGGTATATCAAATGATCATATTTTGTGGAAATGAAATAGTCAATTTATCATTTTTATCTGTTTAAATTGCATGTATAGAATTGGTACTTTAGTAATTCCTGTAAATAAATAAAGGAACAAATGTGGATATTAATACTGCTTGTTAAAGTAACTAATCATATGATCGGCTCGATACATAACTTAGCAATTTAGACTTAAAACCACAACTCTTTAAACTATGATATTTTCTCTATGCTTAAATTATTAAATGTAAAGCGGTATTTGTTATTTTTTAGGTACAAGATGATCGGACTCGAAAATGGAATCGGTATATAACCAACATTCCCTGGAAAATCCAACTTAATCAATGGAGATAACAAATGATACCACGGTAAGTTTCGAGCTTTACAATGCTTCTAAGAGAATATCAACACTTATTCAAGGTGAGCTTTTTCACTTCCTTTCTTTCAATAATCTCATTAACCTTGCTTTGATTGACGCAGCTACAGTGATCTATTGACATATCCCACAGGAAGCACATGCATATGACACATACAAGTGCACTTACTTGAGAAGTGATTTTAGGCCATCTTTAATTTGACTTTGAGCCTGAGCCATTTTTTTTGTAAAATTATATCCCTAGTTAGCTATGTTTGAGCCTCAAAGAATAAATTCCTTTTAGAAATACCCATATTATGACCAAGCTAAAAAAAATTATACTGGATAAACCTTGCTATCTAATTTTCTTACACTCTTTTATCTATCAGTCTGATACAGAAAAGAAAAAAAAAAAGGGAAAGACGATGATGGCCACTGGTGCATGAAGGAAAAAGTCAAAAAAAATAACAGAAAGTGAAAAATAAGAAAAAGGAAAGAAAGAAATACCATTCCCAAGCAAAAATGTTAAAAAACCAAAAAGGGGTGTGCTAAAATGCATAAAAGAGATAGCTTTTGAACTCCACTGACGTCATTTCGTTAGCCATTGACCTTTGGCCACATTACAACCTATGGAAAGCCCTAATTGATCTCAAGTCTGATACATGTATGTGTATTGTTAATCAAAAGATGGGGTACATTAAACAATTCTTCTTTTAGTTGCATCAATATTCTTTCATGAGATTATGCTAAAATTTAAGTCTATTTCCTAAAAACTTCACTCCTTTACTAATTGTGCATCTGATTTTTCGATTGGCCATCTTCTAATTACATGTCCCCTTGAAAGATAAGTCACAATATTCAGAGTGAATTTTTGCTGAGGGCATTCCTAAGAGAGATTTGTGAAATCAAAGCTATCCATGGAGGGTGGTAACATGGAATGTTTGTTATATAACAATTCTTGTTTCTAGAATGATCATCCTACTACTCACAGAATTCGAAATGACAATGTAACAAATGCTAATTTTTGCATAAAATAAATACCAAAGAACAAGGAGCATGCTGGATATAAGACAAAATTGAGGATTGGGTGTCCCAACTACCATGATGCTAATTTACTTTAATCCATAATCATTCATACACATTTGTTCGACCGAAGTTTGTGGGTAGCTACACTGGAAACCCTCACGAGACAACACTCGTCTACTAGGGTAAACCTAGTGGTTTAATGGCTTGTTGCTTATGCTAAATACAACCGGATGACTGTCAAAAAAGGCATTAGAAGTAGAGTTACATTCAATTGTATTAATAGAGATTAGAAATATTTAGGTTGGGGGGTGTGATTAGTGCTTAAAAGTAATATTTCACTATGCCTTTTTGGGACTAATTGTGCTTTCATAGGGTTTAAGTGATGCCATTTCAGGTCCTAAAGTGAACAAGTGTTTAAGAACAACAAATATCACATTTGATTGTAACACCAGTACATCATGGAACAAAATTAGAAAAGCAGGGACCAAGGTAGTAATGTTCGAACACCAATCAACATTAGAATGCTACCTTACATCATGAGAAAATCAGACTGTTGAGACATGACATGTTGCAGCCAGGAAATAAGACCCTGAGCCAAGAAGGAAGAGCCTGAAGAACTTGAGTGCCACGTTCGAATGCCAATAAATGTTCGAACGTCCCCTAGAATCATTTGAAGATTAGATTGATGCATGGAGTATGGAAATGAGTCTTCATTGAACATCACAAGGCACTTGAGTGAGAAAGTCAGAACGCCAGTCAACGTTCGAATGCCATACAACGATCGAACACCTCTACAGCAAAGATAGAAGACACATTTGAATGTCATACAATGTTTGAAGGCCCATAAAGCAAAAATAGAGACAACGTTCGAACGCCACATAATGTTCAAACGTCCTTCATAGACTGACTGTAGAGTAGTTGGCTTTTCACTTTCACAGGGGCATCAAACACTATTTATCCCCTCTTATCATTCCTTTCTTCTCATTCCTTTCCTGTAAATACTCCGATTGTGGGAGAGGTTTGTGTGTTTTTTTGGGGGGAGATAATTTTGGCACTAGACCAACATCTCTTCATTTGTACTTGTATTATGTTTATATAAAGCTTTTCTTACTTGCATTTACATTTGCACTTGTTATACCAACCATGATGGAGGCTTGTACTCCCCTTGTAGTTGGATACTCAGTCTTTTATTTACTTAATTTTTACGTTCATGTTGTAGCAACTATGATGGAGGCTTAGACTCCCCTTGTAGTTGTACTTGCTTTATTTTCATGTACCAAGAGAGATAGCTCATCTTTTGGTTGTGGTAGAAACCCTCCAAAAGTAACTAGCCTTCTTCTACTTTCATTTGTTTGTTTCTTTCACTTTCATTACTTGAGCATCCTTCTTTCTTAGAGGAGTGAAACTCTACCACTTTTTGAGAGCTTTGCCAAAGCTGTGAAGGGTGGAACACAATTCACTCATTCTTTGTTGAAGATTGGCTCCTTATTTGTTGTTCTTTTATTTTGTAAGTTCTCTACTTGGAGGGATGAGCATCACTCACTTTTCTAGCTTTACCAAAGCCATGAAGAGTGAGTAGTTTCTCATTCATTCTTTAGTAAGAGGTGAAGGGTATGTATAAATTATCTAGAAGTTATATTTGTGCTTTGTTCTAATGCTTAATGTTTATATCTCTTTGTTTATTGGATGATTGATTGCATCTAGCAAAGCTAAGGTACTTGGTATAATCGTGGTTCTTTCTATGACACAGATGACTCTTGCATAAAAAAAATCATCCTTTCAAGGTAAGTACCCTGGCTAGATCTTCATAAATACCCTTCAATCTTCCCCATTATTTTTTTTATTTAAAGAAATGAATATTAATGTCTTGGTTGGATGCCATGTAAAAACACTTTCTTGTTTGTGGACGGGTTAAGTCTCGACATGGACAATTCTTGTAAACTTCTAGAAAGACATCATAACCATGTTCTTAATTCTCACAGTCCATCTTTATCTTCCGTTTAACTTGATGTTGACATGGGAGTTAGTTGAGTTATCAAGCATAAATATAATCAACCGGATAATGAACTGCATGTCCAGATCCTTAAACTAAAGAGTGTCGTTCTTTTCATTTGAACCTATCTTATATTTTGTCTCGAAAAATTTCTTAGAAAGAATTTCATATTTAATCCAGGAAAATATCTAAAACTCACAACCCTAAATCACAAAGGCTACAACCAATTGGTCTCCACCACTGCTTACATTGAAACACCAATACAATGTTCTGTGTGGATTCGACTCCAGACTTAAACCAGATTATTACTACAGCTTGACCACCTGTACTTAGGTGTACATACTTCAGATCAAGTCAGGGACTTGCTTGAAGACAAGAGGGAAGCCTATAAAATGCGACTGAAGGCAGCCAGGTTCTTGTTATCTCCAAAGGATGAGCTTTACCGATGCTCTTTTGGAGGCCCTAACTTGAAATATGTGCACCCTAAATTAGTCCCCGATTTTTTATCTAAAATCCACGAGGGAAGTTATGGTGCTCATACTGGTGGAAGATCTCTGGCCCACTGATCCATTTCCCAGGGGTTCTAGTGGCCATACATGTAGAAGAATGCTCAACATTTTGTTAGACGATGTGAGAAGTGTTAGAAACTCTCACCGATACCAAGAAAACCAGCCCATGAACTACTTCCATTGGCGAGCTTGTGACTAATTGCACAATGGGATCTGGATAATGTAGGGACAATACCTCGAGCCCCAGGAAACAAGAAATTCCTTCTTATAGCAACCAATTACTTCACAAAATGGGTGGAAGTCGAGCCCCTAGCTAACATCAGAGATGTTGACACAAGGAAATTTGTGTGAAAAAACATCATCACCAGGTTTGAAATCCCTATTGCCCTTGTCAGCGACAATGAGACTCAATTCAATAGTGGTCCCTTCAAAGCTTTTTATCAGCAGTACAAAATTCAAAACCACTATTCGAACCCAGCCTATCCTCCGAGTAATGGGCAAGCTGAGATTTCCAGAAAAACAATCATGTATGGTATTAAGAAGAGACTAGAGGATGCCAAAGGAATATGGGTGGAAGAGCTGCCAAGTGTTCTGTGGACGTACTAAACCATACCTCAGCGCTTGACTAGAGAAACCCCGTTTGCACTAGCCTACGGGATGGTGGAGGTGATTCCACTGGAGATTGGCCTATAGACCTTAAGAATTGAGCTTGTTGAAAGCAATAAAAATGATATTGTTATCACTCGGGACCTCAATTTAGCTAAGGAAAAAAGAGAGCAAGCAACAATATGGACGGCTTCTTATCGGTAGCAAATGTCCCAAGCTTACAACAAGATGGTTAATCCTAGGGTTTTTGACCTTGGAGACTTGGTCCTTAACCGTGTTTTTGGGTCGGCTAGAACCCGATACATGGAAAGCTTGGAGTCAATTGGGAAGGGCCGTACAGAGTAGCCAGAGTAGGGGCAGTGGGTATTATGAGCTCGAGACCTTAGACCATGGAATGGTGTCGTGCCCCTAGAACTCTACCAATCTAAGAAAGTTCTATTTTTAAAAAGTCCTTTTTAGAAATTGAACTCCAAAGTGCCTTTGGAAACATAAGGGTGCCCCTTATCTTGACGATTCAACAAGAGGGATTCATAATTAGCAAGTTCTTTACGATGTACTGATAAGAATATGAATAAAAGTACTCAATAAAAGTTCTTACAATACATCTTTTTATTTTTTCATTATTGAATACGTCCTACTACTAAGGCAGGGAGGCAAAAAATCCTGATAGAAGTGTAAACTTAAATCAAGCGCAGCCACCCGATCGGATCTAGGCCCACAGTTAGGCATGACGATGTAATCTAATGAGCGATGGATTTGAGCCCAATTAGATCGGTGGGTCGGTGCGAGGTAGAAATAGTCTCTGAAAATGCCCAGGTGGTTAGAGCCTAACTCTACCATATGACTGAGCTCTATGAAGAAGGGTCAGGCAAGGACCATAAATTTAAGAGCCTAAATTTTTTCTAAGTATTTAAAGGTCCATATTGAGGGACCAAGCTCTCTGAAGAAGGGCCGAGCAAGGGCTATAACTTCAAGAGCCTAAATTTTTTCTAAGTATTTGAAAGTCCCTATTTAGGGACCTAGCTTTTTGACGAAAGGCCGAACAAGGGCTATAATTTCAAGGGTCTAATTTTTTTTTAAAGTATTTGAAGGTTCTTATTAAGGGACCGATCTCTATAAAGAAGGATCAAACAAGTGTCATAACTTCAAGAGTAAAATTTTTCAATGTATTCAGAGACCCTTATTGAGGGACCAAGTTCTTCAAAGAGGGGCCAAGTTAGGTCAACTTCTAGATCTCATAATTTTTCTAATTATAATAAGTCATTAAGTTGTTATTGAGTTTAAGTAAAAAAAGGCCGAGTAGAGGCCACAAGGACTCAAGGAATCCTCTAGCTTTGAACAAATCACAAAAACCAAAGAAGGAATTAAAACACCGAACCAGGAAATGAAACTTTCATTACACTTCAAAATATTATAGCATCCTTCCAAAAATTTTTCAAGCATGTACATCAGAAAGTACAAAAATTTTCTAAGTGTTTTCAAGAAGAAGGGGGTTGGGAGGAGCTAGGAAAAGAATGGCGAGAATAAAGCTCAGATGTTTGGGGAACTCTGGCAGCAGTCAGGGTGGCATGCTAACCCTTGCTGAAATGTGTCTTTTCTAGCAATGAGATCTGCAGAGCTAAATCATTCTCCACCTTCTTCATTTTTTTATTATATGCGGAGTCCTATCTATCTGTAGCCTCAACCTTGAATTGATCAAACTCCTCTAGAAGACTGGCATAATCTAGTTGAGATTGGGAAAGCTTCACGTTTGCCTCATGTTCAGACTCCTTCAATCTTTCAATCTCTGCAGAGAGCTTCTTGTTCTCCTCGGTCAAGCTATGATTTTGAGCTTGAAGAACTAGAACCTCTTCGCAGAGCTTGGAATACTCTTCATCCACCGACTCTTTCTTCGCCAAGGTAGAGGCTCGGGCATGAATAGCGTCCTTCATTGCTTTATCTTTTCTCGCTATTCTAGCCCCCACCTCTTGAACCTTGTGAAGACCCTTCAAGTTAAAAAGAAAGAAACTTAGAAAGACAGATTGCCAGGTTTCTAAAGAAAGGGAAAAATGAATGAGTTTTATACCATAATCATGTGCTGAATTGCTTGGCGAGCAACTTCATCATCGGACAAAGCTTCATTCGCAACTAAGTCCCGAGGTAAAATCACCCCCGAGCAATCCCCACTGTAACACTAAAATCTTTGATGGCAGAGTCCTTCACAATAATCTCTCTCTTTTTTGCCTTGAGGATAGGTCAGAAAGGAGGAGTGACAGGCCTAGGAGAAGGGGTTGCTTTAGACTCTACTACTTTGCGCCTTTTGGGGGCAGGGTCTTCAGAAATTTTAAAAACTAAGTTGACTTGGTTGTCGGGGGAATGAACAAAAATTGGTGGATCTAGCTCAGAAGGAATAGACTCTGCATCCTAAACCAAATCAACTAGTTTATCTTCAAGTATGAACATATTGTTCATTTTTGGGAACAATAACTTCAACAGGTACTTTAGTTGTAGGTTCCTTTACAAGTTCAGGATTAGAAGGAAGAGATGGATCAATTGGCACAGTTGATTCGGAAGGGGCAGTTGACTCAATAGTTGGTAAAAAAATCAAGAAAGTTCTTGACCGTCCTGTTTTTTCCAAAAGGACCACTCAAAGAACGTTTGTGAGACTGAGGGGTTTGATCCTGAGTCTACTGGATAGCCTGGCGGTCTTCAGCAAGTGTAGAGTTGCACCGAGGTGGAATAGTAATGAAGGACATGTAGGTGGGAATGTAACCAAGCAGCGTGTGTGCAGTTCGGCAAAAGAAAGAATCATTGTATTCCCAAACTCTCTTCAGTTCTTCCATCTTTACAGCCCGAACAGGGATCCTTCCTTTCACAATCTCGCCTTTGAACAAAAGACATCATAAGCCAAAATAATGGATGAACAAAATAAGGAGATAAAGAGTAAAAAAGACAGTCACCTGATGTGCCTTCCTCGTGGGGACAACAGTAAGAAGGAGTGGCACCAACAGTGTACTCTCAATTCCCAGAGACAAATACTACATCATTTTCATGGCCTTTGTTAGAATCCAGAGAGATGGGTCACCAAAGAGAGATTATTTTTCCTCGTAGCAAGGTAGTAGTTGTCTTCGATCGATTTGACGATGTAGCAGTACAAAATCTCTCATAAACCAAGGCTCAAGCTTAGAAGCTTGTTCAGAGCTACTACACCCATCACTATCCTAAAGAAATTGGGGCAACATTAGATGGTGCACATCTTCATTGCTGATAGCACCCAAAGAAGTAAAGGGTCAAGGGAAGAGAACCCCACCCTCTGTTATCGCTCATGAGTGGATTGGGATGCTTTCCCTGGAACCTATCAAGGGATCATCGCTACCAGCAACTTGAATAACCACTTCATCTGGAATATTGTACTTTGCTTTGAAGGCTGGAACTTCAGAAGGTAGTAAAAGGGCCATGGCAGTAGACAACGAAGACGCTGAAAGAAGTAAAGAAGGAAAAAGGTCAAGAAATCTGAAGCTACAGAACATGAAGTGAACAAAGGAATAAAATGAGGGAATTCTAAAAGGCAATATTTAAATGCTAGACACGCCGCCAAAACAAAGGAGATGTCCCAAAAGTATGCGCAATGATGGGTTTAAGGGCATAAAATGACTAACAAACGAAAAAAGTATGTTAGACATTTTTGGGGGCAAATGAAGGGGGTGGATCCCTTTATGACACATGCAATTACATTAAATGATCCCACGTGAGGGTGACAAGACCAGTCACATGACAAAGATATCATTAGACTTAGTCATCATACCGAGCCGAGCTATTCAAAGAGCTTGGGGATAAAGAGAAGAGGTTGGTCCTTATCATGACTGAGCTGTTTAAAATAATAAACGAAGAGTTGAAGAGATGCCAATAACTCAAGCATTTTGGTTAAACAAATAGGCATAATTATAGGCTCAGCAGAAGGAATTGCTAGAAAGATCTCAGCAACTTCCCAAACAGAGTCGCCTAATTGAAGAAAGGTGTACCACCTTTAATCGAAAATCATGAAAATCATAACTAAACAGGGATCTATAAAAGGCATAAAGAGTCAAGGTGAAAGGTATGCTGAACTCTCCCTGTCTTCTTACAATTCACTAAGTTCCACCACTAACTTAAGCATCAGAGTGCCTTCGATCGAAAGTACTTCGATCTTCGACAATTTGTTCGTTTTGCAGGAAAGAAAAGACCGGGGGATCAAGTTCAGAAGCACTCTTTTACCAAAAAGATCAATCTATCGATTCTTGTAGGAGATACTCTCATTTCTTCCGTTTACAATGTCCTACTGTTGGATGCATGAAGGATTTTCTCCAGCGATTGACTGACATAATCCTTTGACAGAGTGCTTTCAAACGATTGCTTGATGTTGAGTTCAACTGCCTTGTTTCAAAACTTCCTTGGGTGATAACAATAGATGGAAATAAAGAAAGATAGATGATAATCAAGAGATTAACAAAAGGAAAGACCCTTTTGCAATTTACAAAAAAAAAAAATTGCTTGCAATAGACTAATAAATTAGCCTCCACTACAACGCTAATTCTAACTTAAAAATCAACGTAAACACTATTCTTAAAATGCCCAAGTTGTTGATCTTGAATGGTTTGATTGTGTCCTCTTCCCAGTGATTAATGCCTTTTTATAGGTATTTCTTTGTCGACGATTACACTGATTTGACGGCAATTTCTTTCCATCTTCCTTTGTTGCTTTAGTTGATATCTTCCCGACTTCAAGGACCAATTAATCTTGGTAACTACTATCTTTTTGAATTACATACTAACTACTTCATCCCCACAAAACACGGGCCTTTATGTAAATATATCTTCTTTAAATTTGAGAAGCGATGTCTATTGGCTTTGTTTCTTTCCTCATTTGTTAAATGAGTACCATGTGGGATGCTACCCATGCCGATCCATTTGGTGAACATATATCATTCATTATTTAATCACCAAAATTGTAGAATATGGTTCAAATAATGCCCCATATATTTATTTAGGTTAATTTAATAGCCTAAATAAATGAAATTACATGGTCATCCGAAGAGGTGAAACCGTTTCCCTTTTAAACACTATATAAGCATTTATGCCTTACTGTCCATCTCACTGCCTTTTTTCTTCACGTCTTTATCTTCTCTTTGTATTCTCCCCTTGTTTTCCTTTGACTCTTCCAATGGCACCCAAAAAACAACCAACTCAATCAATCTTTTCTTCTTGTGTCTCAGACATTCCAAACTGAAGCTTCACACTTGGTCTTTCCTTCAAATCATGTCTTCGAAGTATTCACTTGCTTTTACCCTATCTTGGAAAGGGAAACGCCAAACGCTACATGAATCCCTTCTTTAATTGAAATCTTGGGATCTGGGTAGCAATCCTTTCAGGTCTTGGATCAGCCCCGACCAACAATGAATTACTGGGTAGAGTCAACGGAGAAACATTTCGCTAATCAGAGGAAGCGACAAAGAATGTATGAGTTGATCAAGCTCTCAACTTGCCCACTATACATGAGTCGATGGCTAATTGGTGCAGTTGTATGCTTCTGGTCCTACTCCTGCAATGCTATGATCCTTCTATTGGTATATGATGTCTCCACATTCTCGACATTGTACACCTAACTGGGCTGTCATCGATAGATATCGAAGTGCATGCATGCCTAAAATTTGACTGGATTTTGTCCAATACCTGATCAGCAAAGAGGGATTCCAACTTAGTTGTCCGATCTTGACCCTCCTGTTCTGGCTGCTTGTTCTCCTCAACAAGTTATCCTTGCAGTACCGCAGCCTTATTATGTCAACGTTGGCCACTTAATTCTTGATGACCAGGCAAATCCCTCAAAAAAGTCCTTTCCTTCATCTTATTCTGTTAATCTGGTAAATAATTTTACCAATTTTTATTTTTAAAACCATTTACTCCTTTGGCCAATTATCAACCGACCTTTATTTTCTTCTGAGATGACATCTGATCCTGCTTTCCTATTGTCATTTCTAATTATGAGATCGAGGCTACTTCTCAGATCGAAGAAGAATTTGTGAAAGCAGTTAATTTTGCATCTTTTTCTAGCATCTCCATGCCTCCCATCAATTATCTCTTAACTCGTTCCTTGCATTGCCCGGATGTCTGCTATTTTTGTCAACTTTTTCACTGGATGACAACAGTTGTTTGAAATGAATAAACACCTTCAAGCCAAAATTTCTTAGGCCCATTACTTCTAAGATGAGGTTAGAGCCAAGTCGACATTCATAAATACAACAAAGTGTTTTGTTACTCATAATTTGCCGAATAAAGAAAATGATTCGAAACTCAAACAAGAGGATGCTATTTTGGCAAATGAAGTTGAGCTCAAGAATTTTGGTGATTGGTGAAGAGAGATCAAGAATTCGACAAGAAAGAGAAGTACTCTTCTCAAAAACCAAAGAATAGTTAGGTCAGAGCAAGGAGAGTGGTGGCTAACTAATGGTTTCACTGGAAGTTTAAAACATGCCCAACACAAATTGAAGATTCTTTCAAATGAGTGAGATGTTTTCAGACTTTACTTTCCAAAGACGTTGTAGTTCTTTTATTGGCCAGTCCCATGTGGCCTTTTGTTTTCTATTGTAAATACTCTTCTTATGAATTAATCGATTTTTACATTTCACTGGCTCTTGCTTTGGGGTTTATGTGTTTGGATAGAGCCACACCATTTCTGATTGCTTTTATGAATTACTTTGTCAATTCGCATTATAAGATTACCACATAGTAGGGTAATACTTATTCAAGTAGCTCCTAAAAATGGATTTTCTATGGAGTTTTCCTTGTCAAGATTTTGACTGATAGGCCCCAACTTTGTGGACTTTGTCAACCCTATAAGGGCCTTCCCAATCTAAGACCATTTTTCAGTGTCTTTATCTTTGCTTCCAAAATGCAGAATAGTGTTCCAAACCAAATCTTCTCTAGCAAAGTTTTTACACTTTACTTTTTTGTTGTACACTCTTTCTACCTTCTTCTTTTGGACTTGAATATGATCCAAAGCTATTAATCTATATTCCTCCAAGTCTTCTAATACAAGAAACATGATCTAAGTGTGCTCATTTATGGGCAAGTTATGACAGTGACTTGCATTGGCAACACAACATCATGTCCATAAACCAATTCAAAAGGTGTCCTGATACTTTTCTTTTTCGAAGCTTCTAATCTAGATTCCTCTTAAGTCTTCTAACACAAGAAACATTATCTCAGTGTGCTCATCGATGGGCAAGTTATGATGTTTAGCCAAGCTACTAGATCTGACAGTAACTTCAACATCATGTCCATAAACCAATTCAAAAGGTGTGGTCCTGACACTTGTTTTTTTTGAAGTTTTTTATGTCCACAAAACCTTTGGCAATAACTCATACCATTGTCTTGGGTTATCCTCAATAGTCTTTTTCAAAATTAACTTCAGAGTTTTATTTATTTGTTGATTCTGCTTGCCCATTTACCTTGGAATAGTAAGGGGAAGAATTCAACATTTGAATCCCATGTTCTGATGCAAACTCCATCACCTCTGAACTAGTGAAGATAGTTCCTTAATCTACCGTGATTGTTTTTGGTAACCCAAACCTATAAATAATGTATTCTTTGACAAAATTAATCATTTTTTGTTGGTTTATAGTGATGATGCACAAAATTGTCTTGTGTAAGATTAACAGTCAAGTAGATGAATGTGTGTGATTAATGAATATTTAACAAGCAATTAATGACAATCAAGAATTAAAATAGTAAGCAAACAGTAAATACCGGTAATACAAGGATTTATAGTGGTTTAGTCCGGGTGACCTACGTCCACTCTCGGGAACAGCAGCGGTGGCCTGAGTCTGTTATTGATGAACAATGTAACCGGGAGAATCACTCCGGGTGAATTACAATTCCTTTTAGGGAGAGAGAGCAACCAGAGTAAGGGTGTGTGTGAGGGTTTCGGAGGCGTGCCCTCATTGTTGAAAGGATTTACATTATATAGTTAGGGTAAAGCGGTGAGGCAGTGAGGGAGAAGACTTATACTACTTTGGTAAGTGTAGTTATGGTCAGAGATCTCCGCGCCTATCCCGATGCTTTCTCCCTTATGCCCCTATTCTTTCGGAGGAGGACTCTCGGCTGGATTAGACTTGATCCTCGTCTTGAGCTCGGACTTGTCTTGAGTCGGTGTGGCTTGGACTTGGATTAGAGTACTAAGGTGAAGAGGGTGAAGGAGAGGCAGGAGGACCAACTAGGCGGTGCCCCTTGGGTGGCGCCCTCTTGGGGTTTCCCTTGGACTTAGGCTCTTCTAGATGACTTAGGCTCCTCTTTGATGCTTTAGCCTTCCTTTTGATGGGTCGACCCAGCTTCCGTTGACTTTTCTTAGGGCTTTCTCGGTTTATCTAAATTGGGCTTGACCCAGTCAAATTCGGACCCATCATTTGACCCCCATACCCCAAGCCTCTGATTTTTTGTGAGATGAAGGGGTTGAGGGCATGTGCTTCATCTTCACTTGAGTGAGCAAAAATTTTATTGCTTCTTATGGTGCTTTTTTAGACTTGCTGAATTTATCAGTATCGGATATAAATTTTTTTTTTCAAAGCACTCTGGCCCACAACCACCATTATTGACTTTTTTTTTTTTGGTTGGGCTTGGCCTTCTCTGGCGTTGCCTACTTTTCCTTTTTTTTTCTTCCTCTTGGGTTTCCTAGGCGTTGGACCCTCCATTTCCCTCTTTTTTTTTCTTTCTCTTGGGCTTCCTGGGCGTTGCCCCCCATTTCCCTCTTTTTTTTTTCTTTTTCTTTCTTTCTTACTTGGTCTCCTGGACACAACCTCTTCTTTTTTTTTTCCTTGGCTCCCTGGGCGTCGCCTCCTTTCCCCCCTTCTTCTTCTTCTTCTTTTTTTTTTGGCTACCTTTGGGCGTTGCCCCCTTCATGCTTTTCTTTTTCTTTTCTTTTTTGGTTTCTTTATTGGGCCCCGCCCTCTTCTTTCTCTCTTTTTTTTTCTTTGGCTTTTTTTGTGTGCTGCCCCCTTTGCCCTTTTCTTTTCTGTTTTTTTTAGCTTTGGCCCCGCCCTTTGCTCCCACTTCAATTTTTTTCTTTTGCTTGGGCGTCGCCCTTTGCACCCTCTTCATTATTTTCTTCTTCTTTTTTTTCTCTTTGGGCGTTGTCCTCTTGGGTGCCGCCTCGTACTCTTTTTTTTGTATGGCTGGGGCGTCGCCCTCTTGGGCACAGCCTTCTAATCTTCCCTTGGGCGTTGGCCTCCTTGTCCTTTTTTTTTGTAAGTCAGATAGTGGATCCTTGATGCAAAGTGAGGAGAGACTTTGGCGAGGAGTCCATGGATAGTGTGGGCGACACTGAGGGCTTGGGCAACGCCAACATGGCGATGGATGAGGTCTTGTATGGCATCAAATATAGGGGAGACTCGGTGGGCGGCGCCAACTTGACAAGAAGGCAGGAGTATTGCAGGAGGCTTTGGGCAACACTAAGAGGTTAGCAGGGCACCTTGGGTAACTCCAGAGGCTGGGTAGGTGCCTTGGGCGATGTCAGAAGGCCTTGGGTGTTGTTGAGTTTAGGCGACATCTTGAGTCTTGCTATGGTTGGCGCCTCTCTGACGCTTGGTCACTAACTGACCTTGTCTCTTAATTATAGGCGCCCTGTTGATAGGGAGATGATGGAGACTCTCTATGCTTTTAGGGTAGTGTTTATTCCTCTTCTCAAGAGGGTGAGGTTTGATGCCCCCGGTGCTTCTCGGTTAAAGTCCAATTGCTAGGTTGCTTCTCGGGAGTGATATTCGGTGGTGCCCGCACTCCTTCTCAGACTGTGACTCATGAGTGTATTTGTAATGTTATAGGAGTTGGGACTCCAGTGCAGAAAGCTTGAGTTTCAAAAGTATACCTGACAAAAATAATGTTATCCCAACATTAAAATATCTAATATGATTACCTGGAGAGACGAGTTATTTGCATGAGAACAAATTTAGAGTTGTGGACATCCCATGAGAGGGCCGCATGAACTGAGGTCGAGCTACTCAGAGTCTCGGAGGATGGTTGTCGTGGCAGGCTACATAGGTCAAGCTACGTATAGTCTCGGGAGATGGCTATCGTAGCAAACACTTATTAGATGACTACGTGTGTGAGAGCAGAGTCATAGGCCGAGCTACGTATAGCCTCGGGTGATGACTGTTGTAGTAGAGGCTTACTAGGTGACTACGCGTGCGAGAGTAGAGTCATAGACTAAGCTACGTATAGTCTCGGGTGATGGCTGTTGTAGCAGAGGCTTATTAGGTGTCTACGTGCACGAGAGCAGAGTCATAGGCTGAGCTACGTATAGTCTCGGGTGATGGCTGTCGTAGCAGAAGCTTACTATGTGACTACTTGCATGAGAGCAGAGTCATAGGCTGAGCTACATATAGTCTCGGGTGATGACTGCCCTAGCAGAGACTCATTCTATTGAGAAGAAGATGAGGAAGGCGTTGAGGAGTTGGGTGCCTGGTGCGAGGTGGCAAGACCCATCGTCTAAGCGTCATCATGGGAGGCTCCCCCAAGGTGGAGAGGGTGAGCCCCTCGTCTGGGCAGCATCATAGGAGACGCCCAAGGTAGAGGGGATGTCTTCTGTCTACCTTGTTTTTAGGTCATGCTCTATAAGTTGTTTGTAAATTTTAGGAAAACAAGACAATTCTAGGCATAATAATGTTTGCAGAATTTCGTAAATAATAAGTAACTAAAACAATAAAGCATAAATAAAAGATTTGGATGCTCGATACCCCATAGGTGGGTCAAGACTTTTCTAGTAGAGTTGGGGTCACTCCTCCTAGCCCTTCAGTGATCATCTGGACTTTCTCTGAGAGGTTGCTGGCGTTTTCTGTCATCCTAGTCCTGACCAGGTGGGGGTGCTTGTCCTCTGCCAGCAATGTACTGCCTCAAGTGGCCACGCTGTATGAGTTCCTTGATCTATCTTTTAAGATCAAAGCAGTCGTCCGTGTCATGGTGGTGGTGGTGGTGGAAGCGACAGTACTTGCTAGGATTTTGGTGCTTGGGGGTCAGACTTCATCTTCTTGGGCCAACAAATAGCGGGGTCATCATGTATCTGGAATAGGATGTGGTCCACCGAAGCATTGAGTGGCGTAAAGGCTTGTCGCTCTCTCAGAAATGGCAGACCAAGGCGGTCCTGGACATAGATTCTCTATGTCCTATTTCTTTTATTCTCTACCTCCTACATGTCTTCGCGGGTGTCCTTCATTTTCTTTCCTCCTTGGGAGGACTCACCTCTACGGGCTTTGATGAGGTCCTCAGTGTTCATGTATTTCTGTACCCTAGACAGCAGCTCGGGCATGTTAGAGGTAGGCTTCTTAAGAACGGAGAACATGAAACTAGAGGTGCAAAGGCCGGCGATAAAGGCAGTCAGGGCTACCTTGTCATCCAGCTCCTCAATCTAGAGAGCCTTCTCGTTGAAACGGGCGAGGTAGCCTCTCAGACTTTCATCCCTATCTTGCTTGATGGAGAGTAGGTGGGTCACTGGTCTCTGAAGTTGACGCCCCCCAATGAAGGGGGAGATGAAAGATATACTCAACTCCACGAAGGAGTGAATTGAAGATGGCTTGATCTTGGCGAACCATTGGCGAGTGGATCCCTTCAAGGTGGTGGGGAAAGCTATACACATAATCTCATCAGGCACGTTGTAGAGTTGCATGAGAGATTTGTATGTGTCAAGATGGTCTAGGAGGTCTCTGGTGCTGTCGAAGATCTCAATGGTAGGCATCTTGAACTTCAAGGGCAAGGGTTAATTGGCAATATCAGCAATGAATGGAGTATCAGTGCGCCTTACCAGGTAGTCTACCTTCTCAGGCGCCTGTGCCTTGATGGCGTTGAGGGCATCAACAAGTTGATTTTGCACCTCTCTAATCTTCTCGTTGCTTGACAAAATTCCTTGTTGTTTCTAACCTCTAACAACCATCCCTTAAAATGTGTAGTGTATGGATGAAGGGGAATGTCACTCGTCCTTGGGATAGTGTCAAAAGAAAGGGCAAGAAAATGGGGAAAAAATAAAATATACAAAATGTGTGGAATGAAATGCGTGTGTAAAATTGCTCCCCAAGCGTAGAGAGAATCTTACAATGTCGGTGTTTTACTTGAAAAGTATTCCAATGTTGTTTCTCCAAGGAAGGAAGGGAGTTGTGTGTGAAGGTGATTTTGTTGCAAAAGAAAAAAAATGTAAAATCTTGTTGTTGATTTTGATGAGTTTTGTTCTCAAAGAAAATGCAAGAAAACAAGTGTTGGCTAATTCAAAAAGTTCAATCCAATAAGAATGCCCAATCAACTCGAAACCTTCCTCCGAGGTTTATAGTTGAACGATTGATTCGTAGGAAGCTAGGGATGAGGTGGTGAGGTTCCAAGCATAAACCGTGACCAGACCTATGGAATATCAAAGACTCATAATCTCATCCACCCTCAACCCAGTCAAACCAAACCATCGTACACCGAGAGAAGAAAGAAAATGAGTTGAAATGGAAAACTCAAGGGGAGGTCTCCCTTGAATTAGCCAATTAAAAATCTAGCTACTCATACTTAAATGAAAGAAATGCATAATGTAAAGAGACATGTAAAGGAAATGGAGCATGAAACTTAATTTAAAGCAAGAAATCTTAAACTATGAAGAAAAATATTCAATACCCATTTTAAAGCATGAAAATGAAGAAAACTTAAAACAACAATGGTGAAATCAAAAACATGTAACTAAACTTGGCATAGACTTGAAGTAAATGACATTAAGGTGAAAGGGTTAAAGATTACAAGAGATTAAAAGCTTATTACAACTGGAATGGAGAGGAAATTGCAAAAATATAAGCTTTCTAATCACCATTCATCATCTTCTACATTGAACTACTCCTAGCTTAGGTAGCCACCCTTGTAATGTTCTTCAATGCTGAATATAATGGAGTGTATGCCTTCAATTTTCATGCATGGTGGTCCCCGCAAGGTGTGTACAGGCTTCCCATCAATGGGAGGTGAGATAATAGCCCTTGACAGGCTAAGGAATAGCTAGCCTGCAACCCACGTGACTCCCCCCTTCTCTCCCATCCTCCATAAATGTCAAGCCTCAAAAGTCTTCTAATTGTGTAAGGGAGGCATGAAAATGTGTAAGAAAATATTGGGGGGCAAGTGGGAGAAGTGTATGTGGGTTCCCCTAGCAAGTGGAACAAGAAACAAGTCATTCTGGGGACTTTCAGGGCAGCATACCGATACCACGTAGTCCAGTACCGGTACACGTACTGGTACAGGTTCTACTCTAGATCACTTTTCGTAGAATCGGCATAAATTTTGATCCAAACATTGGATTGAGCTGAAATTTTGACACAATAAAGAAGACAGCCAAATCTAAAACTTTCATGTTTTGCACTTTTTCATATTCAAAGTAGAGCATGGTAAAAATGGAGGAAAATCGGGGATCTACTACTAGATGGTGTGAGTACTAGTGCCTTTGTTACCAAGCACCAATACCTCCTTGATTTCTTCACTTTTAAGCCTCCAAATCTTCATGTAATTTTTTCATGCCTTCACCACACATCCAACATAGTTGCAAGGTCCTAAAATCTAGCATTTAAGCGATAAATACCTGCAACATAAAAAATTTAACATTGTTCATAATTTCTGCTAACTCTAAGTACTTAGATGCAAAATTTGAGTTAAAATGCATGTAATGAGGCTGTTAAGTATTCAATATTTTATACTCATCACTCGTCCCACTGGTTGGGGACATTCTCGGTCAGGCAATGGTATTGGTTTTCGTGGTCTCTGTATTGGCTTTCTCCATCTTCGTTCTCATGCACATGTTCATGAGGAGGGGGGACTCGTGAACTCCCTGCACACTGAGGAAGGACTGGGTGAGGTGCGCCCTGGTGTGGCCTTAGGGCATTCTGGCGAAGACTCTCATGGTAAGGGGTTGCCTAATACCCAAAAAGGATAGGTTGTGGCTCTTCTCCTATTGGAGGGAGTGGGGCTCCTCCTACAGGGGCGACAGGTTAAGGGGTGGCCCCTCGTTGGGTGCGCATTAGTTGAATGAGTTGTTGGTTTTGCTAAGAGCTGTTGTCTAACGACGGAAATCGTTGTAACAGACGGCTCTGAAGGTGCAAGGGGAGGTGGAACTTCCTCCTGGTGTGCTGGGTTGTCGTCTGCCAGTTGTTGAGACATCGACCTGGTCGTGATCGCCATGGATTGCAAGAGGGTTGAAAGGTAGTAGAAACTCAGTCTTTCCCACAGACGGCATCAAACTGATGATGCATAAAATTATTTTGTGCAAGATCAACAGTCAAGTAGATGAATGGGTGTGATTAATGAATATTTAACAATCAATTATTGAAAATTAAGAATTAAAATAGTAAGCAAACAGTAAATAACAGTAACACAAGGATTTATAGTGGATCGATTCGGATGATGAGGGTTTCGGAGGCGTGTCCTTAATGTTGAAAAGGCTTACATTATATAGTCAGGGTAAGGCGGTGAGGCAGTGAGGGAGAAGACTTCTGCTACTTTGGTAAGTGTAGTTATGGTAGTAGATCTTCGTGCCTATCCCAATGTTTTCTCCCTCATGCCCCTATTCTTTTGGAAGAGGACTCTCGGCTGGATTGAGCTCAGACTTGTCTTGAGTCGGTGTGGCTTGGACTTGGATTGGAGTACTGAAGTTAAGAGGGTGAAGGAGAGGCAGGAGGACCAACTGGGCGGCGCCCTTTGGGTGTCCCATTGGGTGGCGCCCTCTTGGGGTGTCCCTTGGGCGGTTCCCTCTTGGGGTGTTCCTCGGGTGGCACCCCCTTGAGGGTGTCTCCTTGGACTTAGGCTCTTCTAGATGACTTAGGGTCCTCTTTGATGTCTTAGGCTTCCTCTTGATGGGTCGACCCAACTTTGATTGAACTTTTCCTCAGGCTTTCTCGGTTTATCTAAATTGGGTTTGGCTTAGTCAAATTCAGGCTTATCATATGGTATTCATTGGAATGATCTCTGCCCATTTTGTGAATTAATCAGGGGCCACAATGATACATGAGTGTTGTTTTGAAGAACCAGGATAAATTTTCCCAATCAAGTTCATTGCCCAACCTCGAAATGGCCAAGGCTTAACTATCGAATGTAATTCGATGGCCGGTATTCTTTGAATAGGCCCATACTTCAGGCATGCATGGCATCCTTTAGCATAAGTACTGCAATCTTTTCTTATAGTTGGTCAATAATAGTCTTATCCATGGATAAACCAAATCATATTTTCTCCAGATTGATGAGACCTACAAATTCCCTCATGAATCTCTACAATTGCTTTCATTGCATCAAGCTTTCTTACACAAAGTAACATCAACCCTTCTGATGCTCTTATGACTAAGGATATGTTTGGCGAACGGGTTAGATAAACTTTTCTGCTCGAAAAGTCCATTTGCAAAATTTTTGATTGTTTGGTGAATGTGCACTTTTGACATTTTTACTAAAAGTGGTGGATGGGCATTTAGAGAAGTTCATATGGCTAGCTTCTAGAAATGGTGCTTTTACACTTATCGCGAAGTTAATTTCCTTGTTTAAGTGTTAAATTTCAATTCCATTATTGCAATTGGTTTTTATAACCTATTATCTTTTTTAACCCTACAAGAGAACTAATTTGCATCTATTATTCCGGTTCATCTTAAAGGATGCTTCACATATTTTCACAATCAATTTTGTCTGGTGTTAAAAAAAACCCTAGAAATAATCTACAACAGAGGATGATCGATTACCAAGAACTTGAGAATGTTGATGTTGTGAATCGATCCATTTGCATTGGCCATCACTGATTTTGAAGAAAGAAGGAACAAGCATGAAAAGTAAAAGCATAGGGTTTGTGCAAAGCTTTACTCTGCGGTGCTTGTTGTCGTCTTGTTGCTGACAAACCAGTGTTCTTAATAATATTTTTGCAAAGCTTTTAATTCCACTCTTTGTTGTTGCCAATGATCCAACATCCATTAGATCTGCATGAGGTTCAGTCCATCTCGCAATTAATAAGGATTGTTGCCGTTGTTGATTCATTGTGTGTGTATATAATATACATTAACGAAGTGTCATGGGGTGCACAGAGAGAGAGAGTAGAAACATGAAATTGAAATCCTCTTTAATATATTTTTTTTTACGGATCATCTACTATGCACTAAAGTGGGACTCATTATACACAAATGACTGCCATACTCATTAATGGTGGATTTTTTGCCGACAAAGTAATTAAATATATATATATTGACGAGGATTTGAGTCTAGAAACATGTATTTGTGTGGTTGGGATCAATATGCACTACAAGAAAAATCACTTTTAGCCGCTAGATTTAAATTGCAGTTACAAATATTGCCACTGAATGAATATGTTTAGTGGCAAAAAATTATTATCACCACTGAAGGTATAATATTAAAATTATTTAATGGCCATAATTATTTATCACCACTAAAGATATATAATTAGTGGTGAAAAAGTATTGTTGTCACTGAAGATATGTTAGTGAATCTAATTAGTGACAATTTAAATGTTGCAACAAAAATATATTATTAATTCATCACTAATTTCAAATATTTATTGACAATAATTTAAATTTAGTCACTAATAATATAAAATTTTAGTGATAAAATTGTTTAGTTGCAATAAATATGTCCGGTTTTAAGCTGCAATCTTTTTTTTTGTCACTGATGTCAATTTTAGTATACTACAAGAAATTTGGGCATTTAATAAAACGTCGCCTCTTAGTGGGATTACCAGTGTTTATAAATAACTTAACAAATTTAACGAACACAACATCGTTTCACATTCACCCCCACCATGTCATTTCTTCACACTCTCTCTCTCGATTGATCGATTGGTCGATCTCGATCTCGATCTCTCAACTCCTTTGTCGTCACAATTCCCACTGGTTTGAAGACTCCATTGCCACCGCAACCCTGGTTGTTGAGAAGGCTGAGCTCATTTTGAAAATCTCCGAGAAGAAGATTAAGGTGCCGTCATCGTTCTCACTACTTAGGTTAGTTTATTTTTGTTCCATTTTGTCAAATAGAGTATTCTTGCTATGTTTTGACTGGATTTCATCCTTTGGATATCCTATATGTTTGCTTTAGTTAATCTCAGTTGGATTTACTCATGTTTGGATCTATCGAAATTCCTCTTATTGAGTGCATAATGGGAAATTTTCTAGAACTGTGAGTAAAATTTTTTAGAATTTATATAATACTCATTTATTTGATAGATAAAGCCCGTCCATCACTTCATTAGTTTAGTGATGAACTTTTTTGATTCGTCGAACTTTGTTAATTTTGGCGTTTTAGTTTGACCTAGGGTTTGTGATTTGGACACCTTTCTTGTATGGGCAATGAAGGCTTTGATCTACTGGATTGCTTTCTGTTTAATAGGGATGATGACAGTTTCACATCTATTATTTTTATTATGAAATTTCAAGTTTTCAGTGAATTGAGAATCTTTTTATCCACAAGATTCCCAATCTCACATAGTTATTTTGACATTATGTGTTTTATAAATTTTTCTTGTTACCGTTACTTAAATGAGATCTTTCTTGGTCGTTATTTTTCTGGTTGAAAGAAGTTCTGATTCGAATATTGGGAATCAATCGTCCCAAGCTATTATATGAATTGATCCAGTTTTTGTATGCCTCGCATTTGTTAACATTGTCTGCCCAATGTAATTGCTCCTATGGAGTCATATACTGGTAGTCATAGCTTTTGGACTTGATTTTTTGTGTTTGTGCTTGTGCTCTTAATAGTTTTGTTATTATTCTAATTGCTTAGTATTATTACTGATCATGTGTTGTACATCTTACAGTTGACTTAAAACACAGACACTTTAGAATTCTGCTCTGGTATCTAGAAAGGAATTTGTTCTACCAATCATTTATATGGGGACTGATGTTGGGTTTAACCCAATGGTGAGTTTCTAGAAGTTTTTATTGTCTTCTTGATCTCATGACCTTTGAGTTTAAAGTTTTTCTTTAGGGCCTTTTTACTATCTTCTAGTAGTGCCAATCCCTTGTAGTTTGTAGTCATATGGTTGAATGTGTGGCATGTAAGACAGTGAACCTTTTTGAACTGGACATAGCTAGGTAACTTAAATCTTGAAAATTGTGATGATATTAGTTCATTCACTGTGTTTTCTTCATTACTTTGGATGTTTTTGGGAATTTACTTTTATGTTTTGGATGTTGGTTTAATTTTAATTAATTTAGTTAGTTTGTATTTATTTCATTTAAGTTTTGCTATGTTAAGATAATTAGTTCATATTATTCATGATAGGATTGTATTGTCATTCTGTTAATTTGCAAGTATAACCTCAACCAAATGACAAGGGATTTTCATACTTTATTTGTGCATTATCTTTATATTTCTATGAAAACTTATCATTTTGAGCACGTAATGGTTTCTTATTTTGAAAAATCTTATGAAATAACATAATCCTTTGTGAAGCTTACATACATAATGGAGATGCGAAACCCTTATGCAGATTTTGAACCAATACTCCTTGGAGAGATTTTAAACGCTTACTCAAGTAAGAATTATGTGCAGTATAAGATTTTTTTGGATAATCTCATTAATTTTGCTTTAATTGATACTGCTTGAATGACATGTTAGCATTCTCCTTTAAAGTTTCATGAAAATCATGCCAGTGTATGAGTTCTGGAAATGATCTTTGGTCATTTGTGATTTTATTTTGAGCCTTTACCATTTCTTTTGTAAAACTATTGCTTGATTTGTGTTCACCCTAATCTCTGAACATGAACCCAGTTGTGTGGATGGTGTATATGAGTAGGTGAGTGTCGCTCTCTCTCGGGTTCTATGCAAGAAATGGGAAAATCGTGTATATGAATGAAAATGTGTGTGTGTGCAAAAATGCTCCCCAAGCATAAAGAGACTTGCAATATAGTGTTTTACTTGGAATTGAGTATTCCAAGGTTGTCTCCTCAGGGAAGGTTGGTCGAATTGTGGTGAAGGTAATTTTGTAAAAAATAAAAAGTGTAAAATCTTGTGAGTTTGTGTTTTGGTGAGTGGAGTTTTTGATAGAAATGCAATAAAACAAGGTTGGCTAATCCGAAGAGATCATTCTAATGGGAATGTCAAATCAACTCAATTCATTCAACCAATGGTGGCTAGGTGTTAGATTGATTCATTGAAAGTGAGGAACTAATGTGGAGGTGTAGGCTCAAGCATACCCTATGACAAGTCTATGGTATATCAAAAGCTCACAACCACGTCTACAGTCAACCTAGTCAAACTAAACACTTTTCACTACGAGGAAGAATGGATGAGAGTTGATTTAGCATACCCGAAAGGAAATCTCCCTTGGATTAGCCAGCTAAAAACTTAGCTATCCATGGTCAAAGAAAAAACATGCATAATGTAAAGAGGCATGATGAAGAAATGAAACATGGAACTAGTATTAATGCAAGAAAAGAATTAAACTACAAGAGAAATGACATTCATACTCAAAATACAAAGATTGGAAACAAATACCCAAAAGTAGAACTTGAAATGCTAGAAATACTTAGCTAAGCTTGCATACAACTTGAATGAAAGAGTTTAAAGTGAAAAGGGGAAAGATTACAAGTAATTTAAATCTTAGAACACTGGAAATGGTGAAAAAATAATGAAAACCCAACTTTCTCTCTCTAACTTCATCTTCTTCCTTGAGCTTCTCTCTCTAAAATTCAAGTGGTAGCTGAATTCCCCCATCCGAGGGTCCCAATTTCATCCATCACCCCCCCTAAGTTCCGTGAGAGCTGACTTCCATCTTTGGAAGGGATTGGACACCTTTTTACAGCAAGGACAGGTCATGCCTTGAATTTTGCATGCTTCCCCAACCACTCTCTTTCTCTCTCTTCCTCTTCCATTTTCTCTTCCATTATTTTTCTTCCAAAGTCGGACCTTAGGTGTAAGAGAGCATGCTTGTATGTAGAATATGTCAAGGTATGTGTGGGAGAAGCAGAGGTGGGCCCACGAAGCAGTTGGAGTTGAGATTACAGCTTTTTGACATTTTTAGGCAAAACCTAC
Organism: Ilex asprella; assembly: GCA_023539305.1. Taxonomy (NCBI): domain Eukaryota; kingdom Viridiplantae; phylum Streptophyta; class Magnoliopsida; order Aquifoliales; family Aquifoliaceae; genus Ilex; species Ilex asprella. The sequence continues at coordinate 24,189,572 of CM042186.1, read as the reverse complement.
TGGTAGAATGTCAACAAAAGCTACTGGTAGGTTTTTTTTCAGTATGCAAAACCTACCGGTAGATTTTGGCAGGGACAGCAGTAGAAAATTTGTAGTGTACAAAACCTCCTGGTACAAGGTCAACAAAACCTACGAGTAGGTTTTCACCTGTTTTGGTTTTTTCTTGATTTCTTGCTATCCCGAACCACCGGTTAAGCCTCCCCTCCTTCTTCATTGCCTTTAAGCACATGACGCAACACTTAATATGCATCATTGCCTACTCTTTACCTACAATCACATAAAACTCCATTAATTGATAGATTAAATGCAATTTCCCCCATTTCCTCCACAAAAGCAAGTAAAAAATGGGTGCAAAGAGACAAATGATGTGCAATATTCTATGCTCATCAACCATATCCCTAGTAATTTGTGATTGAGCCTAAGTTAAATTTCATTTCTTAAACACATATGTTAACCGAGCCAATGAAAATATATTTATTCAGCTCTTGTTATCTAATTTTATTGCACCCTCTCTTAAAAAAGACATTATACAAGAAAAAGAGAAAAATGGGGAATTATGGCTGAAAAGAAAGAAATAAGAAAAGAAAAGTAAAAAATGATGAAAGAAAAGTGTTGCAAAGAAAAGAACAGAAACAGCTAATTATAGGCCTGAGATAGAAAAAATGAAGAATGGAAAATATGATTTTGTTTTTGTAAAAGCATTGGAAAGTTAAAGATAGGTGTGTGCTACCTAAATTAAAAAGGATAGCTTTTAAATCCCTCAAATGTCATTTCTTAATCCCAATACCCTTGGCCACATTATAACCCTAATAAAGTCCTTATTTTATTTTAGAAGTCATGCATGTGTATCATTTCAACCATTCATTATAAGGGGGAGTGTTGATAATGTTATTTGATGTAGTGTTAATATTCCTTCATGAGATTATGCCAATTTTCAATTTTATTCAAATAATCTTATTTTGAAATATCACATGTGCCATTACTTTGCTTTGATTACAATAATCTTATCACATGTAATTTTTGAGTGATAATCACTAAATTTTGGGTGTATTCTTTGTTGAGTGATTGCCAAGAAAGGATTGACATTGAAGCTAATTTTCATTCAGTGTAGCAAAGGGTTGTGATATTTCTTAAGTGTTTTTGAAATAAAGGAATCCCCACACACATAAGAATTTTTCTGAAAATATACTGAATAGTATTATAATTGGTGTGTGTTTTACTCTTAGAGTGATAAGGAGAGCGGAGTATTCTAGCATAAAAATGGAGTGATAATTTAAGTTTATATGTGAATAATATGAATTATTTCATCTTAGCTATTGAAGTTTGTACGTATATTCACTGAAAACTTTTATGGGATGAAACTCGTCCAGTAGGGATCACCTAGGAGTTTAACGGCTTGTTTACATAAGCTAAATGCAGTTGTGAAATCTACAAATATTTAGTTGGAGTATGATTAACCCTAAAAAATGCATAAATTAATTAGAGTTTAGGGTTAATAATGTACATTAATATATTTAAAGTGATTAATTGAGATTAATTTATGATTATTGTTTAAATTATATATTTTGTAGGGTTTCATACACAATTAAGAGACCTTTGAGGGTTAAAATTTGAAAGAGGAACAAACAGAGGGAGGTAAGAGAAATTTCAAGAAGAGACTCACCATCCGGATGGTGAAACACCATCCCAATGGTAGAAAGGTCAACAAGTCAACAAAAGAGGTTGCAATGCAAGAAAACCAGATACTTAGCACTGTCCAGACGGTGGTGGTGGCGTCTAGATGGTGGCGTCCAGATGGTGGCCTTAACTGCCTTATCTCCTTCTCTTCTCCCACTGGTCTGTTGATGCAACGAAAGGCCCTAATTGGCTATCTTGGGTGTCAGCCGCCTTAGACTCTCCATTGGAGCCTATAAATAGGCATGTTCAAGTCGTTTTGCAAGGGAAGTCTTCCACCTTTGACACGCCAGTGTTGGAGGGAATAAATACCCTACCTTAAACACTCCTAGCCAAACAATTTCTTCTACATTTCTTTTACATCCTTTTTAGTTAGAAGGTTGAACCTTTCTCATTTTTTTTGCCCTAGTCTGTGACAAAAGTGATGGTGTTTCACTTATTCCTCAGGGAAGGATTTCTTACATTTGCTTTGCATTTACGTTATAATGGGATTATCTTACTGATGAGCGCGTGATATTGCATATCTAACAGCCTCATTACATGCATTCTAACTCAACTTTGAATTTAATTAATTAGAGATAGTTGAATTGTGAATAATGTAGAAATTTTGATGTTGCAGACAATCATAAGGTAAATTATGGCTTTTGGAATCCTGCAACTAAGTGTGGATGAGTGGTGAAGACATGGACACATTACATGAGGATTTGGAGGCTTAAAGTGAAAGAAATCAAGGAGGTATCGGTACCTGGTATCATAGGTACCAGTACCCACACCATTTGGTATCGGTACCTTGGTATTCCCTATTTTTACCATGATCCACTTCAAATCTGAAAAAGTGTCAAACATGAAAGTTGTAGATCTGGATGTCCTCTATCTTGTGTCAAAATTTCAGCTCCATGGACAGTGGGATCAAAAGTTATGATAAATTTACAAAAATTTGGAAAAGACCTACTAGTAGATGACATGCAAGACCTACGGATAGAAAAGCCTTACGGAAAATACCTACTGGTAGAAAAGCCTTCTGGAAAATACCTACCGATAGGTAACCTACGATCTACGGGTAGGAGATACCCAGAAAGTCTAGACACTTCTCACGACTCCACCAACTATGGGGGCTTACCTTTTGTCACCTAACCAATGCTCTTACATTTCTAACACTCCATGATGATCTCCTAACCCCTATATTCAAATTTGAAGCATGAAAGAGTGGCTGGCCAAGGAAGAGAGATGGAATGGTTGGAAAAGGAAATAGCCATGCTTTTTAACTGACTTTGGAAGCTTTTTTAGACAACCTCTGCCCACAAGCAACCTATATCAGCACACTCAATGGTAGAGAGAGGGGGATGGACGAAAATAAGAGACTTCCTTCATACAATTTCAGATTATCAAGCTTTTGAAAAGGATAGAGCCTACCTAAGCTTATGAGTAGTATAAAGAGGGAAAGCTAGGGTTCTTGCTTTTTTTCACCATTTTCATTCTTGTAAGCTTCAATCTACATGTAATCTTTTTTTCTAACACTTTAATCTTGTTTATTTCAAGTTATATTGAGTTTAGCTAGGGTTTACTAGTTCTATTGCTTGTATTTGGGTATTTTCTCTTTAAGCTTTTCACTTTAGGTATGAATGTTATTTCTTTTGTAGTTTAAACTTCTTCTTACATTAATGCAAGTCTATGTTTGATTTTATTACCTTATTTTTCTCTTTAATATTCGTTTTTGCCTTTATCATGAGTAGTTAAAACTTTTGGTTGGCTAATCTAAGAGTAATTTCCTCTTGGATATGCGAAATCAACTCTCTTTCATTCTTTCTTGTAGTGTAAAGTGTTTGGTTTGACTAGGTTCAGTGCAGATGTAGTTGTGAGCTCTTGATACACCGTAGACTTGTCACGCGGTATACTTTTTTCCAACACAACTACATTAGTCCCTCACTTTCTACAAATTAATCAAACACCGAGACACCATTGATTGAATGAAATGAGTTGGTTTGTGATTAGCACAAAATATTACACATTATGTATGCTTTTTATACTTGCTTTTGTTGTGAAATTGCGGATAAATGCAATTAAGCAACCAATTAATGATGTTTATGTGTGATTGTAGGTAAAGAGTTGATTATGGCTTGAGTTAAGCCCCCACCATAGTGCTTAAAGTCAATCGAGATGAGGGGTGGCTTAAAGAGACACTTAGAAGGTGAAGAAATCAAGAGAAATGCAAATCTTGTGAAAACCTTCCAGAAGGTTTGGTCATAAACCTTTCGGAAGGTTTGCACATTGAATTACCTCTGCCCATGCCAAACCTTCCGAGAGGTTTTCACTACTGGACAACTTTTTCCTTTACCCCTGCAAAAACCTTACGGAAGGTTTGCATTGACCTTCTGGAAAGTTTAGCCCAAAAATGTCAGACAACTTGCAACTCAAGCTCTGCCACTTGGGGGGGTCCCACCTATGATCCTCCCACTTGTCCCCTGACACATTCTACATACATACATGCCTCCCTACACCCTAAATTTAGCATTGGAAAATGGAGGATGAGAAAGGAGGAGAGAGAAAGAAAGAGGTAATGTAGGCTCAAGCTAGGCCTTTCCTAGACTGTCCAAGCCATCATCTCAGCCCCCATTGATTGAAAGCCTCTCACACAGGCTATAGGACCTCCATAGATGAAAATGAAGAGACTTTGGACATTTTACAACATTATTCAACAATATAGTGAGAGAAGCTAAAGCAAGAAGAGATAGTTTTAGAGGGACAAGTTGTAATTTTTGCATTTCTTCTACCCATTTCACTTGTTGTAAGCTAGAATATTGTTGTAATCTTCATTCAATACACATTAATCTCATTTATTGCAAGTGTATTTCAAGTTTAGTTGCACATTCTAGATTCTACCATGTTTGTATTTAAGTTTTTCTTCTCAAGCTTTTCAAATAAGGTATTAAATGCACTTCTTTGTAGTTTAACTTTTTTTGCATTAATAAAAGTTTCTATCTTCATTTCTTCACAATGTCTATTCATCTTATGTATGTATTTGCATTAAATATGAGTAGCTAAGCTTAAATTTGACTAATCCAAGGGAGAATTCCTCTTGAGTATGCTAAATCAACTCTTTTTCATTCTTCTTTGTACTATAAAGTGGTTTGGTTTGACTAGGTTGAGTATGGACGGGTTATGAGCTCTTGTAAACCGTAGACTTGTCACAGGGTATGCTTGAGCCTATACCACATTAGTCCCTCACTTCCTACGAATCAATCGAACACCTAGGCAACATTGGAAGAATGTTTTGAGTTGATTTGGCATTCCCATTGGAATGACCTCTTCGGATTAGCCAACCCTCTTTCCATTACATTTCAAATCAAAACTTCACTCTTCAAAACACAAACTCAAAAGAATTTTACACTTTTTCATTTTTACAAAATCACCTTCACATAATTCAACCTTCATTCCCTGAGGAGACGACCTTGCAATACCCATTCAAAGTAAAACATGACACTCAAAAGTCTCTCTTCACTTAGAGAGCACTTTTGCACACACACACATTTTGTTTATCCACACACGTTTTTCCCATTTCTCGCATGATATCTAAGGGTGAGTGACACTCGCCTAACCGTACATGCAACATACACATTACCAGAATCATGGTAAAAAATTAGGGTAAACGCCATGAATAAAGCATTTTTGGTGCCCTTACCAGGGAAGGCAAAGCATTGAATTAGAAGGTGTTTTTCGAACAATGGAGGTAAGTCCCGTGATTATCATCATGGGCCAAGGTACGTTGCTCCTTGTATATACTTTTGTTTACTTTTCTTTTCATGTGTAGATATTTTTTGTATGTGGGGACGGGGTGACCAAAATAGATTAGTTAGACAACCCCTAGAACCTAACATGAATCTTGACCAAGACCCACCCAAGAATGTCGGTGATGATTTTGAGGATATTGGTGCTAATGCCCCAAGAGGCGGGGAAGTGTAAGACCCTAGAATTTCAAACCCTAGAATTCATTTTCCCCTCGGATTGAGGGAAACCATAGGTCAATGCAGGATTATCTTCAACCCACTTATAGCAGCACTTCCTCATGCATTCTTTTACCGGTCCAAGCTCATGCCTTCCTAGTCAAACCGAGAATGATGCAACTACTTCCTCAATTCCATGAAATTGAAAGAGAGAATTCTTATTTACTTGCACATTAAGGAATTCGAGGAAATAGTTGTAACCTTCCTCACTAATCATGTCATGGAAGACATAGCTCGTCTAAAATTGTTTCCTTTTTCCCTTAAAGACAAAGACAAAGCCAAAGCGTGGTTGAATTCCTTGAAGCCTCGATCCATAATCTCTTGGACACAAATGCTTGCTGAGTTTTCGAACAAATTCTTTCCAGTGCCTAAAACCACTGCTCTTAAAAGTAAATTCAAAATTTTTCAGAAAAGCCCAATGAGAAATTTTATCAATGATGGGATCTCTTCAAGGAATTCCTACAATTCATTCTACATCATGGTTTTGAACCATGGCAGTTGGTGAATTTCTTCTACGAAGGGATTGCACTGATCTATCGCAAATTCATAGACATAATGTGCAATGGGGAGTTTTTAAATAAAGATCCCGATGTCCCGCAACCCGTTCCAACACTTGATCATGGAAGTGCAATGGAAAATGGTCCTTTCTTGTTCTTGAATTCAGTTACCTATAATCTATGCAAACTCTCCACCCGGTCACTATTCTTGTGGGAATTAATTCATTCTTCTCAGTTGCAACCACGGTGACTCCTAACTTCTTGGGAACCACTTGTGTACGGCTTACCCATTTGCTATCAACAATTGGGGAGATAATTCCTACATCAAGCAACTTCAAAACTTCAACTCTTACCACATCCTTCATGATTGGATTCAATCTTCAATGTGGTTGTCCCGACGGTTTGTTATCATCTTCAAGGAAAATCCTTTGGGTGCATATGAGGGGGTTAATCCCCTTTATATCTACTATGGTCCACCTACGGGCTCCCTTATGGACTTTTAATAGTCTTTCTTCTTACTTTGGTAGCAAGGATGAATTGACTACCACCAAAAAGGTATCCTTACTCCCCAAGAAAATATATTTTGGTGTTAATGGGAATAGCTTCAATTCTAGTTGTGGCAATTGAACAGTGGATGGTAGCATTGGTTTGTTGACTAGTGGTAACTCCTCAAATTTAGGCACCCAAGGGCCTAACTCATAAACTTCTTCTTGAACAGCTTCCTCTACAGAAAAAAATTCCTCTAACTCCTCTCTAGTTGACTCATCTCCTTGTTGTTCTATGATGTTATCTATAAGATTCACCTGGTGAACCTCACCATCATCTTCAGATTGTTTCCCAATATTGAAAACATTAAGCTCCAACATCATGTTTTCAAAAGTCAACTTCATGAATTCATTCCTGCAATTAATTAGAGCATTTGATGTTGCAAGGAATGTTCTGCCTAATATAACAGAAATTTGAGCAGCTGGGTTAGCAACAGGATAAGTATATAAAACTATAAAATCAACTGTAAAGTAAAAGAAATTCACTTGGACCAGAACATCCTCCACTATTCCTCTTGGCATCTTCACGCTCCTATCTACAAGATAGAGTGTAATGGATGTCAACTTCAATTCTCCAAGTCACAATTGCTAGTAAACCGAATAGGAAAAGAGGTTCACACTTGCACCTAAGTCTAGCAATGTTTGCTCTACCAATAGCCCCCAGTGATGATTGAGATGGTGAAACAACCAGGGTCTTTATATTTGGGCAAAGTGTTAGTCCATAAAATACCACGTACTTATTTTGTAAGGAATGCTTTTTTTTTTTTGCACATTTACTTTCCTCTTAACAGTATACAATTCTTGTAAAAACATTGCATATGATGGTACTTGTTTAATAGCATCCAATAGAGGAATATTAATTTTCACCTACTTATAGATTTCTACAATTTCAGAATTATCACGTAATTTAGTAGGCATACGAAGTCTATGTGGATAAGGAGCAAGGATAGGATAACTATCAACATCAACAACCTCAGACAGCTTAGTCTCTTTACTAGTCTCATGTTCACCCAAAGTCTCTTTTTTGTAGGCTTACAGACCTTAGGTGGTATTGTTTTATCAACTTCTTTACCACTTTGAAGAGTAGTGTTAAACTTAAGCTACTCAAGATTTGGTTCAGAAAACTCTACCATGTGCTGACCTTTGGGGCTCTCTTGTGGTTGAGCAGGGAATTCTTCCTTCTCTTATTGCATCATCCCAAGGTATAGTTGATTTTTTGTAATTTGAGCCTTAAATTCATTCAAAACCTGTGAATTTTGGTTATTAATAATGTTCTGGTTCTATATGAACTGGTGCAATAGATCATCCATGCTTCGCTTATCCAGTGGTTAGTAAGGGGGTACTACTGGTTGACCTTGATGGCCAAACCCTTGTGCATGCGATTATGGTGGTGATGGTGGGTTCTAAACAAACCCGTGTTATGGTGGTCCTTGTGTAGGAACTTGTGGAATATTAAACTGATCTTGACCTGAGTAGACTTGATTTGGCTGATTGGTGGTAGAAGGATGAGGTATATGTACTTGAGGTTGTACAGTGTTGGCAGTTCTCCAACTAAAATAGGGATGGGAATGCAATCCCAGATTGTATTTATTGGAATATGGAGCAAAGGACTACCTAGGTTGGTTGAATGCATTAATATGCTCATGCATTTCCCTATATGTAGGAATGGTTGGGGCACTTATTCGTCCAATGCTCAACAGACTCACAAATAGCACAAGGGTCCTCAACCTCTAGTACACTTGTCACCTCATTGACTTTCTGAAATTTCAAAATTTTTACTTTCCTCGAAAGCTTGGCAATCTTGGCTAAAAGATCATCTTGATCTCGCAAAAGATGTTTACCACTTCCAAATGATTTAGTAGTTGTTGATGATGTGGATTGCTCAACGGGATCTGAGATATCCCATAACTGGGCATTCTCCACCAAACAATCAAAATAATCATGAGCTTTCTCAAGTTGTTTATTCAAAAATTCTCCGTTACATATCATTTCTATGAATTGACAATATGCAGGGGTAATTCCTTGATAGAAAAAGCTTATCATCTGCCACAATTCGAAGCCATGGTGTGGAACAGAGTTTAAAAGTTCCTTGATCCTCTCCCAACATTCACAAAACTGCTCATTTGGATTTTCAGCAAAATTTTGGATTTGTTTCTTCAAAGCTGTAGTTTTAGGAACAAGGAAAGACTTTGTGAAAAACTCTTTTTACATTTGATCTCAAGTAGAAATTGTTCGAGGGTTGGAGTAAATTTAGCCAACTCTTTACCTTGTCTTTAAGTGAGAAAGGAAACAATTTCATATGGGCCACCTCTTCTTGTACATTTTGTTCTAAGAATGTACTAACTATTTTCTCAAACTTCTTAAGGTGGTGCTATCAATTTTCACTTGCCACACCATGAAATTGAGGGAGTAATTGGAGCATCCATAGCTTTACTGTAAACTGATGTGCATGCATAGGAAGTACTACGTACGATGATGTGGAAGAACGAGCAGGTTGGAGATAATCCTTCATAGTTCGACCAGATAGAACTTCTGGAAGATTATTCCCAGTGTTTTCCAAGTTAAGTGAATTGATTGGATTATTATTCCCCCGATTGGCAAGGTTAGCATTAATGTTCCCGTCATCCATATCTAAGAAAGGTCTTTGATCAAGTCTAACAAGCCTATTATTTTTGCCCCTTCTCCACATGAAAAACTAAAAACTCTAAAAATAAGAAAATAATAGAAAGAAAGAAATTAAATACAGTAGAAACAAGCACCTGCACTCATGATGAAAATCACAAGAACTACATGAGTACCTCTGATTCACCTTTGATTAACGCTCGATGTTCTCCGACAACGGTGCCAAAAATGCTTGCCCTCAAAAGTGGGTGTATTTTCACTAAGCTCCCAAGTGTAAGAGAAATTATTGTGCAGTAACTTGGAATGAAATTCTAAGGTCGTCTCTTCAGGAAAATCTTTGGTAACCAATGATGATTACAGAAAATAAAAAGTTCTTTGAAGTTGATAGTTTTTAGTAACAAACTAAATTAAAGATAAATTCAATAAGAGAAAGAACCAAATAATCTTAGGATTTCATCTTACCCATGAACATAAATTACACTCTAAATCTATAACTCATCCAAGTTCGTAATCAAAATCCCTTAGACGGATAATATTCAACAAAAAAAAATTAGTGAAAATAGTGATTTTGATGACAAATTTGTATCAATTTGATTGCATGGACTCCAATAATTATCTGTACTAAAACCAATTGCCTACCAATAAAAATGGATGTCTACAAATCAATTAGGTTTCCGAAAAATAACTATTAAATCACACACATCGTAAAACCCCTAGTTTAGAGTATAAACCATAGGTCATAGATTGAGAATCCTCTTACGATTGTTCGGAGAGGAAACTACTCACTCGTGATTGTGAAATTAAAGCAAGGTACTAAAAAAGGTATAACTTAGTTCAAGAAATAAAGATTGACTATAAAATAAATGAGAACTTGAATGTAAAATCACCTTGCATTGAAGAACTGTAATAACGTCGATTGCACTAAATTGAATTGGCTTGAATTGAAGAACAATAATCTTAAACTAAAGACAAAGAAATAAAACTAGAGTATGGTTGCTAAAGAAATTGAGAAGAAAATTGCAAAGAAGAAAAACAAGAGGCAACGATCCTAAGCAATGAAAAACTATTCTGAATCGATCCCTTCTCTCTCCAAAAGGTCTTCTATTTATTGTGTGTGGAAAGGAAGCCTTCAACATCTTGATGAATATCTTCTCCGAAAATATCTCCTTTTTCTACTGGTAGAGAATCCCCAAAAGATATGGTGAAATCAGACTTTAATTAGAGTTTCCCGTCAAAATCTGTCTTGACCTATTGATAGAACATTGTTCACCTACCGATACAACCTTGATCTTCAAATCCCTGTAACTTCTTCTACCGGTAGTACACAAGTTCACCCATTGGTAGAACATATTCCAGAGGGCTCCACTACCGGTAGAACATAAATCCACCTATCGGTAAAACATATTCCAAAGAGCCTTTTTTCTAGTAGAACTACAATTGTCTTCTTTCCTACCGATAGAACCCAACTCCAACTAGCAGATTCTTCATTCTAGCACACTTCTATCGGTAGGTATCGGTAGAACCTATTTTTTATGAATTTCTTCTTTAAGGCCTCCAGCTTCACTTTGAATTGATCAAATCAACTCTAACTTGTCCAACACCATTTTCATGATGCTTCATGTTTACCCTTACATCTAGACTACCTACAAACACAAAATTAATGCATTAATAGTAAAACAAGCTAAGTAAAGCAAGTTAATCTACTAGCAAGCCTAGAGTGAATATGTTAGCTATAAAATATTGCAAGAATGAGAACTCAACAAAGAGCTTGTTGGCGAACAAACTCGTTGGTGTGTGCATACCAAAAATTGTTGGTGTGCCTATAATCGCTCAAGGCCTAGACGAACTTTGTGATGGGGAGGTCCAAGTGAAGCTACACCAGACGTCGAAGAGAGAGTTTAGACAGAGAGACATAGCAAGGAAATGATCATCTAGCCATGGGTATTTATTGAGATATAATACACGATACTTGTAAGTTAACTGGGCACGTAGTGGATTAGGCTTTGGTGAACCTCGAGTGGTGTTTGAAAAGCAGTTCTCATCATTAATTTTTGCATTTTGATTGAGAATAGGTAATTGAGGTAGACATAGGTCAATAATTGATTAGGCTGAAATTGAAAAACCTACTCACCCCCCTAGATTAAGTGTCTTGATTTTCATATGTATAATCGTGAGGGAAGATCCATATCGGATTCCCCTTCCGGGAACAACAGAATGGACTGACTAGATTTTAGTTGAATATAAAGAGCAATTTGAACAAAGCAAATATTTTTTGGTGTCATGGTTGTGTCATGCTACTCATATGAGCGTTGCAAGGATGTTTGGAGGGCTCTCTGTAAGTTATGGAGTCCATTAACCAATACTTTCCACCACAGTATTAGTGAGCTAGGCATTTCATTATATGACTTTAAAGTCATAGATGGTCTACCAGTTTTAGGCACTCCTTATGAAGGATTTTACCTCCGAACTAGGAATTGCTTGATAAGGACGGATATCCTTCTGATAAGCACATAATATTGCATATTTAACAGCTTTAGTGCATCATTTTAACTCAACTTAGCATTGAAGTACTTAGAGTTAGCTGAAATTATGAATAATGTTGAATTTTCGATGTTGCAAGTAATTATAGTATAAATGATGGATTTTATAACCTCGCAACTAAGTATGAATGAGTGGTGAAGAGATGGATATATTCAATGAGGATTGGGAGGCTTGGAAGGTGAAGAAACCAAGAAAAATGCAATTTTGAAGGTTTAGCCCACTGGTTTCCCAAGGTTATGACACAACACCTCTGTTTTTCCCATTTTGGACCATGATACACTTCGAATCTGAAAAAGTGAAAAACATAAAAGTTGTAGATCTGGATGTCTTATGTATTGTTTCAAAATTTTAACTCAATCAGACGGTTGGATCAAAAGTTATGATAATTCTACGAAAATTGGTCCGAAGTAGAAGACCTACCAGTATGCCATACTAGTATGATTCACCTACTGGAGTTCGATGTACTGGTATGCCATACTGGTAGGCTCTATTGAAACATCCCAAAATGCCCAGATCACCTGTATCTCATGCTCCACTGGCTTGGGGGTCCCACCTATGATTCTCTCGCTTACCCCCTGACTTCCCTTACACATCTACGTGCCTTCCATCACCCATGCTTGGAATTTGGAGGCAATGACATAAATGGGGATGGGAGAGAAGAGGGCTGCCAGGGGAGTTGCTGGGTAGGCTATTCCTAGCCTGTCCAAGCCATCATCTAACCTCCTATTGATGGGAGTCCTGCACACAGGCTACGGGGATCACCATGGACAAAATTGCAGGGCTCTCACACTCCATTTATTTAGTATTCACAAGCCATTGAAGGGTGGCTACCTAAGCTTTGGAGTAGTCCAAGGAAGAAGATGATGAATAGCAGAAGTAGAAAGTTTATGTTTTTGCATTTTCTTCTCCAATTTCATTGCATTAAGTTGTAGTCCTCTTGTAATCTTTATTTCCTGCATTATACTCTCTTTTATTTCAATTTTAATTTCATGTTCTTGCACTTAAATATTTGGAACTGGGTTTTCTCTGCAACTTTTCCATTTTTGGTATAAATGTTATTTCCTTTGTAGCTTAACTCTTTTCTTGCTTTAAGTTAAGTTTTAATCTTCATTTCAATTCCACGTCTCTTTACATTATGCATGTCTTTTATTTTATCATGAGTAGCTAGATTTTAGTTGGTTAATTCAAGTGAGATTTTCTCTTGGGTTTTCCATTTTAACTCATTATTTTTCCTCCTCTCGGTGTATGATGGTTTGGCTTGATTGGATTGAGGGTTGACGTGATTGTGAGTCCTTGATATTCCTTAGGCCTGGTCACTGTTTATGCTTGGATCCTCACCATCTCGTCCCTAGCTTCCCACGAATCAATCGTTCATATATGCACTATTGGAGGAAGGTTTCAAGTTGAGTTAGGATTCCCATTAGAATGGCCTCGTTGGATTAGCAAACACTTATTTTCATTTCATTTCCTATCAAAAACACAAACACCAAAACTCAAAATCAAATGTTTTTACATTTTACCCTTTTCACTAAAATCACCTTCACACAACTTGACCTTTTGTTCCCCAAGGAGATGACCTTGGAATACTTTCCAAGTAAAACACAACATTTAAAAGACTCCTTACGCTAGGGAAACACTTTTGTTCACACACATTTCATTCTCTATTTCATACATTTCATCCATCACACCATTCTATTACCTCATTTCTCACATCATTTCGAGGGAGAGTGACACTCCCCTTTTACACATAAGCCATACACACACATTTGCGGGTGATGTGCGGAGATTAGGGAAAACAACAACAGAAACCACCAAGCACCTTCCACTATAACCAAACTTTTAAGGATTCATGCCACTTTGTGTGATCACCTTTGGGACTCAAAGGTGACTTGGATTCAATGGATTCACTTCTTTTATAGGGGAGAAATGGTGTATATCGGTTTTGGGGAGAATTATAATTCTATTTACAAGAAAGGTGAAAAATTCTGATCCACAATGCATCAATTGCCTTTGGAGGTATCATCAAGAGGGGCATTGGCTGCTTATTTATCTTTGTGGCTTAGCAAATTCATTTTTCCTCATGGAAATAGTGTGGTGCATCTAGAGACTTTTTATATGGCATCTTTGCTGGACAAGGGGGTTGTTGTTTCACTTGCCCAAAGTGTTATGAGTTATATCTATCATGCGTTAGCAGAAATTGCTACTCACCCTAAAAGCCCTAGAGCAACGAATCCAAATTTTCCCATGCATTACATGCTTGGTTGGTTGGGAGAGCATTTCCCAATTTTGTACCGTCGTCGACCTCAGGATGAATTTCCTCCTAACTATCAATTGTTGATTAGATATTCAGGTGTTTTAGGAGAGGAAATGAACACTTATGCAGCAAGAATCATTTTTAGACATTGTCAACATCTTTCTTTCTGACCCACCTCTTCTGGTGAAAATGAAGATATTTAGTGTTTGGATGTTATAGGGATCTCAGATAAACATTTTGAGTTTTTGGTTGTCATACGCTTTGCCTTGCTACCTGTACGAGTAGGTATTGATTTGTGTGGCCAACCATATTACCCAAACAAAATTTGACGTCAATTTAGGCTTGATCAAGGCATTCCCACCAATAAACTCATGTTTACGTTCGCACAAATGTATGAACGCAATAAGGAGGTGGCTAAAGCACAAAATTTATTTTGAGGAGGGACACTAATGCATTGTTTTGTATCCATTGACTGAGTTATACAAGAGTCTGCGCCTACCAGTATTACTGATGGTGGGTAAGAAACTCTGCTCCTTATTTGGGTATATCAATTCACAAAGTACATCACACTTTGACAAAATGGCAATATAACCAATCGAAGTCAGTCTTTGTGATTAAAAACATTTAAAATCCTACCAAGGGAATAAGGAGAGCCATTAAGCTAGTCGAGGTTGCAGGTACAATTCCGACAACTAGTCATGATAATTGTAGGATAACTTATTCTAGTGAAAGAATAAAATATTGAACTCATCAAGAACTTTCTTCAAATGATATAAACGCTAAAAGAGCTCGCTATAAAGGGTCACATGCATCAAATGGAGATGCTAGCTATGCTGGTGCACCTTCCAAAGATCTTCAAGTGGATAAGTCTTCTGGCAAGGGAGTTGAACAAGGTGAATCACCTTGTAACCTTGAGGGGAATGATATGAAAAGGCTCGAGACTAGATTGGACAATGATCGTGTTGATTATCACTGTTTAGATGACTTTGTTATGGCTAAGTCATCAGTTACTCTTCTTTTGGAGCATTGTCAAACTACTTTCTCATTAGAGAGATTCTTGCCATTGATAAGTACTGAGCTTGGACCAAATATTTATCATCTTACAAAAAAATTCGTAACTGGCCTCATGGAAGAAGTAATTGGTCAAATCTCATTATGTTTTTTATCTGAGATCTTATTGGAGTCTCGAGCTAAAGTGATGAAATCACTTCAAATGATCCTTGGGGTAGTTAGTGAAACTGATCCAGGGATGGATGAGGTCAATTGGTTTACCAAAACTATCGCACAGACCTTTGAATTATCTAAAACAATTGCTTGTAATGACATTGTGTTAAGGCAAGGTACTAAATTTGATGAGGGTGAAAGAAAGTTTGAGCTTGGAGTTGACGAATGCCTCAAAGCAATCAGATGACCTGAAAATCTAAAGAAGCACAAAATTTAGAAGAATCAAGAATCCGAGCTATGAGAGCTCAACTAGAAATTGAACAATTTGATTTTGAGGACAAAGTCAGACAATTTGAGTCATTTCTAAGAGAGCAAGCTGTAGAGGTTCAAGAGCTTCAAAAATTAATGCTCGAGATAAGAAAAGAGGAATTTCAAGCAATTGAAGCTCATAAACAAGAATTTTAGAAACTTCTTAATTCTTTGCGCTTGTTTTGTGGCAAACATTAATTTTTTTCTTGTAGACCATTTTATATGCCTCTTGACTTTCGAATTTATTTTCTTTTTGCTACTCTCACCAAAATTTAGTGCAACAATTTTACTGGGACATTAATCAATTTAGACACTTGAAAATGTCATCAGTGGAAAATTTTGAATTTTTTTTTGGTGGTTGGGCCTCGTTTAGCTAAACTGTCTACCTACCCTTAGCAGGATCAAGCTAACGTAGTTCAAATTTTTTTTATGAAATATGATTTTTTTTTTTGTGGTTGCGCCTAATTAAACTAGACTGCCTACGTACCCTTCGCATGATCAAGTTAACATAGTTCAAACGTCTTTTATGAAATATGAATTTTATTTTTTTGGTTGCTGCACTTGGTTAAACTAGGCTACCTACGTGCCATCAAGGGAAAATTTTGATTTTCCTTTCCTTTTTTGTGATTTTTTTTTTGTGGTGACTGTGTCTAATTAAACAAAACTACATATGTACCCTTCACTAATGTAGTTTAAATTTTGTTAGAAATTCTTATTTATTTATTTATTTATTTTTGTTGGTGATTGCATCTCGTTAAACTAGACTACCTACGTATCATTCGCTTGATTAAGCCAACGTAATTCAAATTTTGTTAGACAACTTTGGATTTTCTTTTTTTTTTTTTTTGAATTGTTTTTCTTTTTGTGGTTGCACCTAATTAAATTAGACTGTCTGCATACCCTTCATAGGATAAGCTAACGTAGTTCAACTTTCATTAAAAAAAATTGGGTTTGAATTTTTATTTTTTTTGTGGTCATGCCTAGTTAAAATAGACTGTCTATTTACCCTTCGTAGGATCAAGCCAACGTAAATCAAATTTTGTAGATTTTTTTTTTTGTGGCTACGTCTGGTTAAACTAGACTCCCTACATACTTAATAATTAAACTTAATCAAAAAAAAAATTACAAATGTAATTTCTGTCAAATAAGTCTTAAAAAATGAATACACCCAGTTTTCCATTTGATTGAATCAGCTAGACTTGGTGGAAGCCTTGCACGTGTATTGAACTTCAGATTATAAATATCAATGCCGCTCCTCAAGTGCCTGGAATTTTTGACAGGTTAGTTTCAGTCATTGGTCTGTTTATCTTCTCTGTCTCCATCTCCAATCATCGTGTGAAGCAATAAGCCTTTTTTCCCATGGATATAAAGGCATCGCTGTACTGAGTGTTACTCCGCTGCGAGTAGCCTTTAAGTTTTTTTGTCACAGTTTTGAAACTATTACAGGGAGGGGCTGATGAAGTTTAAACCCACAACCTAACCGGCGGGCTACGTAGCCATTAGACCACTGCTTATCTTCGCTGCGAGTAGCTTTTCATGATAAATCAAAGCTGTTGGAGCACTTGACACTTGGTTCCTATGAGTTTCAGGTCCATTGTTAGTCAAATCTTTGGAAGTGGTACCTCGAACTTGATATCACTTCCATGTGTTTGCTTTCGAAACAACCTACGTGAGAGGCAATTTTGAGTGCACAGAAGTAGGCTTCATTCGAGATGGGTTTGGTTGTCAATGTTACAAAGTGGTGTGTCCTACTAAGGTTAGGAGAGGATCCTCTAGTATTGTGATGCACAAGGATATCCCAATTTACAGGTAACTTTGCAGTTGGTCTCCTCAATGAATCACCTCTCTAGTCCATATTGCACTAGAGGCACAGTGAGAGTCCTCGATTTTTACGGGTCTAAATGCGCTGTATCACTTTCAAACTGTTCAGATAATCTCAAACCTCAAACTAAACTAATACATGTTCACTTTGGTCATGAAGACCTAAAATACAAAAGTTAGCTAGCCAATATAATGCTCACATTATTGGAAAATTCACCATTTGGTATTTAGAAACCTCAATGAAAATTAACCGCATTCTTGGACCAGATCACAAAGCTGTTTAAGCGTGTCTGCAACATTACCCAGGCAAGAAATAAGCTTGTCACCTTGAAGTCTGGTGATATCAGTCTGGAAGGCCTCTGCATTTCTCAAATCGGCCAATCTGTAGTCCACATCCTCTGTTAGGTTCCCTTTAAGTATGTCATTGATGAGTTCTGCATTTTCACGCAGTCTTGTAGCCATCATTTCTTCCATTCCTTCTATGGTGCTTTTCTCCCAGATAGTTTTTTCCTCTATGCTGCATTTTGGAGGTTCGGACTTCTCTTCTAAACTCCATCCCTCAAGTTTGATCTTTCCAGTTTTGCCACATCTTCGAGGCTTTACCCTCTGTTGTTTGCTGTATTTCTTGGTCTTTTCCTCTATGCTGAGTTTTGGAGGTTCTGATTTCTCTTCTAAACTCCATTGCTCAGGCTTTTGCTTTCCAGTTATGCCATATCTTCGAGGCTTTAGCCTTTGCTGTATACTGCATTTCTGCAGCATCGCCCTGCGCCTCTGCTTCTTGCAACGTACTGAAAACATCAGTATAAAAGCTCAATTGGTAGGAACTTTAGATCGTTACATACAGCCTGTTTTGGTAGATGTGTTTAGATTTCGACAATCCATCAGATTCACTATCATAAGAGAAACTTGTGCCATAAGATGACTGAACCTGGCAGTTTATTTTTGAAATTCAAGCCATTTGAACTTCTCAGACTTTCCAAATTCCAAGTGATTGGAGCTTATAGTATGCAATTTTTGCAGTTCTATAAAACTCAGTATCCGCATCTGTGTCAGAGACTTTAGTCAAGACTGAAACAGTATCAGTCTCTGCCAGATGAAAATGATACAATAGGAATAGCCAAGAAAGTGTGTAAGATCTTAAGATTTGGATTTGGACAATTCTGTACATTTTTGTCATGCCAGAAGTTTATTTGCTTCAAATTAATATATCAAGCGATTAAAAGTCATTGCCATGGTATCTATCTGAGAAAAAGTCATCAGTCATGACAAGATGGACAAAAACTTAAAATACCATTTCCAAATTCGAAAATTTGCCTTTCATTTTTTTGGCCTGACAAGTTAGAATACATATATATGTTGGGGTAAACCAGTCAAATACTATTTATATTTATATACAGTACTTTCTAGATGTTGATTACTCCATGGGAAAGGATAAGAAGACTTGTTTGACTAGATAACTTTCAGTGGTGTTCTCAGTCTCCACAAAGAGAACGCCAAAAAAAAAAAATTCACATAGGAGACTACACAAGGTTTCACAGCAGAAGCATATTTGTTCTAAGTTTCTATCAAATTACATGGGAATTTGCAACAATTGTATAGACAGAAAGATCATTTGCCATTAATATAGATTAGCAAGGCCTTTCACAATTGCAGCAATCATGCTAATTCAGCAGTTTTTTGTTCAATTTCTCGTGGAGTAAAATTCTCATCAGTACAAGTCAAGGGGATGGCCCCATGGCATGTACTTCATCCAATATTGGAACTGGGGCTGCCCTACATAGTCAAGCCTGTTCATTTCCATAAGACCAATGTGCACCAGGCACAAAAATAACCAAAGTCCCATTTCATAACAATCGAGAATGGGCCATGAACTGCCACCTGATCTAAACTTTTTGAGTTCCGACATCGCAATTCTATAACGAATACCACCTTATTGATAAACACAGTAACAATTACCCTTCTAACACATTCTCACACTACCACCACTAAAGACCAAGCACAAAATTCCTTCAAAAATTCTTATTTGAGACAAACATCAGCCATTGTAATTACTTTTTAACATAAAGCCATTTTTAGTCCTATTTTTATCCAACTCTAACCCATTACGAAAACACCAAATATGTTTTTCTTGCTTCCTGACAAATACTGGCAACCTATGTGCAGATCAACTAGAAGCAACCACGATTGAGCTTCAAAATTTGACACCAAAATAACCAGCCATATCATTTCTATATGGGGAAAAGCTCATGGAGTCATTACAACTCAAGTCTCAGCAAATTGTCGTGATGATGAAACTCAAACGATATCTGTTCAATTGATTTGTATAGCTTTAATGAATGAAGGTTTGACTTTGTTCCTTTTCTCCAGCTCTGTGAATGCTTACTAGCAGAAATACTACCCCACTTCACTTTATCCTCACACCTAAAACGAAACTTGCACCTTACCCAAGCCCCAATCCATTATTTAGAGAACTACCAATTAACCACCAGGCTCAAACACAATCAAACGAATAAAATTGATATCTTATGTGTAACAGAAAAAACACTCAATTTAGTCTCCATTAATACGGCTAAAAGGGGTGCATTGGATAAAATCCTATCATTCGACATTATTTGCACAAAGTGACCGTCTCAAGTTGAGGCTCACAACCTCCAGGTTTTTAGATTAAATTTTAACCACTAAACCACATACAGAAAAAACAAATTGAAAATTTTAGCAAAAACATGGTTTTCCTAGAATTAGGTGTCCAAAGTATAGAATGCACTAAATGAAATGAAAATTTAAAAGATTTACAACCTGATGGTATATAGATTAAGGTTAGTAAGGCAAGAATATTTTGGTACCTCTATATGTAAGCAAATGGGACAGTCGGTCAAATTATCAGTTATAAATTACTAATGATATAGTGAATCATGATCGAGCAATGGTAAAGACTTGAAACAACAGTATCAGTGAATTAATGTGGATTTTTGCCTGGAAGGTCAACAATAGGAGCCATATACATATATACTTAGTTGATGAGAGTATACCTATTTAAGAGACTTATGGAGAGCTATAAAAAGAAAAAGAAAATATCTCATACAGCTTTTATAGACTTGGAGAAAACCTACGTTAGAATCCATATTTGATATAATAAGTAACATTTCAGAGAATAAAAGAATGATAAATGGATTTATTGATATAATGAAGGAAAAAATTGAAGAATTGAAGACTACCAAAAGTCGGGTACTAAAGAAACTTGTTGAAGAAACGGAAGAGGGGCAGGACCGCCCTTGAGGCCACTCAAGCAGTCCCATGGTCACTTGAGCAATCTGCTCTTCCTAGGTCAATTTGAAATTCATTTTTCATTCCCAAGACCACCGCCTTATGATCGCCCTCCCACCAATCGAATAGTCGTTCGCAAATCTAAGTTTTCTTATTAACTAAAACTACCTTTATTCCGGACCTATAAATAAAAAAAATCTTTCCTATAACTAGGGGAAGCCTTCAGCAAGCCTTTTGAAGAGAGAAATCTATCTTAAACTTAAAGAGCTTCCACCATAACCCTAGATCCCTTAGACCCAAAGTTACCATCTAGAAATTCTACCCAACCTCACAATTTAGTATTAAAGATCTTGATTAATTGAAGACCAAACTTATTAGTGTATGCATTCCGAAGATAGTCAGTGCGCTCAAGATCGCTCGAGGCCTAGAGGATGCTCGCAAAGGTGAATCCAAGTGAATCTACACATATAGTCTGCTCATAGAACACTAGATTGGCAGCAATATGAAGAGCTACTTGATTATCACAGAACAACTGTAATGGAAGTTGAACTGAAAAACCAATCTCCTAAAGGAAGTATAGCAACCATGTAAGCTCACTTGTATGTATCATTGCTTTCTACTCAGCCTCAACACTGAACCGTGCTATTATTGTTTGTTTCTTACTTTTCCATCTAACAATGTTATCTCTCAAGAAAGTACAATAGTCAGTAGTTGATATCCAATATGAGATAGAACCAACCTAATCAGCATCAGAAAACCTTACACTCTGAGATGCCCATATAATCCAGGAGCACGTTTAAGATATTTAAGGATACGAATAACTGCATTCTAATGTGGTACTCTAGGACATCCCATAAATTGACTTCGCAACAATAACTACATTTACAATATACGGTCGAATAATGGTGAGATAACTTAGCTTCCTAATCAACCTGTGATACCAACTTGGATTTTCAAACAATACACCATCCTCTATCAACAACTTCTGAATTGGATTCATCGGAATATCAATTGGTCTACCACCCAACAAACCTGCTTCCTCTAGCATGTCAACTACATATTTTCTCTGAGATAAACAAATGTCTTGAGTGGATCTGACAACTTCGATACCCAAGAAATATCTATGAATTTTCAAATCCTTAGTATAAAATTAGTCATGCAAGAAGATTTTTAACTTGCCAATACCCTCTCATTCTCAATAACTACAATATCATCCACATAAACAACCAATACAATGTATCGTGCATTAGTTTGTTTGTTGAAAACAGAGTAGTCTATTCGGCACCGAAGAAGACCAAACTCTAAAATTGGCTCTAAGAATTTACCAAATCATGCCCGCAATAACTGTTTTAAACCATACAGGGAGAGATCAAGCATCAAAGCTACATTATTTGCACTCTGAATTCACCTTCAAGATTAGGACAAAAGTACTGGCCTAGATAATTAAGATGATCCCTTAGTTTAATAGACTTAGAAGGATTATAGTTAAAATGAAATTGGGACTAATCTGTGTATGGTTCCTAGGTGTTTTTCAACAAAAAGATTAGCTAAACTATTTTCTGTTTTGAAAATAAAGCTTGAGTTATTAGCGGATCCCCTTTGAGGAACATTCTCTAGTGCTCAAGAGTACAAGTTTTTTGCTTGATTTTACGCTTAAAAAAAAATAATAGAGATTGCCCTATACTCGCTAGCCTTCTCTAGAGTGATCTCTTCATGACTTAGAAAAAAAATGAACAAAGGCTAAATGGAGGAGGAACAAGGACCGCCCTTGAGTTTGCTCTTACAAGGTTGATTTGAAATTTATTTTGTTAAACAACAATATACAACAAAAGCTTAAGTTGTTGGAGATGGTATAAAAGTGTTTATACTTTAATACGCCCTCTTACTTGCAGGCTAGATTTTGGGCCTAGCATGTGAAAATCATTTTAATAATTAAGGTGGCGACGAAATTCGAACACAGTACTTCTTACTCCCAACAAAATGTGGTGTTATAGAACACAAACATCATCATTTATTGGATGTTGCTCATACCCTCATGTTTAATATATATGTTCTCAAACCTACTAGACAGACATTACTCTTACTGTAGTCTACCTCATTAATCGGATGCCTTCCCCTATCTTACATAACCAATTACCATTCTCCTTACTCTATCCCGATACATCGCCCTTTGGACTCACTTCTCACATCTTTGGTTGTGTTGCATTTGTTCGCCTACTTGATCCGAGTCGAGATAAATTTTCACCTAGTTTCGTTAAATGTATTTTTTTTGGCTACTCTCGTACTCAAAAAAGTTATTGTTATTATAACTTTGTCTCCCTCCGATATTATGTCAAAGCCGATGTCAGCTTCTTTGAGTCATCTTTTTTTTCTAGTCCAGGAACTACACTTTCTCTAGATTTGATCTCTACTAATCAGGAGGAGTTGTTATTGCCATTTGTCCCAAATGGTGTATCTTCATCTCCTCTGGCTTTTGACTCTCCATTGCAGGTTTACCATCATTCCACGAATCGACAAGTTGTTCCCTAACCTCCCACTCCCCAACCAAGGTCTGATTCTGCTAAGGACCTCCCATGTGCGTCGTTTGATTTGCTTATTGCATTGCGGAAAAGTACTTGTACTTGTACCCATCATTCTATTTCTAATTTTGTATCTATGCATCAACTTTGCTCTTCATTTCGATGTTTTACGTCTATCTTGTCTTCTATCTTTATTCCTAACTCTTTGAAACAAGCCTTAACATCTCAGGGATGGAAATTGGCTATGGATGAGAAAATTAAGGCACTTCATGGTAATCATTTATGAGCTCTTGCTTCTCTTCTATCTGGTAAGTAGCCGGTTAGTTGTCGCTGGGTATACACTGTAAAATATCATCCTGATGGTTCTGCTGAGCGGTTGAAGGCACGGTTGGTTGCTAAAAGTTATACCCACACATATGGTGTGGATTACTATGACACCTTTCTTGTTACTCGTCTAAATTCTATTAGAATTATTATATTTGTTACAATCATTTCTAATTGGCCCTTATTTCAATTGGACATAAAGAATGCATTCTTACATAGAGATCTACAAGAAGTAAGAGGTAAATATGATTCAACCTCCAAGTTATGTTGTTTCAAGCCAAGAGGAATTAGATTGTTGTTTGAAGGCATTGTATAGCTTGAAACAGTCACTATGTGCTTGGTTTGATAAGTTCAGTACAGTGGTACTTCAGTTTATTTTTCAGTGTTCTACCTCAGATCATTCAGTTTTCACTCGTCGGTCTCCCGCAAGCATTATTATTGTTATTGTGTATGTTAATGACATTATCATAAGTGGGAATGACTCGGATGGTATTGCTCACTTCTAGGCTTATTTGGGGAAGCAATTTCATATCAAAGATTTAGGTCTTCTTCGGTATTTTATTCGGATTGAAGTTGTTCGATCAAAGAAGGGTATTACTTTGTGCCACTGAAAGTATGTATTAGACTTACTAAAACTGGTAATCTTGGTGGTAGACCGATTGATACGCCTATGAACTATCTAGTTAAGCTAGATTCTAAAAGTAATGAAATATTTGATGATATAGAGCATTATAGAGAGTTAGTTGGTAAACTAATTTATCTCACAGTAACATGCCCTGATATTATATTTGTTGTTGGTATGGATAGTCAGTTTATGTCTGCCCCTCGTAAACCTCATTGGGAGGTTATCTGTCGTATATTTCAGTGTCTGAAGGGGCTCGAGGAAGGGATTATTATATCGTTCATCATCATCCGTAAGTGTTGTTGGCATTTCTAATGCTGATTGGTAGTCATGGTGATAGATAGTTTACTTCTGGTTATTGCACATTTGTTAGTGATAATCTTGTTAGTTGGCACAGTAAAAAAAAGAATGTGGTTGAGTGTGCCAAATACATTGAGGTGGACTAATATTTCATTCAAGATCTCTTGAAGCGAAAGGAGATTATCACTCCATATATCAAGTCTTGTGATTAGCGGGATAATATTCTTACAAAATCATTGTCTCGGTCTACCTTCGGTGGTTAATATTCCAAGCTAAATTTTTTTTATCTTTATGCTCCAGCTTGAAGGGGAGTGTAAAAATTCTTATATTTTATGGTACATAAATTAGTTAGTGGAGGGTAGTATTGAAATTACTCTGTAATATTACTCAAATATAAATAAGAGAGTAGGGCAACCCGACCCACACATCAGTTTATTCTCTCTGCCTCTCTTTACTCTTTCTTGTCTCTCTTAAACCTAACTCAAATATTATTTTATACTCATTTTTCATTCCCGAGACCACCGCCTTATGACCACCCCCCACCGATCACACGATCGTTCGCGAATTTGAGTTATCTTGTTGATCAAGACTATCCTTATTCCGATCCTATAACTGCGAAAAGTCTTTCCTACAGCTAAGATAAACTATTAGCAAGCTTTTTGAAGAGAGAACTCTATCTTAAATCTAAAGAGCTTCCAACACAGTCCTACATCCCTAAACTCAACATCTAGAGATTCTACCTAACCTCACAACTTTGAGTTAAAAATCTTATTTGGTTGAAGACCAAATCCATTAATGCGTGCATTCAAAGGATAGTTGGTGTGCCCAAGATCGCTTGAGGCCTAGGGAATTCTCGTGAAAATGAATCCAAATGAAGCTAAACTTAACGTCGAAGACGGAGTTTCGACGGGAGGCTTATTGAAAGAAGGGAACATCTAACCATGGTAATGATTGAGGTATAAAACTCTAGTAGTTATAAGATGATTTTGGGATAGTAGATTAGCTATTGGTTAATCGAGAAGGTTCCCTGCAATTTTTCCCGAAGAGAATATCTGCGTCAGCAAATCACTTGTATTATTTAGGGTAAATTATGATGACATCCCCCGTAGATTAGTCTAATTATAGAGACACCCCCTCTATTACCTGAAATAACACTAATCTCCCCTGTTAGGTTTTGTCTGGTAACAAGGTTGACAAAAATCATATTTTTACGAATTTACCCTTCACTTATACCCATTTTTAATATATATACATGATCTATACCTAAAACACCTCTCTCTCTCTCTCTCTCTTTCTTCGTGGTCTGCTCTTTCTCTTGCTACCTCAAAAAATCTCCATCAGCCACAACCCATTTTACAAAACCATCAACCCACCACCCACCTCATGGACCCACCTTTCTCTCCCTCACTCTAAATTGATATGTATACAAATCGCCCACATACATTATCACCAAATACAAGCACCATGAAACCAACACAACTTACCCCTCTCTCATACGATTTCCTCACTCTCTACACATATACACACACACACACACACACACACACACACACACACACATCTACACATACACCTATATATAATCCAAACACCCATCCTCACAGTCCACCTACCCCTTTCCACCAGCACGTCTCTTATAGAAATTTGTTCTCCTAAAACTCATTTGCTTTGAATTTTTAGTTGAGTCAACATTAAACTGTCAGATTTTGGATTTTATTTTTGGTTTATTCATTTAATTTTATGGTTGAATTTTGATGGGTTTGGTTGAGTTGGTCTTTGGATGCTGGGTTTGATTTATGTTATGGTTTAGGGTATTTTGTTGTAAATGTGTGTGTGTGGCATGTCTCAGAGATAAGACTCGAGAACTGGAAAATGCACTGGTACTTTCTGTGTGAAGGTGTAAGGTGTAGCTACTTGTACTTGTAGTTTAGGGTGGCGGTGTTTGCAATGACTTTGTCAATTGGTGGGCAATCGAAGGTGGAAGTGGATGTAATTTTGATGTGGTGTTGATCAGGTGGTGGGAATGTGTCATGAAGGCCTTGGGGTTACATGATTTCAGGGAAGGGAGGAAAGGGTGGGGCTCAAGTACTTTGGGTTGTCGATGGGGGATATGGACTGAGTGAGAGAGAGAGAGAGCCCTTTGTTGTTTGGATGTATATGTGTTTGGGTGTTGGAATAACTTAACTAAATTTTTATTCAAGGGTAATTTTGGTATTTAATGTAAAACATTTGCTAATGTAATCACATTTTAGAAATGTCTCTAATGGTACTAACGGTAGGGGTACTACGTGAAACTAACACATAAACTACGAGGGAGGTCAGTGTTATTTCAGATAATAGAGGTGTTTCTGTAATTAGCCTAATCTATAGGGAGTGTCATTGTAATTTACCCTATTATTTATTCCTTTTCATATACATTTATGATTTGATGCACACACTTGCACTGTGTTTGATTGGATGAATGTTTAAATATCATAATCATCCATAGTTGTATATTCAAAGGGTTTAGGATTTGGGATCACAGTGAGATTGAGTGTTTGAGTGTTTAATTGACAAATTAACAACATCAATCTTCATGGGTTCATAGGGTCATGGTGGTTAAAAAGGGGTTCTATAATTGTGGTAGAACTAAGTTATAATTTGTGATTGTTCAAGCTTAAAATTAAAAAACCTATTCACCCCCTCCCCCTCTAGGTAGTATCACGCACTACACCTGTATAATCATGAGGAAAAATTCCTAACGTTTCCATCCCTCCCAAAACGACATTAATCAAGTACAAGTCTCCTTCACTCAAACACGATTAGTTTATGAAAGTGACTACAGTGTTAGGTCCCAATACCCTTACAAGGCCCTAGAACTAGATTAAGTGCGCGGATTTGACCTTTGGCTAGAGAAAAACAAAAATTATCATATAAGAGGAATATATTGACAAACAAATGAAATCTTCCAATATTGACCAAGGGGATGGATACAGGTTGAATATGCGATTTGTGATAAAATGCATGCTCAATTCCAAAAGTCAGATGAGCAAAATAAATTAAGTGGCAAGATTCTTCCATTTTTCAAACTATAGAAAAGTTCAAAAATTAGGGATGTAAAAAAGAGAGAGAGAAGGAAAAATAGGATAGTCAAGGTAATGTTAACTGCCTGTGCTCACCAGTTGGTCTTAGTTTCACTTGTGAAACTCGAGTTTCGCAGGTATAAATTGTGTGTTAACTCCGTATCCTAGGTTTAGTTTTGAGACTGAGTCTGTGTATGGTTAGATCACTTATGCGAGGACTGCAGAGGCGAGATTGATCTATGCTATCTATACTGGTGCTTCTATTGATCTATCATTATGGATATTTAGACCCACTAGGGAGGCCTCAGCGATACCCACATTGTTTACTAGAGTACCCTTCATGTGCTTCATAACCTGAGTAGTTTTAAGACGTAGCATTATGGCCTTACTTGGAGAGCCAACGCTTCATCCGATAAGCCCCATCGACAGCTGCACTCATACATTGAATGATGCTTAATGTTTCGAAGGACATCTAATGTATGGCTCAAAATCACAGGATCAATCTCCGAGTGGTCGCAGCGACGCAACACGGCATCGGCGGATACGCTCAAAACATTAAATATAAGGCCCAAAATAATTTAAAAATATAAAAAAGTCCTTAAATAGGTAAATATTATCATCCATGCACCATATCATCAAAATGAATTATTTAACCCATTAAACATAGTTAAAATGAATTATAAGGGCACAACTGAAAATATTTATTGTCATCAATGTACAATTGGAAACATTTAATACCATATTGAGCCACAATCAATGTCACATTGAATGCCAATGAGGCTTGAAATTTATCTACTTACAAAAATATTTTTTTCTATTTTATTTTATCTAATTACAATTTTTTTCATTATGCATGTGTAATTATTAAACCCACTTTTATATATACAAAACAAAATTTAATGAGGTATTAATTTAATAAGTTTAAGTCCTAATTATATTATAAAGTAACAAAAAAATATAACCAACTAGTGGGTTGGAAAAATTAAAAAGGACATTAAAACAAAAAGGCCATTAAAACAAAAAGGCAAGCATGTGGTGAATTTGGTGATATTTTGAGTGTTCGTCAATTTGACTTAAGAGATAAAGAATCAAGGAGCAAGGGATACGACCTATCCAAACAGAGAGAGAGAGAGAGAGAGAACTGGAGAGCTAGAGAGAAAGATCGTGGTGCTCTCTGGAGTTTGGTATTAGATTGAAGCTTTGCTGTGACGAAGATCTGATGGGTCTTTGTTATTGTGGGTTTTTGAGGTTCAAGCTTTCTAGGGTTTCTTGTATTGGATTTTTGTGAAGAAAAAGAAGAGGAGGAGGGGGTCTGTTCTAAAGAAGAGGCTATCTAGGGTTTCTTTTGATTTATAGTTAAGAATTGCTATTTTTCAATTACTTGATTTTGAAAATTTGGAGAGAACCATGTGGGTTCTACAGATTTGATTTGCAATGATGCTATCTCTTGAGAATATTTTTTTTTTTTGGCCTTTGCATGCAACCTAAGTTTTTTTGCAGATTATGGATCTTCTATTTCATCTCTTTTGCCCTTTTTTGGCATTTTCCCTATTGTTAGAAGCTATGGTGAAATGATTCTTTGTGAATCGATTCGACTCAGATCCGAATCGACCAACTCGAATGAGATGGATATCATGATTCACCGAGTTGTACCAAGTTGGGCTGATATGGAACCGATTCAAGCGCAACTCAGGATTTTTCTATAACAGATATCGATATCATCTCGGTAATGGCCGAGGCAGATCGGTCTCAGTCAATATCTTGAACCATGTTATTGTCATCCTTACCAACACAGCAGCCTCAGGAGCAGGCTAATGCACCCATATTTGGGCTAGTTTTGGTCCAATGTGTTGGCTTGGGTAGAGGTACAGCAAGTCTCCCAAAGACTCGGGGGAGGGCTTAACCAGCCTGACCCGTGTTGCACCTTACTCACAACCAGCTGGTTTTGGCATACTGGTCATTGCATCAATCTAATGATTGGATTCGAAGCGCGGTCACAGGTTCAAGTCTCAAGATAGTTGCTGGGGAGAGATTGTTGGCTTGGGTAGAGGTACAGCAAGTCTCCCTAAGACTCGGGGAAGGTATAACAAGCCCAACCCGTGTGCGGTATTGTGTATGGTTGAAAAGATAGATGTTGTGTCTTACTCACAACCAGCTGATTTTGGCGTAGTGGTCAGCGCATCGATCCAACACAATGGTTTTTACCCCATGTGCGGCTTTCCATGTAAAAATTGTTGCAATCTTGTGTGCTTGATTTATTTTACATATTTGCATTTTTTATATATTTTGTCTGATGTTTCATTGATTGATCCATGCTACACAAGTGATCAAATTAGGAATTAGGCCAAGTAAATTTAATTTGTTTGTTTATGCGTTAAAATTATTCCCCACCCTCTAAGTTTACTAGGATTTGATATTGACAGTTGGTCCATGCAACCTCAATTGGAATCGAAGCAACCAATGGAAACATCAGAACTCATAAAACTAAAGAAGTGGGGACTAAGTCAAGGCATACATCTGGTATACTATGTGATCCATGTATACTTCTTAAGTTGAAAGGACATTTATATGACAACCTAGCGATGTTCCATGGTACAAAATGTTGGGTAATTAAGAAACAACACCCATAAACGTGAAAATTTGGTGAACTTATGTGTTAAGAAGCAATCGGATGACACTACGTCTAGTGTAAAGAAAAAATTTAAAGCTATGACTCAGTGTATTATTGAAGGAACATAATTTTGATTCAGAAGAGTCAATGAAGTTGTACTATGGTACTAAGGCAGTGATCAACATTGCTCATAATCAATATAGCATGATAGAGTCAAGCACGTTGAATCTTGTAGGCACCATATCAAAGAAAAGTTAAACGTTGGTTTGGTTTGTATTGTTTCTGTGAAGATTGAGCGAATACCCTGCATCTTTTGATTTCATTATGGATTTCTTTTTTTCTATCTCAAGAAGCTACGTGGGGTTTTTCATGGTTGGGCTTAACACTATGCAAGCAAATTAATGCTTTCTTAGGGTTTTCACATGGTAGACAAAATAAAAAGTGGCAAAATGTTATATTTGGTTTCACCAAAGGCTCTTAATTGAAGGACTAATTTCCATGATGCTTGAGCAGCATTTATTATTAAGTACAGAAGTGGTATATTCAACGTTCACCCTGGCAACCAAGCGTATCCCAGAAATTTATAAGGGAAAAAAAGCCACCTCCCTGACCAAAGCTCTGAATAGTATACTCTAAATCACACCACAAAAAGGAAAGAAAAAAAAACAGATTTCATCTAAAACCTTGAAACAACATCATACCTTTGTCAATAAAAAATGTAGCACGTCAATAGTAATGCAGAATCCTAAAATATCCCTCATAAAACCTTATCTTTTATGTTTAGTCTGAAGAACGACTACACTGGCAATA
Source organism: Ilex asprella (assembly GCA_023539305.1). Taxonomy (NCBI): domain Eukaryota; kingdom Viridiplantae; phylum Streptophyta; class Magnoliopsida; order Aquifoliales; family Aquifoliaceae; genus Ilex; species Ilex asprella. The sequence goes on along the minus strand of CM042186.1, from coordinate 24,158,632 downwards.
TCAAAACCTCGTGAAAGTAACCATTGCCATGGAAGACCAGCCAAAATACTAAAGCAGAAATGTGTGGCAAACACAGCTGATAATCACAAGAAACCATAAAATAAAGCTTATTCAGATCATAAATATGACACATGGTTAGCCAAACAACATTCCTCAAAATTGAAAGGCATTAATATTTGCAGTTAATAACTTTTGGAAGAACAAAGAACAAATAAATTCGAAAGGTACCATACATAAAGTCAGAGATATAAACATACCAGTTTCCGCAATGACTTCTGGCACGTCTGCCTCTGCTTCAGGATCACTTTCTGGGTCTGTATCCGGTCGGCCTTCCTTTCCCTTTATGCTATCATCAATCACTTTGAACAAGTAAATATCAAAATTATCAGCTAATCCTAATTCCCTCCTCCTATGGCCATCAAGAGACCAGTATGACCTGGCCCCAGCCTCCAATTCCAATTGATTGATTCTTTCGTATTCAGCAAGCAGCGAGTCCCACTTCCTCTTACATTGATTCATACTCCTATGCACCTCCAAGGCTTTGCAGTTTTCGGCTATTATCTGCCACTTCTGGAAAGATGACAGTGTATTACGACAATCTCTTTCGGTGGCATTAACCTCATTCACGAGAATGAGTGATTCTTGCACAGTCCAGTCAGGAGCCCCCTGAGACCGCGTACATCGAGAACCTAAAACCCGCGATTGATGATGGCTTTTGTCATTCTTTTCCATTTCACAGTCAATGTCTTCTTCCTTTGTAGGTGTTCGTAAGTATTCAAGCCCATTTGTGAATTGGGCTTCTTCCATTTTGTGTTTGCTCAAGCTGCATGTGAATCACAAGGTGGATACACATATCCAATGTCAACAACTATCACAGATATCAACTCATAAGCCAAATCTATAACAATATAAAAAACTCTCTTTGACAGCTAACAAAAAGAAAGGATAATAAACAAAAATTCCAGCTCATTTATACAATATAGAGTTCATCTGCACCAAAATTACAGACACGTGGAAAATTTAGACTCCAATCTGTCTTTCTTTGTGGGTGTTCAAGTTTCCAAAACACATTTCTGACCCAGTGTTCTTCCAATTTCGTTTATTCAATCCAAATGATTGACATCTAATGGAAATATATGCACATACAAACATGTAGGCATTCATGAGCAACCGTAAAAAATGTTAGACCAAAATCATAAAAACTGCCACTTAAACATCCTATTTGCCGACTGAGAAAATGCAAGTGCGGCACAGAAACATTGGGTTATTCACAAATGCAAACAGAAAGAGATGGTAAAATGCACACAGTGATATCAATTGGAGTTATTGATGCACATAGATCATAGTATCATACAATAATAATAATCTTCGAGCAATTAAAGTAACAATAATTTCGCTTGAGTCGCAATTTTCTCTTTCTCTAAAAAATTGAGATTGTGGTCTGGGTTCATATACCACTGGCTTTTGGAACATCGGGCATTTAGGCGTTACCTCGGTTGATGTTCAGAGGTCGGAAAAACTAAGGCGACTGCTTATGAATTCGGCCAAGATTATGATCCTTCCTTTCCACCTTTCCGTTTTCTCTTCTTCTTTATATACGTCGAGGTGAAGGATCGGAAAAGTGTCTTCGCCTGCGGACGATAGGAATAAACTGATTCGGAAAACAAAACCGGCTCATTCACTTCTGCCTAAATATTCGAAAGAATTACACTTAGATCCCTTAGGTTTGTTAGTTAATCACTTACCCTTAAAAATAAAATATCAAAAATCTATTATGACATTTATTGAAATAAAATTAAAAATAAAAATCTATTTTTTTTACAAAATATTATAATTAGTATACTATTCTACTATCTATTGAAATTTAATTACCACAATTAAAGTTAGAATATATTGTGTTTATTAAAGTTTGACCATTTATTTGATTTTTTTTTATTTTTTTATTATATAAGAAAAAAATATTTTTTATTTTTATTTTTTATTTTATTTCAATAAATGACATAATAGAACATGAATTTTAGTTGTAAAATTCATATTCTATTATAAATGGCTTAGACCTCTTGTTTGATTTTTTAGTTTTATTCCAATAGATAGTATAATTATATACTAATTACGATTTTATAAGAAAAAAATGACTTTTTATTTTTAATTTTTATTTCAATAAATGATATAATAGAACATAAATTTTGGTTATAAATTTATAATATGTAATATTCTATATTTAATTAGAGTATTTTTTGCCTAAGTATAATATTTTAAACTTGAGTAGTCTAAGTATTATATGCTTACAATTTTT